>JAOTQQ010000032.1:11730633-11784844 GCA_026546715.1 Gallinago undulata
TGTGCCAAGCACACTGAAGAACAGGAGGTTACAGACACCCCAAACTAGGTGCCCAAAAGTGGTGAATACATTTAAGCGTAATTCCTCTGCATGGCCATTACCCATCTGTAAAATGGAGATAATAAAATCCCTTAACCTTATAAGGATTTCGTGAATATAAAGTAATGCCTGACATTATATTAATGAGTTCTATTTAAAAAATAGCACAGAAAAATCAATAATTTCTGCTTAAAGCATGCAGTCTGAATAGTTTGAAGTCAATAAGGCATGTCCACACACTGAACAAGGACAAGCGAATGAAATACTGAATACTCATAATTAAGGAAGTACTGTCCCTGAATGAGTCAGGGATCCCATGCAAAAAAAATTCTCTGTGATGATGTAATTAAAGACCATTATAATGTATGTGCCCAAGGGAGCCAAATGAAGGTTGCACGGGCAACTTTAATTTTAATGTTTTCTAATTTGAGTGCTTGACTTTGTGACCTTAATACTTTTTTTAATATAATTTTCTGGATATAATAATAATTACTTGAGTAGGAAGACAGAAATTAAATAGTTATGCAAGATTTTCAGATGTGATCTGAAAAGCAATGGGGCCTAGCCAACAAAGAAGAGAGCCCTGAAGCTGGCAGACCTTTCAGAGACACGGAGACAGTACTATTATTGCATTGAGAAGATAACCAAAAGGACAAGTGTAACACAATGAGATTCTCAGTCACCTGATTTTTAAATGTTTAAGACAATGACATATGAAACATTTGCTAATTTTTCTTTCCCATCAACACCACATTCAGTTAGACTCCTGAAGCTCCATCTCTAAGTAGAATTCAAGTCCACTCACACCCCATAGTTTTCTGGGAACAAGTTATCTTTCAACAAGGCTCATTCCGAAATAAAAATCCCTAGGGAGGGATTACAGTTCATCACCAGTTTTTGTTACCTTGCAAAATTAGTGGGGAAATTGACAGAGCTCTTGCTTGTGCCTCAGAACGCTCTCCAACAGTCTTAATGATGGCTGGATCTTACAGAGGAGTCACGATTAGCATCAGATCTTCTTTTCTAATATACTGTGAATTTTTGCATCAACAAAAAAATGTGATCTCACTGCAAAAAAGGGAGGTGGAAAGAGTGATAAGACCACTTTTAGTGGCTTGTATTTCTCCAGTAACATAATTCATTTTAAAAAGTGTCTTATCAGAGTAACAAACTACTACTTTGTGGGAGAATAAACAAAAACCACAGTTATGCTACTATGTGTTCAGATGAGGCTTTAAAAAGAAGCAAATATTTAACAAATGAGTCTCAAAGCTATTTTGCAAATGTGTCTAATATTTACAATACTTTCTATATTTCTAGCACCTTCAAATGCCAACAGCATATCATTTTTTCCCCTTGTCTCAGAACTGTACAGCATATATTAATTAAGGATCAAGCCTGATGCTGATTCCTGGCACACCACTGCTCACTCCTGACAAACTGAGTAGATCGTACAGCCTAGAAAACAAAAGGCTGTGCCACATCGGCTCTCCAGGCAAAGTCAGCACACGACTGTGTGTGAACAGTTGTGCCAAGACAAAGACAGTCTTACATTACATTACATGAGGAGAAGCCTTACACTACTGTACTCCCTTTCAAGGTATAAACATACTCAAACCAGTATTTCCCTCTTCCCCACTCTGCCCTGTGTCCCCCACTCTCCCCCAGCAATTCAGAATAGGACCAATTCTTTTGGCTATAGCACCTGATTATAGCACGTTAAAACTCACATGCAAACACAGACTGAGAATTACAGTACCATGAAAAAAAGCCATTACATTAATTACTATGACTCATCCTTTATTAATTCTCTGCACTAAAGTCAACACTGATTCTTATACAGTAAATAGTACCCTCGGCATCAAACCAGAAAGCTTGCTACAAATGTTACGGAATGAAAGTCATGTACCTGTTGGATCTGGCAGAAGGAGAATCCAGATTTGAAATAGGGTGAATTCAGTCTAGCCAGGCACAAATCCAACTCTGAGCAGCACCCAAAACGTAATGTTCACACTTGAATTAACTTCTATTCACAACACATGTCCCCTAACTGTTCTATACCCTAAGGTTAGTACTTAGCAGGTACTGTTGAGGTAGGAGGATTCCCCAAATGAACTGACAGCGTAGACTGAAGAGAATATTGTATTTGAGCATCCACATATGTCATTGTTTTTGAAGCTGGCAAAGAGGGCTTGGGAAATATCCCAAATATTGCAGAGTTGATATAGAGGGTATTAAGACCCCAATGTAGTAACAGACTTATATGTGTCAATGCAGATATAAATTTAGGTCTTCCAGCTTTGGACAAAATTAAAAGTCAAAAGACATCTTGAATCTCCTCCAAGTAGCTAAATATTACCAAGATGGATTAATGTTCCTATTCCATTTTCCTCTGCAGCAAAAGGGCAGATGTGGCTTTCAAACCCCAACAGTCTTAAGCTGTTTAAAAGTTCTCTCAGCTCTTGTGAAATCCTTAGCAGCAATAAAATAAAATAAAATACAATAAAATAATTCCATGTTATTTTGACTCCTGCCCAACACATTTCATCCCAATCCATGTCTGATATACACAAAGAAGCCAATGTAGCAATTGTAAATTAGTTGGATCTCTATTTCTTTTGCTAAGAAATGAATAAAAATATACTAAGTATATTAACAGTCATATCTGAAAAGAACAATGGGATTAAAATTAGAAATGTAAATGAGCAAAACTAATTAGATGATGGCATGGTTACTTTCTAAGGTCTTGTGTACATAATAAAATAAGATTATGTACTTGGGGGTGACTGTCCCAAGTGGAGTTGTTCAGAGCCTAGGTCTAAACGTGTCTTTTCCATCATGTGAAAATATACAGGTTAAATAATGGTGGTGTTACTGGTACAAACTAACTTAATAAGATGGGCCAGAAGTCTCTCCTGTGTAGGTTGGCTAGCAGGGGCTGGGGAAGTGGTTTATAGAAAAGGATTGTGAGTCTTATCTAAGAGTAATATCTACTTTTCAGTTCCTGTGCTTCGATAGCAAAAAGAACTAGTCAAAAAAGCAGGAAAAGGACTTCAGTTAAACTAGAATGTAATATTTTCATTTCTAATTTCCTGTGCCTTATTCACACATTATAAATACATAAATAAACGACAGAGGATCAGATACAATACAAATACACTTAAGGCTGAGACTTACCCTTAAGACAAAACCTGTAACAACTGCATGTGTAATTTCAAGATTAGTTCAGTGACTCATTACAAGCATAATACAGTGTGTTATGTTAGTCTATCCACTCAATCGCATGCTTAAAATTTGGGTTCCATTTTAAAGACCTTTTAAAGATCATTTCATTTTCAAAACAAGATGAGCTGACCAAAAATCAATTACGTATTTTGTGTTTGCTTTTGACCAGAATTTTGTTTTCTGTGTGGCAAAGCAGATAATCAATTAAAGCATTTGTTTCATCTGTGCTTAAGAGCAGCAAAAAAGATTTTCAGTTTAATTTTAAAAATGTCAGAGAAAGACATTTGAAAAACATTATCTGAAGTACTATTTTATACAAGCTGCTGAGAGATTAATATATGGTCAAGGCAATAAGCTACACGCTGTTGATTGTTTTTTTCAGTACTTTAAGAGAATTTCATTGATACGTGCTTTTCCAAATGCTAATACTTAGAACAATTATTTCGTTGTTTTTATCAATTTATTAAATCTAAAAAGAATATTTTCTTATTAGGTATGCTGAACCTTGATACAACAAACATCAAACAAGCAGGGAATAATTAACTTCATTGTCATGAAATTTTCATTTCACAATTTGCACTGTATTTTTCTGAGTTCCTTTTATATTACATAACCATAAGCTCATAGGTTTGTTTCAAAAGTGGTTTTTTGGGTTTTTTTGGGGAGAGGGGATAGCAGGTCTTTTAGGTTTTTACCAAATGGCCTTTCCTTTTTCTGTTTCTTTATTCATAGTTTCTCCAGTGAAATAAATAAAATCCTCAAATTACTATTTCATTCACTGTCATAAAATTATCTCATCACATGCTGCTTCATCATACGTTACTTATCTCAAGATAGACAATTTGTCAGGAAAGAGTAATCAGGAACAGAATATTCCTAGCACAGCACTGTTGTTTGGCACCACACGAAGAGCTATGCACTTCATCATAAAAGCAGTTGTACTACAATCTTCAGTTTTGTCTCCCATTCTTTCATTTATATGCAAAATATTTTTTATACTTTTTATAGTTTTAATGCTATCTTGTAGTAACTGTTAGAAATATTAGGGTTTAGACACGCAAGGGATTGCACTTAAGTAATTGATTGGGTATGTTGGACTCTTCAGAAGCTTCTTTCAGAAATTAAAGTTTTGAAGGAATTGATATTTCTATGCTATATCTGATAGCATCATTGTCCATAATAGATGTCAAATTATCACTCATTACTAAGAAGCCTTTTTTATTTATGCTGAGATTCAGATTTGATTTTTCTGTAAAAATCAGATGCAAATAGCTGAACACATTGACTCAGTAAAGAAATATTTTTATTTACATCGTTTTTAAAATGTAAACTTAACGCCTAGATGGTACTGGATTCAATGACACTGTATGGAAATTCTTTTAATCTGAACTGACATAACTACAATAAAAATGTCAATTGCAGGAATATTTCCTAAAATAATTATAAAATATATATTTTAAATTTACTTAGTGTGATATTATTGTGTATAAATTTAAATTGAAATATATATGGATTTATCAAAAGAGTCCTTCAAAGAAACAAGGCTTGTTTAATACTTTTCACTAGTTTAAAAAGAGGACATCCTCTTTTTCTGAAATATTCTAGTAGCTCATTTAAAGAATTTTTACAACTGACATCTGAGGGTAGTTTTCAGTAAAAAAACTGGAAGAAAGTCTAGCGATTCTCCTGTTCTAGTTCTTAAACAAGACCATTGCTACCTGTTACAGACCCAGTAATCCAAACCTGGATAAATCTCAGTATAACAAACAGGATTAAAATGTAACACCTAGCCTTCAAGACTATAATGTGCGACTATCACCACATAAGGAGGCTATTTCATTTTATTAACTATAAAAAAATGTCTATTACCCAGACCATCAGCATTTAAAAGGATTTAGGGTTTCCATATCCAAGGTGGCTAGTTAATAACAGTCCTTAGAGATTATGTTAACTAAAAATATAAGTTTAGTCTTCTGCTAGTCTAGGGAGAGAAAAGGGCACTGCGATTTATAGGATTAAGGGCTGAATATAGTTAAACTCAAAATCTTGGTTCTAAGGATTTTTATGCGAAATTGTGTCACATTCTTTCATTTTTTTTAATGCAATTATTATTTTACCAAGGGGAATCTTTTGAATAACCATCAGCACTGTGAATCCCATTTTAGCCCTGCCTTCCTAAGAAAATTAATATAAACTTTTGGAAAAAAATTCTTCAACAATTTCTGATTAACTACCAAGTAGATGCCACATAAATGATGTCTTTACAACACCACATTTTACATTTACAAGAGTCCTTTCTCGTCAACAATAATTTAGCCTGGTGACTGAAACCTTGATGTTCATCAGACTCTGGGTTAAAGACCTTACATTAGTACATTTACATCAAAACTCACATATCGTTAAGCAACCAAATGGACTATTGCTAACACTTTACATTTAGTCATGAGCAACTCTAGCCTTGGCTATTAGAATACGCATACCTGGCTTTAAAAAACTTTCAGCATTCACAATTCTGAAGAAATATGTAAAATATTACACAAATAAATCTTTACCAAGACATTGTTTAAAAAAATCTCATATAAAGCAGCAATTACTTCTATATATCCATACTATCTGCTACCTTCTCTTAAAAGATAATGTAGTAGGTTTAACCTGATTTCTTCTTGACGTTCCTTGTTAGCTCTTACTCATAACCCTGTTCTTTTTTCCTAGGAGCTGGCAAGGAGTTTAATTATTCTCGTAAATTAAATTATATTGACAGCATTGTAATTTTCTTGCTCTTCTTTTTTAAAGTTTCCCTTAAAGCAAAAAGACTATTTTTTCCGGTTTTCTGGAACCTTTCCTGTTTGAGTGACAAACAGTCAGCCTCTGAGACTGTTTCAATTATACTTTGGAAACTTTGAATCAATTTTATCCAATTTAGCCCATTTGAAACATAATTTGTTCAAGTACCCAAATTCATCTTTCTTTTTCTTTTTTTCTGTCTGATACAAAATATTTGTTGTTGATAATAATTTTGCCACTCATTTTGAGAATATCCAACTGCATAAATTGGAGAAGACTGAATGAGAAAATATTTATTACTTTTGTTGTCATCATCTTTCAACAAGCTTTCCTGGACCACTGAGCAGCAGACCAACACTTCCCTTAGTTTGCCTTTTACTGCTAATGCACTCATAGAATTATTTATTATCTTTTATATGCCCTGGTAATTATATTTCATTTTGTGCTTTGGCCTTTCTCTGACTTTGTCCACACGTGGTCCTAAACCAGAGAGAATTCCAATATGAAGAAGAGTTTTATTATTTCTATATGGTCTGCTTGCATTTAGGTGATGGTAGGGGGAATAGTTGTAAATGAAGTGGGACAGGAAAGAGGTACATTGGTTCTATCCATCACAAAAAATTCTCTTACTCTCTGAAACAAGATAGTTGTATCTGAGCTGCTTACTGAAAACGGTCATTGCCCTGTGTTCAATCCTAACATCTTCGTGGCCATGACTTATAACAATGGCCACTGGCCCAGGCTGTAACTATGGCAGGAATAGCAATTTAAGAAATCTGGGTTTATGTAGATCACATTAAGTGAGTGCTCTGGACTATGAGCCCTCTGTTTATTAGTGTAGAAATAAGTATTTCTTTTCCTGTAAGGATGCTTATTATTATAGTATTCAGGTAAAGGAAATCAGAACTGAGACTAAAAAAAACCCTTTTTTTTTTTTTTTTTTTAACTTATCAGGCATTACACCTTGCAAGAAGAAAAAGTACCACTCTGGAGGCCACTGATTATAAATTGTATTAGCAAATCTGCACTCGTAGATTATGGAATTTGAGACTCATTCTTGGAAAGCAAGGCTGAATGACAGAAAACAACTCATTATTTCCAGGTTCAATTTACAAAATCACTTATTTCAAATTGAGAACAGGGCAGGCTATTTACTTCTTGTATCGTAAATCAAACTCTACATCCTGAAGGACCTCTTAAGGAAATGAAAAAAAAATTACACATTTAACTTCAGAAAATCGCCAAGTACCAAGAAATTCTTATTGTAACACCTTTCTGGTTTGCTTCTCTGACCTTTTTCTGGAAGAAACACTAGAGTGAGGAAAAAAAAAAAAGAAAAAAATTAACAGAAACAAAAAAGAAACAAAAAGCATAAGGGTACAGCCTCTTATATCCATAGTATAGCAACCCCACAAGTGTCACTAGATTTTCACCAGAACTTTTTAAGAACAGAATGGGTTCTCTATAATGTGATTTATAAAAAGTATGGCTTTTCTCATTATGTAACTCATAGACAAAAGAAACTAGCCCTGAACTTCAGCTTTAAGAGAAAACAAAGAAACAAACAAAAACCAGAGAAAAAAAACACCCAAGAAATCAAAAACCTAAAAGCTAATTTAAAATTTATATTGAAGGAAAAGGATAAACATATGTCAGACTCCATAGTGCCCATTCCATTTGGTCTACAGTCTCAACTACCACTGAAGACACTATTGCAGCCTTACTACTTTAGAACAGACTATTTCATTGGAAGGGATCGACAATGATCATTTAGTCTAAATGCCAGCCACTGAATCCACTTATGTTTCATGAGGTACCCCAAAATTTCACTATTTGTCTAAGTTTCAGCACGGCAAAACTACATGATGCACATATTTCTGCCACTGGTCAAATGGATAATACAGCTTTATACTGCCGACACTGCTGAGCAGCTTAATATCCACCTCATTGCTAAGTCTCAACAGGGTTTGAAAATCAAGTTACCTTCAACTACAGTATGAACCGTTAACCATGCAAAGAATACATTTAATGTCTTCCATCACAGTGTCCTCCTATATTTTCCTTTCTCCTCTGGTTGGTTTATTGCCAAAGAGAAAAGAAAGAAAGAGGCCAAAAGAATTTCCCAGTGGTGATTTCCAAAGAGGATTAAGCACCTCTGCATGCTCAAGAATGAATTGTATCTTTTGAGAGTGTTTTGCTGTGTCCTCATGACTATTTTCAAAGGATCTTCAGTGAGCTGCTTGACTTCTGTGAACTCTACTTAAGTTTCCTGTATAGTGGTTAGGGAGTATGGGCACCAAACATAAATTTTAGAAAACAGTTGGGCACCCAAAATTAAATTTTGTAATGCAGACTGTTTCGTTGTCATTGTCCTTTGTATGAACCTAGTCCATAACACCTAAATACTTGATTTGCATAGATACAGGTTTATAAACAGAAAAAAGTGCAGGCACAAATTGAGGCAGGCTTGAAATTGTCTGAAAATTACTTTGTATCAGGAGAAGTTAGGCTCGGACAAAGAAAGTGGCTGTAGGAAAGAAAACAGAATGGAAGCATATGCTACACGTGCATCAAGAAAGGCATACATTAAGATGCTAAAGGAAGAGAACTTAGTTAAAAAGAAAAAGTAAGAGAAAAAAAATCCCACAATTGAAGGGGAAGAAAAAGTTTTAATAAGTTAGGCAAACAAGATTCAAAATGGTCTTAATTATGCTTAGCATCATAAATGGCAATTAAAAAAAGCAGAAAGAGTGGATGCAATACAGTTGTTTTAAGTTGTTAGTGTAGCAGAAACTGCAGCACATCCCATCATGTAGGAACAATTACCAGCTGTTGCCATCAGGGAAATCATCCCTTCTTAACTATTCCACTGTACAAAACCTATGTCCAATACATCCAGCTGTGATTAAGAGGGTGAATAGAACTCAGAATGCGTAAGTTCAATTTTTTGTAATTCTCCCTCATTGTTCTGCAAATCCTACCCCTTCTTGTCCTTTCTTGGACAGTTTTCCCAGCCATTTCTTCCCTAAACTCCTTGTTCATCCCATTAGCCATACCAGCAGGATTACATATTATTCTGGGTAAAATGTTTTAGACTGATTTCTAAGAGTTATACAAAGGGAAAATTAAACAAAACTGATTGTTATCTTTTGGAAATTGTTCTGGTTTATGTCAGGCAAAATATATTTCTACTGACTAGAAAGAAGAGAAATGCAGAGGGCAGACTGTGGATAATCTCCATTCTGTAGCTGACATGGACCTTGACAAGAGTAAAAATTGTCTTTTCTCCTAGTTTTAATAAATGAAAGTCCTTTCGAGGACTACAATCTATGATGGTATTTTAACCATTACTCAGCAAGACAGAGAAGAGCATAACAACATAGGGCAGAATGTCACTGATATAATCAGCACCATTAATACCATGATGATTTGACATTAAATGCAATTAGGAGGGGACATTTTTATGCTGCTGCTTTTTTGTTATTATTGTTAGTTTAATAAACTTATCCTTGATAGGCATGTTTACTCATACAGACTTTGTGTCTCTGTGCTACTGAATGGGTATCTGACATTCAGACACAGATCCAGCCTCCTGCATTTTGATCTAATGGAGACAAACCTAATGTAGTTAAGCAGCAGGCTGCCAGCAGCCATTTCAGATCAATTTATGATCTCATATGGCACTATCTAAAAGAAGATACATTTGTATTCTTTTGTTGAATTTACGTTCTAAGACTAGTGGTTTAATTTTACATATATACACACACACACACACACAGAGTGGCTTAGCAGAGAATGGCTGCTAAAAATTTTTTTACATAGGGAGGGACTGCATTTAAATACTTATTTAAATAATTATGAAAGATTGCCACAGCTAGGCACAAATATGAAAAAAAAAATCAATAAAAACTTTTCCCCAAAAAAATCACTCACCATACTAAGCCTGAGAAGACTAACATTGAACCCAGACATGCAAACCTTTTTTTTTTTTTAATATGTAAGTTAAACTTAGGCAGGAGTTATACCTGTTGCTTGTTTACATTATATTAATACTAAAGACATTTAAGTGTAATAATGCATATAAAAGTAACAACCACACCATGCAGATGAAAAAAGAAAAAAATATTACAAATAAACACATACAGGAAAAAAGTGAAACACACAGGAAATTATAGCAAGAAAAATTCTTAGAACTAAAGAATAAACCTGGGAGACAGAAGAAATAGGTTGACTATCTGGGGACCTTTAAGTTACAACAAAACTCTGAGAGATTAAACTCTGAATCTCAGACTACCAAGAGTCAGTCTGCTCCTAAAAAGCAATTTAGAGTATTCTGATTGCTCTGAGAGGAATTAGTCAGGCAGCCACGGATTTTCAGAGCATAGCTATGGGCTTGGGCAATGATGTAAAGCTGGCTATATTGCCTCTGCAGCCCCTATACATTCCTTTCTGCCAAACAATTTCTCAACCAGTTACAAACTATTCACCTGAAAAACCTGCAATCCATTCCCGTTTCTATCAGAGATTTCCTCTATGCCTGTGGACTGCTTGGCCCACAGGGCATGTGTAAATGGCAGAAAATGGGAGCATTTCACAGCTGTCAGGTTCAGAAGCATCCCGGGAGGTTGGGTGGGATAGTATCCACCTGTCGTCCCCTTGTACTTATCATTCAGCCTTACTCTCCAGGAGGAAACCAAGCATGCAAGCCTGGAGGTGTCCAGGGTCACTACGGTAGCGGGGAAACCTGGGTGTGCTGGCTTTGCAGTCTTTCATCACAGCCTCAAGGTCATAGTTCAATGCACACTTTTGGGGGCAGTTCCCAGCCCTTTGCTGATCTAAGCCACTTCCTTTTCCTAGTGCACCGAATCTTCATCGTACTGACAGAGAGACAATGTGAACAGGATTGGTGAACCAGCCCGTCTGAAAAATGCCCTTTTTCTCTTAGCTGTTTTAAAATTAGAGCATGTCCATGATAAGCCACACAAAATGATGTGCCAGCTCAGCCAGGGTTGAAAAAAGGGTGTTTACAGCCCAGGACTGGAAAAACCCAAGAGGCATTAAGTCCTGAGTATTCAAAAAAAGCCTGAGTGCCTCTCCAGAGCCTGTGTTCTTCAGACAACAATTTTTAGATTTTACTGTATGGACAAAATGTTACATTATTACATAGGAAATAATGCAGGGACACTGATATTAAACTGCACAAAACAGAGTTTGTTTGACAGGTTGCAATTTCCTTTTTATCACTGGATATCTATTAGAAAATAATAGAGTATTTCAGCTGGAAGGGGCCTACAATAATCATCCAATCCAACTGCCTGGTCAATTCAGGGCTGAACAAAAGTTAAAGCATATTGTTAGGGGCTTTGTCCAAATACTGTGTTTGATATTTTCACAGTTCTAGCAACATGCCTCCATAAATATTTGAAGTGCAAAGTATGGACAAAAAGCTAAATTCTTCAGGATGATGAATAGGATTAAAAACTCCCCAGATGCTAAATACATCCATCTAAATTTACTTAGCTGCACTAGGATACCAGTAACACCCACACTGATGGGCTTGCAAATATGACACTGGATCTACAGAAGACTTGAGCCCCCCTGTCCAGTTAGTGCCTAAAGAGGCTTTACTGTGTTATGTAAACTAGAGGCAGGTACCTCAGTTTGGCACCTGCATTGCTTTATCCATATCCAAATTCCATCTAGCACTAGGGTGCTCAATTAGGCTAGAAAGACATAACTGCTTAACTCTAAATCACTCCTGGTAATATGTTATATTGAAAGAGTAATTTTGGTTTTGGTTTTTGTTTACCAAATGTACATTTTCTCTTTCAGCTACTCCAGGAGCAGCTATACCAGACAAGAAACAATATCAAAGCAAAAGTTTTCTCTTTCTGCTGCAGGTTTTCTGGAAAAAAAAATAAACAAAAACAACAAAACAAAAAGAAAACCTCAAAAAAACAAACCAAACCCCAACCTTATAAATTGCAGTGTAATACAAAACTAAGATTTTAATGTAAATGTATAAAATTCATAATTAAAAACCACAACAAACCAAGCTATATTCTGACTTGGCTAACAACACTTTGCATATTTCTCAATAAAGTCAGAGCTGGATTTCAGTCTGTTTATGACTGAAATCCACAAAGTACTGTTTGTTTTCAAAGGAAAACAAACATCTGTACAATATGAGCAGTCTCTCATTCTTGTTTCAGCTGTTCTGATTATTTTACAAGACCTCACAATGATCTTTTTCTCTTTTTTTTCCCCCTCTACATCCATGCGTATTTTAGAGGTGTTTAAGCAATCATTACATTTTACAGGAGGGGAGGAAACATTTTAAGACTTGATCACACAATTATATTCACACAAGCAAAGTCCCTTTGTAGTTGATTGTTTGTCCGCATAAAGATTGAGCTTACCAATGAGCTCCAAGCTGCAGGATCTGTATTTATTTGACAAGATATGCAATCTCACGTCATGACACACAGACTCACGGCTTAGCAGATATTACAATGGAAATAGGCATGCCAAATATTGTCCAGGAAAAGGAAAGTAAAACTGCATTCTTTCAGAGCACATCTGTTTGTCCTATTGTATTCAGAACAGAATAATTTCTAAAATATTTTATTGTAGATGAGGTATTAGCTTTATTCCATAGTACTAAATGTATTCATTTTGTCACATTTCCTATAAGGAAAATTTTGGAGTTCAAAACGTTACTACTGGATTTTACATTTTGAACTGTACTTTTTTCCTAAAACTCTTTAAAAACAAAGAAGGGGGATAATAAACTTAGTAGGAGTATCACCAAAGCTGTATTTAAATGGATAGGTCTCTGGAACTGGAAAAAAATGGTTTACAGGTATAGGGACACACACCTAAATGTAGAATCATTAACTTCAATGCAACTTCTTGTTTCAAAATACAATTGGGAGATCAAGGACTGCATTGTGTAGGGTGGGGCTGGTCAGGGACATTTTTAATCCTAGAGATTTAAAACAAGATCTAACAATACTACTGCTTGAATAGTAAATGATTATTTAAAATTTCTACCTGCTTTTCTCCAATCTAACATCCAGTTCTAAACAATTAATTAGCAATTGTCTTGACTAGCTTAATTAAAGCAGGAGGGAATGATGCTTTCACTAGAGTTTATCATTTAAAAGGAATTTGTCAATTTGTTTTGTAAAGAAGAGTTTCCCATTTTAGTCACTTTCGTAAAAGCCAGCTGTTGTCTTCACCTTTACTTGTTGCACGCTTTTGGTTATGCTGTCATTCATTAGAGTCTTTTTGAAACAGATGACATTTTTGATGTGTTAAATAGTTCTAAGAGTTTAAGCTTTAAAATCATAACTGGACCTAGAAGTAAACTTCCTGGCAAACCCAGTATATTTTCCATTAGGAAAAATATTTGGCTAATGAGAAAAAGTTATGTTAACCTGAAATATCTCACATTCGCCACCCTGTAATAGCACCCTACTAGTAGTTACTGTGGATTGGCTGATACATGTTGACTTAATGCATGGTGACAACATTCCGTCTCTGCTGGACAGGGTCATCTTTGGACAGCTGAGTATGTCCGAGAAACAGAGGACAAGACTGACTTTGTAGAGCTTTCCTTCAGGTGCTGGGCACCTGAACTTGTATTGGAAAGACTCTCACCTGTTACAGAGCAGCTGCTCAGATCTTCAGCTGCCTTTAACAAGATTCAAAATCAGGTGTCCCACAGCACAGAATGTCCTAATTCTAAAGGTGATAGCTATCTACTTTTGAATAACAAAATTGAAAAAGCTTCATTTTATCTTTGGCACTGAATAGCAACAGTTTTCAAGTATAGCAAAGTTAACATGACTGGCAAATAATTTTCTTCACAGATCTACTGATCAATTTATATTTTTTTACTATATTTAGTAACAACTGAAGTATATAGATTAGAAGGTAATAATTCACAAGTTCTAGTTCGTCTATACTAGTGTAGTTCAGATCTTCAAATTACACAAAGGCCTAAGAAAGATACATATGTTTACTAAGTAAAAGTAATTTGCTATTGCCTTTCATTTCCTCACTGGTATTTTCTGTATTGATTTTGATCTTGCAGTCTTACTTAATTTTACAATAGTGTTCTGAGCAGTGTAATGATAAATATCACACATGACTTTTACCCTCTTCTGTGTTTAGAGAAGTTTGTTCATTCAGAAGCAAAATCTCAAAGGATGTTCAAAATAGAGATGATATTCTGATGCCTACCTCAGGAATTAGATTAATTTAACTATTTGTCTCAGTGAATTGGAGTTATACTTCACCTTTCCATGAATATTTTTTTGTCTGATTGTTTTTAAGGGTTGCCTTAGGCACTCTCAAGTTATTTCCAATCTTCTTGTTTTCTTCTAATTTTGAAGTCTCACTAATTATTTTTTTTTCTGTGTTTTTCTCTTGGATTTATCATTTTGAGCACTGGCAACTGAGGCAAATTAATTTCTCTTTGCCTTCCCATGAAGTCCTTTGATGGGTTCCCTGTGGTATCTCTGGTTGGCATATTATATTAAATAGGCTTTCTGCCTTCAGATTAAAAAAGATTATAAGATATTTCTTAAATTGGTATTATAGAGACTCTACCTTTTGAAGCTTGTACAAGACAGAATTTAGCACCCCAATCCTGTTGAGGGCAGGCAGCAGCAAATTATATTGAGTGATTTTTTTTTTTTCTCTCTTGCCTCAAAGTTTCCTAAGAAAACCAGATGCTAGCAAAGCGAGTGTTTTATGGCACTCACCTGGTTTTCCAGTGACAGGTGGGGAATTAATTGTAGGAAGAGACTGAAAGTGCTGACATTCCAATTCCCACTCAATTCCTGCTCCACTGAGAATGGCAGCCACCTCATGTTTGCATGCACAGAGCTGAAATGACAGTTCAACTGAGTTGGTGACTGCTTCTGTAATTTATCTGGTAATAGTGAAAGGACAAACAAAAGTGCATTTATATACTTTTTTCTTCCCCAAACCTCCTGTATGCTGAGGCATAAAAACATCTGGCACCATTTTTATTGATGTTTAACCCAGTCTCTTATATCTAGTGTTGCCTTCCCTTTTCCTAGCTCAAGAAGTGCTCTCAGAAGGGCATCCGGTTCCTTTCCCCAACTTCTGTCATTCACTGATACTGTCTGTTTTGTTTGTTGTGGAGTGCAATTTCTTGGAGAAGAACAGAGAGTTCCACCTGGTCAAACATCACAACAGAAATCTGTTACTCTTCTCAGTCTGCTGAGTCTATCTCCTTGTAAGCTATCCCACTAAGCACAGCTATGTAAATTTTAGTGCATTTTATACATCCTAGAACAAAATATAATTTTAATTGCTGCTAAAACAGCTTATAGTTGACAGCTCTAACTTCAAAAACATTCCGGTAGAAAGCTGATGATCATATAGGAACTAGAATAGCATGCATATGACATAAAAATATCAATTTCATTTGGATATAGAAGGAGAAGAAAACATTTCAACTTCTAAACTGAAAACTTTTCAGAACCTTTAATTTCAAGTAATTCCACAACAGAGCCTGGATCCTTTTGGATAATTCAAAAGAATTTATATGATACTGCAAAATATCCATATTTACAAATGTATTATTAAAAACTGCTAATCAAAGTAATTTTTCCTGCAATATTATAATTTTTAATGAATAATAGCCACTATGATATTTATTGAATGTCATAATTAAATGGGAAATCAGAGTTCTCCAACTATATATTAAAAAAGGGCCTTACCTACTGCTTTCTTTCTGATGCTTCTCACAGTACAAGAATGTAAAAGGGCTGCATATATTTTCAACCAATGGAAAAAAATCAAAGCAAGCAATAAACTCTCACTAGGTTTCAGATAAAATAAATAAAAATAAAATAATTAACACATTATTCTTACCACATAAAGCTTGTGAACGCACAGACATGTTCTCCTACAAAGGGTTTCTGTGGAGAAAAGAAATTGCTGCTCATGACAACTAGCCAGTTCAGGCAACTGTGTTTATATTTTATTCCTACCACTTTCAGCTAAGTATTTAGACAAAAAGTTAGGTTATTTTACTGTTCTTTTAGTAAGTGGAAAATAGCTTTCCAAGCTTCTACACTTTCATTTTGGGGGCAAGAAAAACAGTTCCTTCTGACTCAGTGTTCCCTGAATTCGGTCAATTCAGTGGATTTATTCAAGGAAACAGCATACAGTTGACTTCTCCAGCTGACTGCAGGGCTGAAATTGATGGATGCCTCAAGCACATTCACAAGATCAATCACTCTAAATCATGTAAAAACCAAAGGCAGCTCAGTAGGCCTTAGATCCCTTCGCCCCTTCCCCTCTCCGCTGTGAGATCTTAACTTCATGTGCTAAAATAGTGTTAAAATATCAAAATAATCAAGTTACTAATACATTTCAAATGGATTGTTAATCTATATGCAAAATTCTTTCAGAAATTCAATAAGTAGTAAAATTTATTTTTCAGTCTGCCAATGCACTTCCTTTAAGAAATTCTCTATTGTAAGTTTTTTTGATCATTTACATCATAACTGGTAATCTATTTGCCTCTATCTTCATGCCACCAAAGCCTGATTACTATTAAGAGATTCCTAAAATTGCAATGGAGATTTATAACTGTTTCTTTTTCCTGCAAATGATGCAACCATAATTATTTGGAAACATAATTCCTAGGTGAAAGTATGAAGTCTGATGAAAAGCCCTAAAGAAAAAGCCCAGCAGGATATATTCTATCCATGCCTTTAGCACCTGCAAGAAATTTTCTGGCACCTGTATGACAGTCTTTCTACTACTCTTAAAATATTTGAAAGACAAAGCAATGTATTGGGCTCCATGCATACCTTCAAGCGTGGGAAAGGAAAAGAAGGAAGGATTAGAAAAGACTTTATTAGTAAAGTTGGCATCTATATAGTTCTAAACTAATTCTTTACTCTGCATCTTTTCATTTGAGGACATGCTGGGGCAAAGAGGCTTTTAGAGACTCATTATGAGATGGATCTAGTTTGAGAATCACTCCGTACCTGCCATGGTTGTATAATATCTTGCCTGAACACCTCAGGGTTAAGTCACTTGATTCTTCCTTCCAGGGTCTCTAGTAATAGTTATACTTGTGGGACACGTTTTCACAAATTCAGTGATGTCATTAAGTTTGCTTAAAAATTAATTTATAAAAAACCTAAATTTAAAACAATTACTCTACTCTCACACTCTTAGAGCATCTTCAAGCACTATTTTCTAAAAAACAAAAAGGCATCATATTTTCCCTTCTATGACTGCTGATAGGCCTTTTTCTTGAAATCCTATGGGAAGTGTGTCAGACATCTTTTAGATACCACATAGGATCACATCATTATTGATATAAACAATATACCCAAATATCTTGCTGACTGATCTACAGTACATTAGGCAGCATAAATTTATAATGCCCTGAACAAATGATATTTGGAAAATCTATCCAAGCTTACAAATGAATCTTCCACCTATTTGCAACCATTTTCCTTTCTAACAAAGGGAAGAGCTGAAAAACAGTTCCAGTCAGGAGGTCAATTAACTTTAACCCCCAGATTCTGCAGGAGAGCTTTACTTTAGCTACAATAAAAATATTGGGCTTGGAGCTCTATTTATTAACAATGCGCAATACTTCGGTGACAGAGACGTAGAAATCCTAAGACATTTTTAACACTCCGAGATTGTAGGTAATGCTGATAAAACAGGAGCGTAGCCTCTGATATAAAAATATTTTAAACATAAAGAAATAGAAAGATTGTTTGAAAAGAAATATTGTTTTCCTTCTTTCTTTCTGATTCACTTTTTGGAACAGAGGAGAGCACTGAGAAGGTTTGGGTATCTTGTGAAATTTTGGGGTTTCTTGGTTTGCGGTGGTTATTCTCATGACATTAGACAGTACTTCATAAATACAGCTTATTCTTCTGTGGCTTGTCTTAATTTTGTGTGTAACAATAGCCATTAAAAAGTAATTGTCACCTTAAAAACAACTGCATATTAGGGTTATTAGAATATCATATGATGAGTCTGTAATACATCTGTTCAACATTTTCACTTAAAATACATATGTGCACTCACCTTCATTCACCGTAAAAGGAGCTAGACAAGTAAACTGCATGTACAATGAAGTAAATGTTAACTCCATTTCCTTACCTTTCTTCACTGTATTGCAGCAGCCACTGGGGTGCCCACGACATATAAACACATTTTCTTTTCATTTGGCTCTTGAGAGTATCCAACTCCCATCAAGGAAACAAGCTGTAAACAAATTCACAGAACAATCCGCCAGCGTAGCTATTTAGAAAGGTGAAGATATTAAGAGCACTAATACATTATAATGACATAAAATCCATATGATGGAGAGTAAAACGAGCATGTGCCAGCTAGAATCCTGGCCTAGTGATAGCACAACACAGTGCCTAATGGGGAGCCACAAACAGAGACTAGCAGTGCCAAGGAGGCTATATATCTCTAGGGAAGGAAGCAGATCACTAATGGGAATCTGAAATCTTGCTGACTGAAGCAGTGTCATTGACATGCTAGTGGAGAAAACAGTTTATTTTTAAAAGAAACGGTAAGCAAAAGAACCCTGATGTAGCGCCTTCAAGGTACAAATGATAAAAAGGAGTTTTAAAAAATTGGGATGTCTGCTACTCTCCGAAATAAATATGTACTGTACTAGGAAAATTTTTATTTCCAGTATATTTGCATATTCATCTTGGTCATTAGAATTGAAACAGTCTTCATTTGGATAGCATGGGTCACAATTTGTCCCACAGAGCTTGCGAAGGGACATAACTTCATAAGAACCAATAGCCATTGTTTTCCTTTCTTCTGCATTTTCTAATTTCACCCACCAGTGGAACAAGCAGTGTTTTATTCATAAAGCAAGGTCACAGAAAGTATTTTCACAGCTTAATCTTCCATAACATTTTAACAAGCAAGATCACCCTTTAGCCCTGCTCTATTTCAGTTATATTTTATCTCACAGAAATATCTATAGCTTCAGAATGTCTGGAGAGGCATTTAAAATCAGCAGTTTTTCTTCATTTCACAGAGTACAGCAAACCTACGCACAGAGAAACAACTCTGTTGGCACAAGACTATAAAATCAATTCCTTGTTTTCACTAATGTGTAGGATTTTGTTGCAGAATTAAATATAGCAGCATTCACACCTTCGATGCCATCTTTAAAATGTGGACAGCCTGAGAATCACATTGCATTCAATATGCTGAAATCACATCTTTGGTCTGTTCTGAAATTGAACAAGCTGCTTACAACATTTTACAGGAGCATTCCTCAGAGGAGGCAGTGAAGTCCATGATTCTGTCCGTCATTCATTAACAGTGGCGCTGAGGGCATTTGTGTCCTCCCAGTAGTTACCAGTATTTCATAACTTTACTTCTGTGAGTACCATTTTATTATCTGTGGGAATGGCAGCTCTGTGGACAAAACTCAGATTTTTCTCTTCCTGTAAAAGCGTGTGAAGGAATCTTAAGAAACACAACCCTTCTGGGGAAAAATTTCACTCCTGTGGCCAAGGAGGCAGCAAGTTCCATTCCTAAAGGAATGGATTTTCCAGGAGTCTGAGATCAAAGTCGCCTACAATGGCTCCTGCCCCAGCATGGGGCTCATGCCCCTCCAAAGAAGTGACATTTTTTTCAGACCCATGGGTTCAATACCCTACTCAGTCAAGCTGCACCTGAGCATAAGCAGAACAGCTCTGCAGAAAAAACAGCAGAAAAAGTTGTACTATCCTGTGCTATATTTTTTCACCTAAGGTTTGATTCTGAAAGACAACAATGATTTCTTCTAGCCCTATTATTCTTTGTCTCTTCTCTAGGGATCCACAGAGTCTGGAAAAGGAGAGAAATGGAGCCAACGAAACAAAGATTTGATTCTGGAGGGTGGTTATCTAGGTTAATTGCTTCAGTGGGAATTATTATTAGGAACACACATGCATAAATCACTGGGGATATGATCTGAGATAGAGTAACTGGGCTGTTTGTGACTCACCTTTAAAGAGAGGCTTTCACTAAATAGAAAAATAGCGTAGTTTGTGCTCCTCCTAAGACTACTTAAATTATGGGTGAGAAGAACAGGCATCTCAAAACCCCAACACTATTATCTGTTATGTCACACAAGAACCACTTTAGCAGAATCTTGAGGGAATGACATCAAGCCAGTTGCTTAAGGATAGGACGTATTCCCTTAAATACAGCCAAAGAGTAATTTGGAATAACGATATAATCTTTTTAGATCTTTTCTTGGTCCCTTTCCTGTGAACTGTTTGGCTTGCAAGACTCATGAGTAAAAAGGCCAGTAAATTCAGATAATCCATGATTTATATATTAGATTCTTTTACAACTGTCATTGCACTGACATTTCCCATTGGAACCAATACACCTAAAAGAATCTGTCTTAAGACATTGCATAGCTTGCGACAGCAAAGACTCTGCATGTTTGGTAGGCATAATTTGCTATGTTTTTCTAACATCTGGAGTCAAAATGTCACATCAGAGTGACAGTTTCTTTGTACTTACAGCTAAATGAATACAGAAAGTCAACAACAAACTGTTAGGCTGTAGGCAAACAGAAGATGTTTGCTGTCCTCTCATAAAGCTCCAAATTAGTATTTTCAAATGCCAACAAATAAGGCACATAATGTAATGCAGTTAAAGACAGATCAAGACTGAGCCATTTTATGTTCCACAGAATTTTGGTGAGCTTTATCTTGCAATATTAAGTGGATTTTTATATACAGCCCTATTTTTTTTTTAAAATCAATTTCTGTAATTATTATTCATGTGTCTTAAGCCACTAAGAGATGATACAATAAACAGATTAATTATTGTGACCATGGTACTTAAAAGAACAATGCCAAGCCTTTTGGAAATGCTGATGTTTTGATTAGATTGATGGGGAGGAAAAGAAAATAATTACATGGGTATTATCTTACTGAATATTATTGTTTCTCACAATGTAGAACTGTGCTTAGCTACCATCCCCATCACAGGTTTAGCCAGAAGGTCACCTCCACTTTACTGTTCCCAAGATCTGTCAGACACAGTCACACTTTTGACATTTTTAAAACATAATTAATTCCTAGTAGAAATTGAGCTAATGCCCAGTTGGGTACATGGTAGATGGGTACAGTAACACCAACAAATCCAGTCCTGATTCAGTGATAAAATATGCTCTTCAAGCATCCTTTTTTCAAGTCTTAACAGTAAGCTGATCTTACCTCTCAGACTACTGACATCCAAGACACCTCTTGCAGGAACTGTCTGCAGCAAGCTCTAATACAGTCGGTCCTACTGGCTTGTGAACATAGGTCTGTGACACATGTAATTAATGGTCAAAATGGTAACACATCATCCTTAATTAAAGAAAGCCTTTTAAACCGTTTGAGATTCTTTGCTTACACAAATATAGTCATCCATAAGGTTGTAAGTAATTTTGCAACTTGTCCTGTGAACTGCAATTAGAAACTGATGAATATGAATAGGTTCTCCGCGGACAAATTCACCAAACAAAATGGCAAATTCTTTTAACTG
Organism: Gallinago undulata; assembly: GCA_026546715.1. Lineage (NCBI taxonomy): Eukaryota > Metazoa > Chordata > Aves > Charadriiformes > Scolopacidae > Gallinago > Gallinago undulata. The sequence goes on from JAOTQQ010000032.1 coordinate 11,752,264, forward strand.
TACTTAAGCAATTTCAGTTTTGAATAGATGGCAAATTTCTATTGATATGAAATTATATAATGAAGTTCACACACAGAACACTTAGAATTATTCTCTAATGTGTCTATTTTCTTGACTGACATTGTTCAGTACATGCAAAAATGTGGAAGAAATGACTGCTTATTATTCCAAATAAATACTTTAAAAACCATTTTAACTTTCTAGTATTTTTCCTGCTTGTTTCTCCAGTAAGAAAACTATTCTAACAACAAGGAAACTTTCAGCAATTTCTAAAGATGTTAATTCTTTCAAGAATTGATGTATAGCAATTTATAACTATTCACACACTAGTAACTTATAATACAGTTTTCAGTACCTACAAACACAACATAATAAAATCTCATTGATTTATGTTATTAATCAGAGAGGTCCAAAACAATTTATAGTGCAATTTCTCTTAAAGGCAGCACAGTGATCGGATAAGTTATCTATACGCATCACCTCAGCAGAAACTCCCTGACTGCTACATATAGACCCACTTTAAGAGCAGAACAGGGTACCAAGATTAAAATCTCTACATTTTGAAAAATAAAACTGAGAATTCTTTGGAAGTAAATGAAATTCTAAGCAACCTGTACAGAACTTGGATACTCTTTTAAAAATATTGCTTTTAAAATTGCATTCTTCTTCAAAAACAACTAAACAACTCTTAAGATAAAAGGCATTGGAAAAATATATTCAGCATACTGCATGTATTCAAAATATATATGCCGTATCTTTTATGTCATGTGCACTGGTCTGAGAGCATATTGAGATAAATTACATCTATTTCAAGACTAATTTGGAAAAAAACAAGCTGTACAATACATAAATTGAGCAAATTATCTAAAATGAAAATTAGGTCCACCAAACCTTCAAATGAAAATCGTGTACGTGTTTGAAAGTCTGATTGATCCATAGCTTCCTCCATGTTTGTGTGAAGACAGTGTAGGCAAAACAGCAAATAAGTTCAGCAATTCCCAGCTGGCATACAGTTCTTTCAAGACATTCAAGGAGGACAAGGATATCACTGTCTACATTATTTTTTTGACAACTGGGTTGTACAAAAACCCTGGGTGCTAGACAGAGCACTAGCACTCAGAGTCACATTTATCAAGGCAATTCTGCTGCTGCAGTATCCAACACATGTAATTCGTACAGGTTTCTGTATTGACATTTGCTATGCTACTTCTACAAGTGATGGTGCACACCTGCAATTGATATCCATGAGTTAGCTAACCAAGTTGCTGGGAAGCTAGTCTGGAACTACAGAAATTAGTTGGTAAGGACTGCAATAACATCAGTCTTCTAAGGTTTATCAATAATCATTTAACAACTATACCAGATATTATAAATTAGCCATCAGAATTAGCATAGGATATGCTAGGATCCTAGGATAGGATCTTCAAGCTGGTGATCATAATTATGGGAGTCCACTGAAACCTACTCAAACTTAATCATTATTAACTGATGGAGGCACATGGAAATGTGATGCAAAATCCTGGATGCCCAAACTATTGCGAAATTCAAGATACCCTGGATTTTGTCTTAGATTTTAAATATACCCTGGGAAGAAGCCTTAAGCCTTATTCACACATATCGTTCTCTCTTACTCGGAGCTTAGAAATAACCATGCCATTTTGAAAATTACATGCATTAAGCCTCTCTGGTTTCATAGTCTGCAGTGAGTTGTTATCAATCACTCTAGACTCAGGACAGCTGAATACTAGTTCTCATCTTACAAACTCAGCTCAATTTCCATAGGGTTTTTCCAAGGGTAGCTCAACCACTCTCTTCCCTGTAGTCCAAAGAATGCTTTTTGTCAGCTCTCACTCCTTGCAGAAAGAGTATGGCTTCAAGAAGGCTCATGACATCTGACTGTTTATGCACACACACATAAATTTTGATGTGTCTCCAAGACCAGCGACATGTTTTCACTTGTAAATATGTAATGCAAGTAAATATGGGATATCAGTAAATGAAATATTTGTAAGAATTGCCAGTATTATGAAGCTCACATCTGCTCTAAACTAACACAAATCATTTGTAGTGTCAGTAGTTTGGTTTGTTCCTAGGTTTTAATTCAGAGCCTTTTTCTGGCTCAGCTTAGTACATGAAGCAGGTTTGCATGCCAAAGCTGTGATTAACTTTATAGATGCAGTGGAATTATGGAAATGCATCATGCAAAAGTGCGTACTTGCCAAAATTATTCCATGACCTTGTGCTTAAGCTGAGTTTTAAATAATTCAGTGATGTATTGAATGAATAAATTTGCGCTGCTTGTTACTCTAAACAGTCATGCTTTCACTTTCCTTGCCATTTTTAATAAAGCCTCACTTTCTAATATTCATGAAATATTGCATTTCAATTAAATTACATACGTATTGAGAAAATAGCTTGCCCTAAGCTGTTTAGTGTTGACACCAACTGTCATTTGCCTTTTCTTTTTGTATAATAACCATGGAGGTTTTATGTACCAGCAATATAAAGCACTGTCACAGTTGAATGAGAAACTTTTTGGATCACGTATAGCACAAGAAAGAATAAACGTAAGCTATTTTGTTAGTTTTAAAGGCTATTAATTTAGCTTAAATAGTGTATACTCAATCCAAACCTAAGTTTTCCACTCCTGGTTTCATGGAAAGAGCGTGCAAAGTCTTCCAGCTTTTCAGGCACTCAGTAAAAACTGCAGAATTCAAGCCTTTGAGCTGGTTCAGTCTGAGGTGAACCTGTTTTTAAAATGTAAAAGTAACAGAAAAGCCACAAGTTAAAAGGTTAGCATTTTAAAGAGCACCAGAAAGTGAAAGAGGACACAGATATAAAATTATACCTGCATTGAAGCAGAACAATATTGTTGCCCGATGTGTCATTATTTCATTGTAGGCAAATTGATTAAAATTCTTGTGCCTCAGTATATTTCCCTTTTAAAATGGGAATCCTATCCCCTTCTTACTTATAAGAAATAATGTCATATTTTCAAATTAAAAGTAAAGTTATCTCATTATATTATTTGGATAATAAGACTGTAACAATATTTTATATCTAAGTCTAGGTACTCTTATGCTCTTTCCCATTCGACCTGATTTCATTTCCCACCACTTGGCCAAAACAAAGAGTAAACTAGAAAGATCTCATGTAGAGTATATTGCATATCACCCTCCATGCCTGATGCAGGGAAAGATTCATTACAGACCTCAACCATAGCCTGGTTCTCAAGCTGAAGCTGTAAAGACATCTCTGTTCAATATGGAGACTTGAAGTGTAACTACAGTGCAGCTGCTCGTAGCAGGTACCACAGCTTATTCCCAGAATGCAAGCAAATAGAAGCTGTAAAGAAAAAGCAAATATGAAATAAAGGTCCCATAAGCATATGCTCAAAAGGCCAGAAAACTCACAACTCTTCATCATTCTTTGCTGTTTTCAAATAGCAAGGGATGAGGGGAAAGTGCTTCCAAGCTTCACCTGCTAGATAAAGATTTTTCATTAATGTCTGTAAGTGAATGTGGATATAGTTACCACACTGCATCTCTAGCCATCTTAATAACTTCAAATAGGCCCTAACGTACTGTTAATCTTCACCCACTAGTGAAGCAACCACCAGCACCATTTGTGATAATGTTTTCAGCAAATTACCCAAAACTGTTCTGGTTGCCTCAGTGTAACTAAGAGGCCACAAATGTTTGCTCTGCAGCACCTACAGTGTAAGGAAGCTAGTTGTAAAATTACAGTAAAGAGCTAGGCAAAAATACATTACAGCAGAAAAAGCTTTTGATTCCATAATTGAAACTATCTCACAATACATAGAAGGAAGTTTTAAATAAATGCTATTCATTTCTTATAATTTCAGGAAAGGAGGTTGTCTTCAGCAGAAATACCTAAACTACCAGTTCAGGAAAAGTTGAAACTAAGTCAGATGAAGAGCCTTCTCATACAAATGTCTCCTCTTTGATGCTTTTGGGAAAATATGAGAGTTTACTTGGCCCAGAGTTTCTTGTTTAGGTGTCGCTGACACAATTACTCATGTAACAGATGAAAGAACGGCCTCACACAAATGTTTAGTGTTTTCAACTCTAGCTCCACCTTAACTTCTTTTAAGTAAACAGAAACCTTTTGGTTGATTTAAGCAAGTAGAATAAGCAACCGAGAAAAAAAGAAAGAATTGACATAATGACTGAGAACAATGAAGTAACTCTGCTATAGGCTGGACTCATGCTGCTTCCTTCCACTTGCCCTAAATCAAAACACAGCTTTATAAACAACGATATCCTATATCAGCAATATTCTCTAGAATAAGACAAAGCTATGATTTTCTTAAGCAACCATTATTTCATAACAAATCAATGTTATCTATCAATATCTAAAACCAAAACCATACAAAGAAGCATACGCTTACGGGCATAATTAAAGCTGAAGGTCAACTAGGCCTTCAACTTTTGTTTTCTTTCTCTGGGATCACAAATTTGAAAGATTTTATAATCTGCTTTCATCAAAATAGCAATTTAAGCCTAGATACTATGTTCCCATATTCTAGAGTTTTAAGTCAGATCATTAATTTTACTTATAAATTTTTGTTAACCCTTAATTCCTTATTATCCAAATTTAATAACTCATATTATATACCCTGCATTTTTTACACATGAGATTAAAACCTTACAAGAATCACTGTGATCTCTAAAAGTAGTAGTCATTCAGGTTATTTTTATAGTATCCTTGAAGATATCTGCGTTTCAATACATGGTAGATGTTTCAGAGCCAGTATGACGTCCTTTAGTCACTGATAGAAAAAAATTCTGAAACCAAATAAGAGGCAGAGCAAGAAAACATGTACTTGAGTATTTAAACTTGAAGACCAGCTACTGGTAAATCACAGGATCAATATTAATGATTCAAGCACCAAGTCTAAGCTCACCTTTTTCTCTGAAAGTCTTACCTTCTTTCATTCTCTGCATACATCACTGAGACTGCAAAATTAAGCCTGGCCTTCACATAAGTGTCTTCATATGTATGGTCTTTTTTGTGTGCTGTAAATTCTTTTGTGTGAGTACTCTGGAATGTGCAGCCTCCCTTCTCTTTGGCTACAGAATCAGTGTGCAAGTGCAACCCCTTGCATGTAGGCATAACGCCTACAGCAGCTCCGGTCAGCCTTTTTATGCTGCCCTTCTGTTATAATATCTGACCAACATTTAATGCAGTTTTGCCTGGTATATAGAGTGATGACTCCTAAGTGCTGGGCTATGAAGATGTGAAACAAGAATGAGCACTAACGATTATCTGGGCATGTAGCCTCTTTTCATTTCCCATGCTGTAACTCATGGCAATCTACTATGTCAGCGCTGTCCTCTGACCTTCACTATGCTACGCACAAGCTTTATAAAGTGCACAAAAAGAAATAAGTCTCCCATGAAAAACAACATTCAAAATAAATCTTTTTTCTCTTCCTTTTTCAGAAGTCTAATACGGAGTGATGGGGCCAGCAAGTCATGAAGCATGAGTTTCAGGCTCAGCTTCTATGTTATGTGCCAAGAGGACGGTTAGGGAGGAGGGAGATCTGAGGAGACTGGCAGGCACACAAGCTGAACAAGATGGTGCCAATAGCTTCTACATGATTTCCAATTTAGATTTCCTGATTTCATCTGATTTGTTCCAGCATCTTTTGTAAAGCAACCAGCTTTATTCCTGGTGGTTCAAGGCTTCCACAGTGAATCTGAAATGTTCTTTCTTACCACATCAGTGAAACTGTTCCCATCCTCCTTTTCTCTTACTTTCAAAAAAGCATAAATAAAATACCAATTTTCAATGAATTTACCACAACAATAAATTTTTTCTATGAATTAAGAACATCAGATTCAGTTCCTGAGTATGACAGGCATTATTTACATCAAAGAGAAAAATAAAGAAAAAATCCAGACCCTATCAAAACTGTTCCAACATACAATGCAACTGATTCATTATTTCATAACAAAACAATGAAAAAGATCGTTTGATCTTAATTGTAAAAATGGGCTGGACATAGTGCTAAAATAACTTTTAAATTTTTTTACGAGTATTTTGCCAACCTCAAAATATTGCCAAAAAATTACCTTTATTTTGGTAGAAAATATGTTTTAAATTTCGATGTTTCCATAAATACTAGTTTTTTCACTATCTACTACCTTTCGCCAAAGATACTTTGGTACCTTCAAAACCTCTCTAGTCACAAAAAAGCGAGCAAGAGACAGATAGTATAGATGTATATAGGTCTTATCTTTGCCAACCTTCAGGACTAACTTATCTTCACAGTTCTTTTCTACATCCTTCCAATTTCCCAAAATAAATAAAGCAAGGAAATATGATTTCAAAAGTGAGACGGTTTAAGCAAGTCTAAACGTGTTAATGAATAATAACTTTGACTTCACAAACAACTCTTATTATTTATTGCAGCTTCAATTACTAATAGTTGGTTCTCCTCAGCTACAAAATCTCCAGAAAATACGAGAAAAAAAAGCTAGAGCCAAAACAAATATAAGGCAAGGAAACTTGTAACCATGCAGCCTGCAGTACAGTATTGCAGTAGCTAAAAACAGGCTGTAAGCTTCACAATGAGTTTGTGAGGCCTCAGGACTGAGCCTTGTCACATCTGCTCTGTCTGAACTTCTCTTGACCTGCTGCAGCTTTGCTTTACTTAGAAATTTCTCTAACTGACCAGGTGGCAAATGATAATTCATACTACTTGTGTTTGTCTTTGTATGGTATACAACTGCAGGATTACACCAGTAGTAACAAGCAGTTATTCTGCATAGCATGGGATCCGTATGGCTTTAACAAAACGAGGCAGTGCAGAGAAATACAAGGCAGTAGCAGCTCTGGGACATGGGGACACAGCACGGAGGAGTGCAGGCATGGGAGACTCCACAGCTATCAGCAACTCACTGACAGTCACTCAAAGACATCCAGATCTAGACCTGGACACATCTGGTTTTAGGGACAACAAAGAAATTGTGTCTAACATAAGTACAAGGCAACATATGCAGTACATTTGGATGTGATACAGAGCTGTAAACCAAGGAAGAGGGAGAGAGATGTAAAAGTGTGTTACTGAACATACAAAAAGATCTGCAGGAAAAGGGGTAGAAACTAAGTTACTAAAATACTTTCTGCATAGGTGTGTTATTTCTTGTTCACTTGTAATTGTATTTGGACTAATTATTATTGTATTACATTATTATTTTCAAGAAATTATTGGTTTTATGTGTTACATGTCTTTCCTGTGTTACACGTGTGTCCAGGCTTCACAGGGAAGGGGAGGATTTGTATTACACAGACATTATTTAAGAGCTTTTTAATTATATTTTTTAAATTTTCACAGTTAATATTGAGAAGCTCCATAAGCTTGCAAATGTTCTGGCTTTACATTTTTATGGCAGGCACCTCTTGATTTTAACATTTCCTACAGCACTGGACTAAAAGGGGATGCTTCTTAACTGACACTGGAAGGATCTTTGCAATCTTCCTCTATGGATCACTAGTGGAAATTTATGTATGGAAGTAAGAATATATAAAAGATCCTTTTCTTTGGTAATGAACACTTCCAACGGACTTTCCTGATTAAAACATCTCTGAGGCCAGAGAATGCCAAGTGCTTCCATAGCTCACTTTGACTTCAGAGAGTTGCATTTTTATAACAGAACAAGCTCAGCATTTATCTTTCAAAAAAGATCAAGAAATGAAGCCTATCTGAAGTACTTCTATTTCACAAAAAAAAAAAATGCATATGCACATAAACTAATAAGGATTCCTAAGCCAGGTATTTTTAATTAAAGATCTGAGCTATAATAAATAGGGGCTACTTTGGAGATGTAATTATAAAAATATTGGAGGGAGGTAATCAAAACACAAATACAATGTTGTTCTTTGCATAAGTGCTCTCCAAAGTATGACTCCACAGTTAGACAAATCAGAAAAAGGGCTGAATATGTCAAGAAAGGTGGCAGTGCCCCGGAAGTTAAATTCTGACATATATGTCATGATCATGAGCATTTGTAGAACATATAAGCCTCAAGGTGATATTTGCTTGTAACTCAAGTCTGTGGAAGATGAATATTGTGGCATGGTGGCACTTGTTAAGTCAAGTTCAATATGTTCACTTTCATGATGCTCAAGTAAGACATTTGAAAGGACTCAGCATGGATCTTAGGCATAAAAATATATCAGTGTTTTCAACTTATTAAAAAAAACCTGCTTATATTTGATGATTTAAAGTCTTCGACATATATTCTCAGCATTTGTTCAAATTTCTGTCTTAATTACTCAGACAAGCACAGCTAGGACAAGCTACTATACAATTTATTCACATTAAATATGAAGCCATTAACACAACGTGACACAGAATGCAGCATCTTAGTGTTTGGAGAGGCACAAGTTCTATTGATATGTCACTTAGTGTACTGGAGTCTTACAAAAATGGCAGAAATGATATTTGAGACTTCTCATATTCTGTTTGTTATCATTGCCCAAGACATCCATAGTCTTTTGTGCTTGAATTGAACAGAAAGCCATATTCCCTTGTCTTTTATTTAAGTACACATAAGAACAGTTTTACCAAAGCAGACCAAAGGTCCATTGAATCCACTACCTGAGAATGGACACTGCAGTGAATACAGAGAAACTCCTTCAGTGTATTTGCCCAGTCTCTAACGTCTCAAAATTCCAGTCATCTTCAACCAGAGGTTGGATTGTGTAAAAATTAAAATATATGTTTAATGAAAAAAATACACAAATCAAGACATTCTACTATCTATATATTTCCCAGATTCAACTTTATCAATGTGGTATAAGTTAAAATAGCAATCCAAGAACAACTGCCCAAAGATGCAACTGTCTGATAACAGAGAAAGTCTGTTTGTTCCTCCTCTGTATTTCAGTGAATTTTAATTTTCATGATGCAACAAACACTTCAAAGGGGTTTTGAACTTGTAGAAGTATAATGCCCAGTTAGGAAAGCACTTATAATGAACTTAGATCTAAGCATGTTCATATACTTGCTTATACGGAATACTGAAGTTAACACGCTTAAATACTTTCTTGAACTAGGTCCACTCTAAAGTGTCTGGATAACAAAAACCTTCAACATGATAATACCAAATCATATACAGCTGCAAATGCATGGGTACAGTAACAATAAAAATAAATAAAACAATAAAAAAAATGTAGATAAGAAAACACTATGCTATGAAGGTTTTAGAATTTTGAAGGGCGTTCAAAGTAAAACACCTTCGAGTTGATTATTTTAATTTGATAACCAACTCTCTTTCATTATTTGATCCAGCTGCTTTCTTTCCTGTGTCTATACTGCTCCTCTTAAAATAATACAAAATTATTGGCTTGTTGAAAAAGCATATTTTAAAATAATCCATGGTAATCAGAGCTATGAATTATTATTATTTTTAAAACTCAATTCTACCTTTTTAAAAGTCAATGGCATATATTCAATTTATTCTAGGGGAGTGGGAGTGAGCCCTTGATTCATTCATTTGCATATAATCTGACAGAGAAACATGTTTTTGAATATAAAGTAAAAGAAATCTGTTTCTCTTTGCAGTAACACAGGATAAAGGACTCCCAGGGCAAAGAAGTGATGAATAAGGCTGGTTTGACAAAAAATGAAATTACTATTCAAAAAATAAAATCTCAAACTCTTTTAAAGAGTGCGATCTACTAATGTTTTCTTTCTTTCTCTACACTGACTTTGCAGTTTGTGTAAACAAAGTTTCCTGAAGTGATTATCAGTGTGATACAAACAGCCTATGACCCATTTGCAGATATAAAAGCCTCTCATCTATTTTGTGGCCCAACAGGAAGAAACACATTGTTTAGAAGTAACAACTAAAACAATATAAACTCAATGCTCACTTTTAAAAACTTAAAATAGATCAAATAAAGTTCTGGTATTCCCTTGTTTAAGTGTGTGAATAAAACCACAGAATCTAAGGAGTGGAATACCCGTTATTTACCCATTTTAATGAAAATAACTGAAATAATTACTTAGACTTAAGCCTACCTTTTAGTGTGTGAATGAAGCCACAGAAACTGAAGTTAGCCTCTTTTATGAACATTTGTCTCAGTCATGACTAAAAAAAAAACCCACAAAATTAGGTGCAATGATACCAGTTCTTTATGACTTTTTTGTAAGTCAAATGAGAAAGAAATGTGTACATATGTGTGTGTAATTCATTTGCCAAAACGTAAAACCAATAGAGGAAAAAGTCATATAAATGGTTGTTCTACTTCAAAATAAAAACGGCAATAAATTAAAATACATACCCCAACTAAGGTAGCTGGAATTTGAGAGCTACACAGATTAATACTCATTTTCCATGAGCTGTCTGGAATTCCATTTTCTAGTTCAGTAAAAATGATTGAAAAAAATAAATATCTGTATAATAGAGATCAATCAAGGATTCCATATCACCTTTTATTAGAAAAAAAAAAATGTAAGGGCCAAATTTAAGAAAAGAAACATAACACCAATAAAAAAAAGAAGAAACATCTCAATTTCACTGTGTCTGGGACTTCATAAATAGCAGTAAGGAAAAAAGTGATTTTACAAATAGAATTTTAATTTAATAGTAGAGTATATTATATGGACAGCTGGAAATCTTATCAAGACAAAGTCATTCCATTCCTGCTATTTGAAAGTATTCTCTGCCTTTTAGATATCAAGCACTCTGTCTTTTCAAAGAGCACTGGAGGATATCATACAGATGAGACACTCACTGATATCCTGGACAAGCTCCATTGATTTTTCCAAATACTCTGTGTTAGCACTGAAGAGTCTCTGTATCACTGTTAGTTTTTCCAGAATCCTCTGAGAAATTTATATTACTTGTCCATTGAAATGTCACAATATAAGGAAGGCAGAAATAACATGCACCTAGAAGAAAAAAGAGACACTGATCTCAAGTGTCTTATATACAGCATACTGAACTTTAAACCCAGCACTCTAAGCTTTGACACTATTAAATAAATACAATAAAATCCCAAACCAAACCAAGTGTCACCTTGTCTAGTAATATTCGTAACACTTCATATTTTATCAGTTTTATTTCTACACAGAAGTGTGTGAGTTACACCCCAAATGGTGCAGAGGTAAACAAACAGCTCTGTCCTGGCTTCCAGCAAACCCTTTCCATGAGCATCCCTTCTGCATCTTTTCAGCCATGTCTCCTCAACGCCTCTAGCATTCTTCCCCTCGCATTTGGTGTCTCTTTGAAGTTTTTAATCATCATCTCTGAAAGATTCTGAAGCCTGCTTGACTTCATTTCTGTCCTGGACCCATTTATTTCCTCCTGTTCCACATATTTACTCCTACCCAACCAACCCTCTTGAACAACTTTGTATCCTCTTCACATTCTTGTCTTTGTGCTCTGTGTTATCAACACTACAACTCTTTTTTTTTTTTCCCCCTCAAAAGGTATTGGTCTGCTTTGTAAACCACTTACAACAAACTGTTAAATCTATATGTACCGACATACCTATATAATATGTATGTGTATACAGACTCACCAATCTTCATAAATTATGAGTCTCCAGTAGACTCAATGTGTTTTGCTTGAACATTATTGATAGATTTATAGGTATGCTCTTGGACAATAAGTTTGTCTCCCACTGTTCTGTGTGGAAATAAAAACTCCAGTAGCATTCAACTGATAATTATATACTGAATTTAAAAATAATTAACCCAATGCACCCTAGAAATTACTCATGAAAAGGATTATTCATATACTGCCCTAACACCTGTCGCTCAGCCAGAAGTGATGCCTGACTTAACTGAAAGTATCGATTTACTACCATGAAATTTATTTTTTTTTCAAAAGTAATTTACAATGTATTCCATAGAACCTAAGAAGCTAGAGGATTTGAGCTTTAATCAGCAGTTAGTTCACCCCTGCTCTTCTGTCATTCTATCGTTCACAGACATATGAAGACAAAGACATGATTTCAAGAGCCTTTGAGCAGATCATGGCTCTGACTTTTAGAATCTGCTCCACAGAGCAGAGCAGCTTTTAACTGAATGAAACATCATAGACCAAGTCACAGTTCAGGAAATTATCAAGAAGCCACATGAATAATTTGGAGCACAGGCTCATGTTCCCCCGTAAGTCTGCACATGGTAAAATCATTTTGTGAAGAGAATTCTACTTCTGTGTATTTCCAAGTACTTTTTTGACCTAGGGCCCTGGACTCTAGATGGACTGATGACTACGTTGAAAAATTATATATTATTCTAACTAACTCCAGGATACTGCTGCTGTTAGTGATTTACTAAGAGTAATGAAATGAATTCGTAACTTAGAGTTTAAATCTTGCCTTTCATCTTTGGTTTCTAATATTCAAACTGGCAATCTTTAGACCAACAAATATCTGAAGTTTAATTCCCATACCTACACAATATGGGAAGCCTAGATAACATTTAGACAACATCCAAAGTCAGGTAAAATAGACACCATCTGCAGCATTCTCATCCAAGCTTTGGTCTCCCACTTGGCAAAACAGCTTGCCTGGTTGTAGAGTTCCAGGGCTTTTTCTATGTACACCCTGAGTTTCTATCCATGGAAACAAAGTATAACAGAGAATGGAGAACGATATTATACCAAATCATGGAGTAAAGATCAAGACTCACACTGAAGAGAGTAGTTTCACATGCATTGCAGAGTGCAGCTTAGTTGAGGTTACCTTTGAAGAAGTTACCATAAATCTCAGAGACAGTAAATGCACAGCACCCTGGAAGTTAGCTCTGGCTAATTACTGCAGTGGGAATGGGCATTCTGGGATCAAGGGAGACAGCTGAGAAAACTTCCTTTAACGACTTACCTTTGTCTGTGCTTGCCCAATCATTCAGATGATAAGCTAGGGCTGGCAGAAGTGATTTTAGCTTTTCATCAAGCCAGAAGCTGAAAGCTGATTTAACAGATTCAATTCACCTGTGCTAAAGGTGCAGGGAAAACAACACAGGACAAGAACATGATTGTCATGAGCAACCACTGGAGAACTTGCTCCTTGATGCATCCTAGCTACTTCCCACTCAAGTGTAGGCTCAATTGCAAATTCCACTGTCGGTTCCACAAAAACAAGTAAGATGCAAACTATATCTTTTCTGATTAGGACACTTGTATATATTCTGGAGAGCTGGTGGGCTAAGATAGAAACTGAGGAAAGGGAAGAATTTCTGATATAGCCTAAGATGAAATAATTTACCACTTACTTCAAGTATTCAACTTGAAGAAAATGAACAGTGTCTGATTATTCCTAGTGACAAATTATTCTGTAACACTGAGAGAAAAATGTAAAAGAACAGGTAGGTAATTATTCCTTAAAATCAATCCATACTCACATTTATAAATGACAGCATCAATCACGTGTATTCTCTGTAAGTGAAAAAACTGTGATCATCTACAACAAACGTTATTTATTCTTGTGGTTACAGAGTCAGGAAGCAGAAATATTCAAAGCACAATCTCTTATTTAGAATTACACAGCTATCTATTTTTTATTAGCTCTAAATGTTTTCAATTTTCTTTTGAATTTCTGCATCCAAGTGCTATTTCAAGAAGATTACACTCCATTCTGGCAGTGAAGATTTAAAACTTAACATGGCTTCCAATGCATATGTTAGGAAGTTGATTTATTTCCAGATATTTACATTCTTTAGCTAACCACTGTCACATAACAGGTTTAAAAAAGAAAAAAAAAAAGATAACCCACATACAGTATAAAAGATTTTTTGTATCAATGTTTTCTTCCCCCACTTTTTAAATCAAACCAACTTTGGTGTTTAAATCTCTCATACTGCAAGCAAGGTTGCATAGATAACTAACTATAGACCAGAAAATCCTTTAGTTTAGTAGCAAGTTTTCACTTATGTTATTTTCATAATATCTGTATTTTGGCAGATGTGTTGATTTCAAAGGTGACAGTTTCAGAGCTAAGAAAAACAAATTGCAGAAATTCAAGCATGTGTAACAGAGATATGGCAATGCACCACCAGCAATCTAAAACCTTTCAAAAGTTAGCACATCATTTTGAATTCTAGCCCTGAAGATCTTACAAATGTGCTAAAGACAACAATGCTAGAAAAACATCCTTCTGTGAAGATTTTTTTCCTCCTTATTACTTATTTGTCCTCAAAGAAATGCAGACAATGAAACAGCTGGATACTTAAAAGCTAATGATGACGGCAGAAGACTGACCAAGCTTATAAAGCTGAGTTTTCATTTATCTCATCGCTACTGGATAATCATCATTACGGACCATCTTTATTTCAGACATTTAGGAAATATGCAGTTTCTAAGAAAATTTTATTTAATGACAGAAATTTTGCTGACAAAATGCACAATTCTTGTGTGAATTTTAGATATTTTCAATATCAGTACTTTTAAAAAATCAGCTTTCCAGCACTTAAAGACAAAAGGTTAGTAAGCAATCTAAAGCAGTTTACAACAGAGCCTCTACCAGAATGGCAGAGGCAGATTTTGGAGAAAAGAGCGTGGATTCCATGCCCTTAAGAAAACTAAAGGACAGCAAGCGGTTTTTATGTGCGTTGCATGTAAAGTGACATAGTTGGAGCCACTGCATTCTCAGGGAGTCGAGGACCACTCCAGAGAAACTTAACAGGCTTTCATATGATTAATATACCTTAGGGACATAAAATTCTAAAAATAACTGACAAAGTGACTGAGAGTGTCTCTGGAAATATCTATTTTGCCTGCGTGCTTATCCAGCCAGTAACAAGAAACCTGTGAGTCAGAAGCTATGAAGCTGCAGTTAGTTTGAGAAGGGTGTTAACCAGGACCAAAAAGCTTCTGCAGTCCATTCAGCAGCCTTGCATGAGCTCCTGGCTCCTATGATCTTGCAAACTCCTGGATCACACAGCATGCGAGTGAAGCAGACCTGCCAAAACTAGAATGACTTTGTTTAATCACACCTACCTTCATGGATCTTCCACCATTCTAAGCAACATAAAGACAGACAGGACTCCAGGAAAACCTGTCCGACAAAGGAAAGGGCAACAGACAGTTTACTCAAAATAAATGGCCAGATTATACATATGCACCAAGTTATAGTACCGCCATTGATCTGTTTGGCAGGAAATACAGAGAGACCAAACAAAATTTCAGATAAAACTCGCAAATGCAAATGAGCAAGAATCAATAGTTGCAGTAGGCACTTCCACTAAGGATGAGGTAAGTAACTACCTTGAATAATTTATCATTGTAACAAGAGTCAGTTTGAAATAAAACCCACTACATTTCATTAAATGGCAGGACCAGGAGCAGCTACTTGATGAATTGTTCCTGCTATAATTATTTTAATTTCTGGGATAACAAAATGAATACAGAATCCTCAATCTTGACTGATACTATTTTTATTAGGTGAGAAAACAGTATAGATTAAAAACTTGTAAGGGGCCATATGCTCTACATCAAGTAATTTTGAACACTATCTTTCATTATAGGTCCTGAGAAAGGAATTACTGACATCAGTTCTTTATTTAATATGAAAATTCCAGACAAATAAATTAATATGCAAAGAAAATGTGATTCTGGCATTAAAAGTTTGTTGCATAGAAGTGTTACACGTGTTATGCATGTGATACGGTTATGCATGAAGTGCTATGTATAAGTGATACTAAAACTCCTTTCACTAAAGTCATATGTAGAAAAATATTTTAGCATACAGTTGTGATAAGATATCTGTAATTACTTTAGTGCCCTGAAGACATGAAGGCGCATAGCTGTCACAAGTGATATTTGTTAATGATAATGACTTAAAAGCTACAATGAGCTTTAATATTTTTTCTTTGTTTGTACAGAAGTTGTATAGCTGCAGAATTAAAAATATGATTCTGCAGCACAACTGAGAAGTTTTGATTCATCTATTGAAAAAAAATAAGGCATAAAACATCTGCACTCTTACCAGAGTACAACCAAAGGCATCTTTTTTACAGACTCTTGGTGCAAGATCACAGACTACGTTTTTGGATTTCAAGTTAACTTAAATTAGATCACAAATCTTTGTTCTATATAATCAAGACAGATTTCACCCAAGTGTCCATATGAGACAAATAAAAAGGAAAACTCAATTTGTTGTCTTCAGAGTTAATATTTGATGTTGAACAGTACTTGACCAATAATTTAAAGCACATATTTTATTTGACACTGGACTATCACTGCATATGGGAATGTAAGACTGAAATTGATTTTTTTGTTGATATATACACTGCAAATGGTAGGTGTACATTTAAACTTGATACAATCTATTTACTATTGCCATTCAGCATTGTTGCATATTGAGTAAGGATACCTGCCGACAATGGAAAGTGTCAACTTTATCTTAACTTCAAATCCAAGAGCAACTTTGACTATTTAGCCAAATGAAGAGTAAGGGGAATTGTTTGTTGTTTGTAAATTATTATATATGTATACTCGCTAAAATGTATCTCTGAGAAATATCCCTTTTAAAATCATCACAGTGCTCTTTCAATGTATTAGCAGAGATGACAAATGTGCTCATAATGGACTTACGTCTTACATGGTAATATCTGTGTTAGGTCAAATACAGTAACATGCAGAAAAATCCTCCTCAGACGTGCCACAAACTGCGAAAGGAAAATGTGATAGAAGATATTCAGTACCATCTCCACTCAATCAATTTCTAGGTCAGTTGTTTGTCCTTTAAAAATGTCAAAGCAAGACAGATGTTCACAACTGTAGTCCTTTTGAATAATATGTTACATTTGAAACCTAAAACATATCTTATTGTAGCTTCTGAGATTAGCTTGAGTTGAAGAATGAGCTTGTGCAATGTGAAGAGAGAAATGTACAATAAAAATACAGAGACCTCAGGTACTGTGCCTATGACACAGGTGTCTCATGCTGCAGCAGAAAAATCACTGGTGACTTCAAATTTTAAGGGGAAAGGATTTAGAGAATGGGTCACTGCTGCCAGCTTCTTTAAACTATGCTTCTGCCATTTATTCTGTATACTACTGCAGAGCTTTTATCCATTTAAGGAATTAACTCCGTTTGGGATCACTTCTAAAATAGGTAATTTGAACTTTATTAATTTTTTGAAGGAATTTCCTTCACTTGCACAGGAGATAATCCTGAAACAATTTGGTGTGGAATACAGAAGCTTCTCACTGAGGCAGAAGACCATTTTCTTTTGCTCAGGATAAGCGCTTCATGAAGTTAAACAAGGTTAGGCTTCCACTAAAAAAGGCAGGTTCTGCTTTGAAAAACCTGTACACAATGTTCTGAAATATGAATACAATTTGATTGAGTTAATTCAAGCCAGGTGCTACACAATGACAGTTTTCTAGTCAGGGTATTAGCAAATTCCTAGTCCTGTAAGGATTAATGAGATGCCAGAGAATTAATAAGTCTTCCCATGTAGTATTAAACAATCTTACTCTCACAGATGCTGAATGTCCTATTGACCTAAGAAAAATGCTTTTTTCAGCATTTCATGTTATTAATTTTAACTGCCTTCATACTGAGGGATACAGTATGTTTAAAGAATACATTTATTCAGAGCTACTTTTTTCAGCCTCATGATCTTTTCTTTTATTTTCTTTCACAGTGTTCAGCAAATTGTGTTGGCATTTTCCAGGAAAGAATTAACACTTTGGATCACTCTTTCTTGTCCTGCTCTCTGTCCATGCAAAGCTGATCCACGCATCCAACTTAACTGTTTTATGAGGATCATCCCAACACAAAGTACCGCAAAGTACCACAAAGTATGTACAAATCATACTTTAACTCACTTTTTATAAAATAATATCTCTGTGTAGCAACAAAACTGGGACTTTGAGCAACCTGGTCTAGTGGGAAGTGCCCATGGCAGGGGGGTTGGAACTTGATGATCTTTAAGGTCCCTTCCAACCTGAACCATTCTATAAAAACCAACCTCAAGATTTGACTTGAGAAAGATTTTCACAAAGAAAAATAGTACATTGCATAGCAGAATAGGCCAAGTGACAGAAAAGATGCCTTTCAATCTCTCTAAACAATTCTGTACCAAGAGAAATGTAGACAGAGCCAGCTGTTAGGATTGCTGGACAGAAAGAGGACTAAAAATAAGCACTATTTACTTTACATTACTTTTTTCCATTTACCAATCATTTAAGCATTGACTTAAATATTGAATTTATAACAACAACAAAAAAAGCTTATTAATGCAGAGAAATAAAATATCAAGCTTCAAGCTGTACTTGTGACAGAGACAGCTTACAATAACTCAGCCTACATTTATGCTCAGTGTAACATGCGTATCCTGCAACTGACATGCTCCTCCACCCCAAACGTGAATGACATCAAGTGGGAAGATGATTAAATAATGAAGAGATAGTGCATTGTGAGGTTACTGTACAATATAAACAATACAAGGAAATTTACCAATACAATTACTTGAATTATGTAAGCAAACAATTTACAGGTTTTAATTAAAATTAGGAAGTAGTGTTGGCTTTGTATATGTAAAAAACAAATAAACAAAACTTATATTTATGGAAAAAGCAGCAAATTCTGAACATCTTGATCAGTTTTAAAAATCAGAATGTTGTGAAAAAATGTTAAAATTGCAGGCTTGAAATTTTTATAAACAAAACAGAGCTAGAAATGTTGTCTTGTCCCTTTTGACTTCTGATAATAAACTGGGCATCAGCGATGCCAAAGTTGGCAGGACAATAGATCCTAACAAGAACTGTGAAAAGGTCAAAACTGACCCATCTGTCTTAACACAGAATAAAAAGGATATTTGATGAAAGCTGTTAACACCTACTCATAGGAGTCTTGGTACCTTTTATACATGGAAAGAAAAGAATAAATAAAATTATATTAAAACGGTCAGTTTAAGAATAGTTCTATGAATATACTTTTTTTCAGTTTTTCATCATTTTTTTTGGTTAGCACCTTAATTTGGATGAAAAGTTCACTCCACTGCTCCAAATCCTAGCTGTTCAGAAACTGGGCTGGATAGTTCGTGTAGAATTGAACAGTTTGTGAATAATGCATTGCGAATAACCGGAATAAGTAACTTTCAAACAAACAAAAACAAAACCCCAAACCCCAGCAATTAATAAATGGTACTTTCACGATTCATTATTAAAAAAAAACCTTAAAGCCTCACTAAACTCTATGTAACAAGACTTTGGCAGCCCTTTTATAAGTTACATGGAATATTTAGTATTTTCATACTTTCACTACATTATCCCATTTCTTACTTCAATAATGTGTCATCTACTAGCATGCTGAAAGAAAAAAAAAGATCACCTCTGTAAACAAATGGGATTTGGACTAAACATGCATCAGCCAGAGAAGAAACAAATCTAGTTTCATTTACCTCTGGATCTGAACATCATATCATTGTGGTACCATTCTGCAAATCTGGCCTTTTCAGTATGAGATTCCAGCAAAATGTTCTTGTGGAAGAGGGTGCAGTGGGAGCTGTGGGTATGGGCAGGGTCAGACTCAAGGGGCAGAGAAAGACAAAAACTAGACAGCTCTCTCACAGACAGCTCTATCTTTCCCAGAAATCTCAGGGGAATGCTTGTGATCAAAAACTCTCACCCAAAAGAGAGCAGAAGAAATATGCTGCTCTTACTCTGCCCCGGTGTCAGGGGGCAGATCTCAGAGTTAGACCTCAGAGTCATTCCTCTCACTCCCTGCCAGGTTACTCACAGAAGTGTTGCCTCCCCCACTCCCAAGCACAGCTCTGATATTCCGCAGATGATGTAAAAACCACTTCTTTTGACTTTAGCATAGAAAGAAACAAACTTCTCCATCACTTTCTGACATTCAGGCCTCTAGTTTCATCACCAGTATGCTGCCCTGTGAAAACACTTCCCTACTGTCAGTTAACTAACAGCAGCTTTGCTTTTTGCATTTTTGGAATATAGGACAGCTATCATAAAAATTATTCTAGATCTGCTTCATAGCTACTTATTAGAATTTAAAACTGGGGGTCAAAGTATGGTTGGCTATATTAGAAATGAACTAAAGCTATATTAATCCATCAATTAATTCATATTTGTTATTATTATATCCTGTTTTTCACATATTTTGGCACCACAGTTAATTTATTCAACTTAGAACTGCTTTGCAGCATGTAGATGTACTTTGTATGACAGGAATGTGTTAATTATCAAAAACATTTATAAAAAGTTTAACATATCTTTCTTCTTTGATTTTTGACATTTGACGGAAATGGAAATACATAAGTAAGTATAGCATATTGTATAAGATACATATGCATATTAACATAAGATAGCATGTGATGGGTAAAGACTGCAGAGTATTATCAGATCCCTTTCTTCAGCCCCTTTCTACTTCTCATGGCACCCTATCAACCAAAAGAAAAAATTCAAGCAGTATGGTATAAAAAAAAAAAGGCTGAGTTACAAAGCTGCAGTTTATTTGAAATCCATATTTATTCTAATATTTATGTAAACACATTTAATTTTCCTAGGTAACTCTCATTATTGCTTTCTGTAATTTTGGTTGTAGATACCTAGTTTTCTACAGCTTTATGCCCCAAGATCATGAACTGTAAGCTTTATTGTTATTTAAATACATTACAGCTATTTAAGTATGTAAGTATTTATTTGAAAGCTGTATTTTGTTACATTCTGATAACTGATATTAAATATTCTGTGTCAAAGTAAAGAAGTTTTCCACATGTTCAGATGGAACTTTTGTGTGTTCCAGCTTGTACCCACTGCCCCTTGTCCTGTTGCTGGACACCACTCACAATCACAGAATGGTAGGGGTTGTAAAGGACCTCTGGAGGTCCAATGCCCCTGGTAAAACAGGTTTACCTAGAGCACATTCCACAGGTTTGGATCCAGGCAGGTTTTTCTGTCACCTCATATTAAAGAAGAAAAATCTACAAAGCCCTGTCAAGTCTACAAGCCCTTCCACAGTAGCACATACATCTTACAGTGCTCATATCCATAAAGTTTTCTTCAATGCTTTACAAAGGATTCTTTTGGTTCAAGAATATCCATGGAAAAAAAAAATTCTTCCAGATTAAGTTTTGTTAGAGTAATTTGGTTAGGGCCTCTGGATTAACCTCTATTAAATTCTATTAGACCTTTTCCTAAGGGTAATGTTTTCATATAATGAAATCCTGTAAACACAAGGTCAGGCAGTAAACCATGGCTAAGCTGCACAAAATTAAATTCAGGAAAGACTAAATGCAAGGTTCCTCTTTGTTGATCTAATCCTTGGATAACTCATGGTCAATGCTATAGAGGAAACACTTAGCAGACTTGGGTCCTTACATGCTTGTGCAGCAAAGGAACTGCAATCTCATCTCATCTAGATTGGTCGTGATGGGACACTTGCCCCCTTTGACAAAGTTCCCTTTCAGTCTTCACATCCAGGCCTCTCAAGGAAACCACAAGGCTAGAGAGTGGGCAGGTCACTGTTGATGCATCTCTTGTCTTTCCTTGACAGTGATGTAGAGAGCACTAAGACTGAAAGGTCTTAAAAATATCTGAACATACTAATTTTCAAAAGGACAAGACACAAAGCAGGAATATAAAGTGATTACTTATTCTTTAAATATATTTTTTAAAACACCTAACATTAAGATCAACTACTGTAAGGTCAGTGGTTACAACAGAAGTGGTTGTTGCAAAAAATCAGTGTCTGACGCTCTTTGTTTCAACTACCTTCATTAGTTTTAGAGAATGAAATTCTTCAAGTCTTACAAAATGAAAGCATTTAATGTGTTAACATGGCTAAAGGTGGTATGAAAACTGTCATTTTTCACAATGATGGTAGTAATCCTACCTGGAAATATTCCTTTGGTTTTTAATCTCTCAGAGCAGGAGCGATGTTAGTCCTCAGAACTGCCCCTTTGAATCATATACCTAATCCATGAAAAGCAACATCTTCTACTATGTGAGTAGCATTTCAAAAAACAATGGAACAAGTTTCGTAAAATTCTTCTTCTTTTTAAAATCAGCTTTCCTGGATGAACCAAGGAAGTCAGATATTTTTCTCATACATGTCATACTTGGCAGAAGCGAAAAGGGCATTGAGAACTGGAAAAGAGATGCATGTTCAATAGCTGATTAAAGTAATTAAAATAAGCATGACTGAATGAAACAGCCATGAGAATCTAAATGAAATATTTCTTCTAAAAATTCAAATTTCAATACTTTAGGACAGACTTTTCTCACATTTGTTAATTTCTTTCATCAAGTATTCAAAACAGTCTTGGGTGCTCTGATCTCTGTTACCATAAAAATGATCTCCATGTTATTTCTTAAATGTTCCTTGATTCATAACGTTGTATATAAAACAATGAGGTCTTCTGAACTGAGAAGAATTTTTTTTTCTATGTTAGGAAAAACATTTGGAATGATAAACCAGAAGAATTATAAAGCTTTGCACAAAGCTTTGAAGTTTTACCTTTCCTGACTTTTCTAGTGATGGGTAGAGGAAAAAAGGAAAAAAGTGTTGTAAAGTAAAGAACTTGGCAAAAGGCACTTCAACCTATTGAATAATTTATGCCATTTTGAAAGGTAATGTATCCAATATCACTGAACAATGAATTACATGTATTAGAAAGTAGATACAAACAAAAGCATTTTTGCATCAGAGATTCTGTACCTTTGTTAGTAACTAAGAGTTTTGAACTTCAGTTTGGTCTTAGACAGTCCTCCTTACTGTGGAACAGAGAAATAACTGTCATGGCTCAATTCAGAAAAAGCTTATGTGGGGGAAAATGCATGTTGGACGTTATTACTCAACTATTGATGAGACATCTCCGAGATCCCTAGCTAGAACTACAGTCACAATCTTCTTAAACTGCTCTTCAAAGAGAAGGGAGTGAACGTATTGACCCACGGGTACAATGATAGCTTCAGCGGGAGGTGAGAGCCCCATCTGGTGGCCTCTCACCAGGAAGGCCATTCTAAATTAGTTTAAAACGGGAAACGTGGCATGGGATGATCCCGTACTCCTCTTGCACTCTTTGTGGTGCAACCGTAGGTATGTTTGGGGTTTTTTAGTACGTAGAGGGAAACTGAGGTTCACATGTCTGATCCAGGGCTTTTGTTTTCTGTTAACTGAACTTTTCTGAAAATGACACATTACATAGCAGGTTTGGAGCAGAGTCTTCCTCTGTTGGCAAGTAAAGGAAGTACCTGGACAAAATTGTACATGCTGTAGGAGACTGGTTTTTTACAAGGTACTCTAGTTATCCAAGAAATAAGGTTAACAAACCATTCAGCAGATGCATTTTTGATAAAGCTAGCATGATTTAGACCTCTCCTGCCTAGTAAACTGGCTGAGGTTGAAGAGAAGCCTATGTTATAGCAAAATATAAATAGTAAGAATATTTGGTCCACACACATGCATTGACTCCTTAGTAAAGCAAAAATAGATTTTTTTTTTTTTTAAGACAATGCATCTCCTGAAACCCTAACAGCCAAAGCTGGAATCTAATTTCTGAAACTGTGAGGGGATAAACTTCCCTTTGCTCCCACATTCAAGAAGCCTGGAATACTCATAGCAGAATTGAAGGAAATAAGTTAAAATTGGTAGTAAGAAGATAGGACCAACTTTTCAGGAGGCAGAACCTGACCACACGTTTTTTTTTCCTAGCAGACATAATCAATAGCAAAACAATAACTAAAAAGCACCAGTTATTGCCAAACAATTCCTTGACCAGTTAAAAAAAAAACAAACCTGCAGACTGATTAAACCTTGTATCTTCCATACAAGTCTGAGACTGCAAGACTTAGTCCAACACATTCACTTACCTTATACAATATTTCTTTTTCCATATAGGAAATTGTGAGGTCAGTGCAAATAATTAAAATACATTTTAAACTGATTAAAATATGTATTTTATGCAACACCCACGCAAGGAGAAACTTTGCTTCAGTAGAAAAAGGGCAATTCAGCTGTAGGCTGTTTTTATGTGTGTAGTATGAGTTGGCAGTAGTCTTTGATCCATATCCTTCAGGCAAATTTGACATCTATTTCACCCAAGGCAGGCACAGATCTTTTGAAGGATATTTCTATATAATGAATGACTGACTGCTAGAAGTCATGTCATTGTCCTCCTCCACCTCTTCAGATCCGATTTGCAGGCCAGGTGAATCTCATGACATGTCTTCTAGTAAATCAAGCAGTGGGAAGAAATGCCTGAAATAGTCCCCATCATGCTGACACCATAAAATCTAGATGATGAGTGATTTTGAGCATCTGAGGAGAAACTCAGCTTACCCTTGCATTCATTTCAGAATAGGGCAGCAATTTTGAAGAAAATTCAATCTTTCAATAGCACATTTAGATTCCATGTGGAAAAAATCCTCCACAACTTTAAATAAAATCTATTTTTCTGTCTTAGTTCTCATATCTCTACCTGTATTCACTTGCTCTATTTCCCTTCAGTAAAACACTTCTCTAATCTCATAGCAGTTTATTTTAAGCATGAAATAGTTAGTTCTATAGCCAATAATTAAACATTACTTTTCTCATTGCACATCCAAATTTACTTCAAAGAAGGCTGTGTGACCTGTTTATGTAAGGCAACGGACACTTTGTCAGTGCCTTGGTAGGTAACAAAAGTAAATCATGGACATAAAAACAGACCTAGTATCAGAACATTTGTGAGCTAACTATTCCTAATTGTTACCTTAGCAAAGTTTCACCGTGTGTGTCTCTTCTGGTGATTACAAGGTGAACTCAAACTATTTCTTCTTTCCTTCCATCCATTGTACAGTAGCAAACCCTTAGAAGAAGGTTCTTCTCTTAGAAGAAGAGCTAATCAATTAAGAATAAGTAAAAGATAAAATATTTCTGGAAGCAAACAATCCACAGCAAATAAAACCTGCCCTTTCCCCATGCGATTTGATTTGCTAAACATCTGAAAACATTTCCACTCACAAGTCTGCCACAGCAATTTGAATTCTTTTTATCTTCCAAAGAGCAGCTGTGCAATGTTTTGTTTTGTGTAAAATCAGCATAAAAACAAGAAATGAGTTATCCACCTATAAATATCTTTTTGCTTTTGGTAAACAGTAGATGCTTTCACTAGTTGTCATAAAGAGGTAGGAGTATGGCCAGATATATATTTAAATAGTGTGTCTTTGCAGTACTATTAAATGGAAATCAGGAGTTTTTACTTTTCCTCTGTAGGGGCAAGGAACGTTGCTCATCCGCAGCTTAATTTTACTGATTTTTGTTTTGCCAAAACTGAAAATTCTTTAATTTTAGACATACTGAAAGAATGGAGTTGGTTTGCAGTGATGACATTTCATACGGTCCTACAAAAGGAATATATGACTGCATATCAAACACACAAGATGGAGGATGATCACTTCATGCTAAAGAATACTTAGACATGGAAGTTTCTTCATAAACTGTGTAAATGGAACACTGTAAATGAACAGTTTCTTCATAAACTGTGTAAATGGAACTCTTGTGGGAGTCAATTTCTCCTAACATATGCAAAAAAAAAAATATAAAAAATCCTTCAAGAAGATTAAATGTCATATAGACATAGAGATACATGGACAGATAAACAAGCATATATTGTCACACACTTATACATATGTATAGGTATAGATATTTATAAAAATTTGTAAGAAGGTCCAGTGCAAGACAGCTAGTTGTTGGGGGTTTTTTTTGGTTGTTTTTTTTTTTTTTTAAGGACCATACCTGTAGCTTTTTTCCTCTGGGTCCTGACTAGAGGTGTATCTTTCTGCTCTGGAACAGCATGCTCACCAATCCAGTGAAAAAACACTGAGTGACATCTGAAACAGTGCCAGAAGTTAAAATAAAATAAATAAAAAGCTTAACCAAACCCCTCTGTTTCTGTCTCTGGATAGATTAACCTCGGCCAAGAGACAAAATCCTGCCCATCCACTATCTCACTCCACCTCCTTAACAGGACAGGGGAAGAAAATAAGATAGAAAAGTTTGTGGGTCAAGATAAATACAGAGACATCACTTACCAATCATTTTCATGGACAAAACGCCTCAACCTGAGGTAAATTAATTTAACTTATTGCCAGTTAAAAAGACAAAGACAAAAGCTAAAACACTCCTCTCATACCAACCCTTCTTCCCAGGCTCAACTTCACACCTTCGTTACTGACGACTCCACCTGCCCTCCACCCCAAACAGCACAGGGGGATGAGGAAAGGGGGCTGTGGTCAGTCTGTAACAGCTCCTCTCTGCTCCTCTCCTCTGCTCCTTCCTCCTCACTCTTTTCTCCAGCTCCAGCGGGGAAGAGATCCTTTTCTAAGTACGAGTTCCCTGAGGCGCCACCAGCATGGCTGAGGGGCTGGGCCTGGCAGACCCTGTGGCGGGAACTGTCTGGGCCCAGCTCGGGGAGCCCTGGCTGCTCCTCAGGGAGACTGCTCCATGGCCCCCC
Source organism: Gallinago undulata (assembly GCA_026546715.1). Taxonomy (NCBI): domain Eukaryota; kingdom Metazoa; phylum Chordata; class Aves; order Charadriiformes; family Scolopacidae; genus Gallinago; species Gallinago undulata. The sequence continues at coordinate 11,778,715 of JAOTQQ010000032.1, forward strand.
GCTACTAAAACCCCGTAACAGCCATTACAAGTAGACACCACCTTGGTTTGGAAAAGCGCAATTGTTCAGGCTATTTTATTCTGTCTGGGGGGGTCCCACACAGTTTAAAAATTGTGTGTTCTGCTTCTCAGTTCCACAACCGCCACTATGTGTTTATGACAGGGTATTAACAACAGAATGAGCTTGGAAGTAATGACAGACAAGAACAACTCTGCAATGCTCACCAAAAACTCCTGCTATTCTTCACAATAGTCTCAGCTAAATGTCAAGTTGGAAGCCAGCACAATTAGCTTATACAATCACCATAATTTTCTCTTAACATTTACTTAGTTTATGGGAAGTTAAAACCCGTCATATTCTCTTGGACACATTGGAAAATGCTTAATTAAGTATCCAATTGTCCACCTAGCCATCAAGCCTATTTTATTGGCTGTACTGGTATTTTTTAACTTAATTTCTGATTTGTAAGCACCAGGGTGGTGGAGGGGGTGAGGGGATGTCTCTCCTTTTGGTAGTCTTGAAACCTTCACAAATCTCACAAGGTATGATGGTTGGATAGCAGATGAAAGACTTCTCTCCTTTTCTTTAGCTGACTTCCTGAAAATAACTCGCAGCCCCTCAGCAGGCCGCAGTCTACAAACCAAAAACTGTAGAATTACACCATCAGAGGTAGCATCTTGTTTTGTTTTGAATTGCTGCGGATCACACACACGTGTCTGAGGTTTTGGGTTCTCAGCGTGGCTCATAAAGTCGGTGGGGTGGGAAGCATGAAAATGGCCACGGAAAGAGAACTGGGATCAAAATGATAAGAGGAATGTTCCCAAGGACTTCACTAAATGACATGATTTCTTAACACCTCAGTCAGAAAACATTACTGTACTATTTGTGAGAAAAGTACTCTAGGAATTTATTTGTATCTGTTAGTTATCTAACAGTTTGGTGTCAGAATGGGCTCCATTTTGACTCTTGTTGTGGCACTGACAGTCATATCTGTACTGGTGTACAGTAATTTATTCCTTTTCTCCCCACTGGCACGATTGCAGAACGTTCATTTCAAATTTGAAATGTATTCATCCCAGCTGCCATGAAACCATTTATGCCTTAAAGAACAGCGAGATGTTCCAAATTGCTTGGAACCTGTTCAGGTGGTTGGCAAACAGATCTCGCTGCCGGCAGCAAACCCATTCTGCTGGATTCAAAGGCCAGGCCTCTACATTTTTTTTGGTTTTGTATTTCATAATAAAATTGTAACTCACTGAGATGCTGAACAAGAGAAGGAAATAACCTTTCCCGTGACAGTGAGTCCTTCTCTCTGAACATCCAAGGACCCTTGGATCCCACTCAAGGCCTTACCTCTAATGTTTACTTATGTATAGGCATTTTTAAGGCACTCAACACTGCAATATCAATGTCCTTTGAGAATGTAGTAGAACAGGCCCTACCACATGCTTGAAAATTAGAGAAGGGTCATTACACCATTTTACAAGTAGAAATACCAAGTCCAAGTACTCAAATGTACATGGACTAATTTACGTAGTCACCCAAGAAATACAGTTTATGACTGATGTGAAGGATAAGATAATTAAGTGGAGGGGAAAATGGAAGATGGGGTAGAAATTATCTCAGTTCGTTAGAGGAGTCTGTTTCTCTTGGAGCATTATCCGTGTACACACTCATAGATAAAACACAAGGCACTGAAGCACCTGGAGCTACAAATCCCATGCAGTTCACCTTTACAGGTTGAACACTTCTGTACAAGAGCTCCACAGAGCAGCACCATGGTTACCCAGTACAAAAATGACCATGGGTGCACTAAGAAAGACACGTGACAAGGCTGAAGAGGAAACTACGTTAATGTCCAGGTCTTAACCAAGACCCTTTCAGAATGACATAAAGCAGTGGATGCCAAGGACAGTCTCACGGGACATGTAATATCTTCTGAAGTTCGGCTATGCTCAGGCTTAGGAACTTCTTGCACTGTGAATCTTCACCGTGCAAAGGGTCACTAAGAGTTTGGAGCTGATTTTATCTTTTTAAATATTTTTAAATTTTTCATTATTCAGTTCTCACATTAACTGTATCAACAAAATTCCAGTTGTTTTAAAGTCCGGAGGTGGAGCACCTTCTACATGGATTTAATCATATTGTCAAAAACTGAATATCTCCATGGCAGTGCCTTAATTGTGCAACTACTGGCTGTTCTGTGGATTAGGGTTTTTTCGGGGTTTCGTTTTTGTTATTTGGTAGGTATTTTTTGAAGGGATGAGAAATATATATATAGAGGCCACTATCTGAATGGCTGCAAATCTCAAGTTGAAAGAAACTTTTATGCTTAATATGCATGATTAAAAACTTATGTACTGTTCTTTTTTTTCCTGAATTTAACTTCAACTAGTTCAAGTAATGCTTTTCAGCCAGTTTCTTGGGATCACTTCATTTAGTGCTTAATTTTTCTAAATGTATCCAGATATGAAGAAAGCTAGAGATTCATTGAGAAACTGAGTTTGAAAAAAAGCGTGTATGACCCACATGTTCTTAATTACAGAAATTGAAGGATTTTTCCAAGGTGTCTCAAAACATGGGAAACTTTAAACAGTTCAGCAGCTTTACTTTTTTTACAGTGTTATCACAAGCCTGAGCTGCCATACATTATACAGTAAGCATACGCAGTACCTCATTGCTTTTATAGAGGTAAGGCATTTAACCAGATGGCCAAAGGCTATCGCTTGATTACAATAAAGATGACTGAAAAAAAGAAACACTTTTGTGTTTCACTACTCTTGTGCAGAAGCAGAACAGAAATCCAAACCTGAGATTCTTACGACAAATAGAAGAGACCTTCAAAAAATTCTCCAGGTCAACAAACCTAAGCTATTTCCTACTTGTCTGAGGATCTAACTGAAGACTTGAAAGCCCTTCTGAGCATTACTTTGCTGTCATCCCTTCTACATCCGTCTCTCACCATATACTTATCTGTTTGTTTTTTTTTTTTTATGTTGTCTTTTTTTCTAGGTTAGACAGAACAGAAGTGAAGGAGTAGTCTGGAAGTTTCTTAGATGCTAAGTTTGTGAATGCTAAGTTCAGGAGGTGACTGAAAATGCAGGATACTCTGGTTCAAAGAAAGTGGAAAAAAAAAAATCACACTATGAAGCTTCTAAAGTAATGCACCTACACAACACAGAATCGTGGAAGTCAGCATATAGCAAACAGAAATAATCTTTTGTCTCTATGAACTTATAGTCAATAGAACAGCTGTTATTTGTCTGTAACTGTAAAGCAAATACAATACTGACATTTCCACTTTCAATTGTAATTCCTCTCTTGCAATGTGTGGTAGCAGAAAGAGAGAACAAGCCTTCATACTTTGTCTATGGAGCCTTTAGTGGGATAACAGCTGCCGCTGTGTTGTCCTAGTGGCTTCCAAACTGACTCTTGAATCTTTTGTCTCTTTTTTAGAAATTAGTCCAATTGTGGGTTTTTTGTTGTCGTTTGTTTTTAAGGAGGTAATTTTTTTGCTAAAAGTTTCTAGTTTAAAGACATGCATAGAATGCAAATGCATTGTTTGACTGTATTTCTTTGTCTTTTTTTTTTTTTTTTTTAATCTTGAACTGACCTTAAAGCAGAATTTCAGCTCAGTGAAGAGGAGGCTTTTGAAGGCAACAGAAAGTATTCTGAAACACAACAAAAAAGTTAAAATGACACAGTTTCTTATGAGAGTGGAAATCTCAAGCGGTTAAATAACAAAGTCAACAAGATACCCAAGATCAGGAATCAGATAAGCCAGGAGGTACGCGGTACTGAGACGGGAAGATATTAGGGAGTTTTATAGCATGCTAAGCAAACTATTGAGGAGTACACGGAGCAAGCTAAGCTGGTAGTAAACTACACAGTAAGGTACATGCAGTTCAGCTGACGTGCTAATCTCTTTTTTGTCAAGATTTCAGACAAACCTTCAGAATACTTCTGTTTGTTTTAGAAAAATACCTTATTTTATAGTTCCAGTTCTACCTGAAGATATGTTTAAATTGTAAAGCCCCCAGTGTGTATACCCATATAGATGAGAACAGTTTACTAGAGCAAATATAAGAGAATACACTAAAAAATAGCATGCTCATATGAATAATGAATGTTTTCCTAAAGCCATGAAATAAGACATTTTTTCCATCTCAGAAAATTAAAAAACAAAACTAAAAAAACCCCCAAAACCTCAAATCACCTTGGGAATGACTCTAGAAGAGGAGGAATTTTAGGATAAAGAATGCTTTTTTTGATATGTATAGCAAACCAACACTTCAGCCTTTTTTCTCTCTTTTTTTTTTTTTTTTTTTTAAAAAAAAAAGGCCTTGGCTGAAGAAACATGTTGGTTTGTGTGAATTTCAGTACTGGTTATTTTAACGCCCTTTTATTGACCTAATTATATATTGTGAATTCTTCTAGAACTGTTCACAAGTAACCAGAGATGTCAATGTAAATCTAAGAAAGCAGGGCCAGGCTGTTAAGCTCTGAATGACCCATAAAAGGGAGCATTTAATTATACAAATGAAATTAAAATGAAAGCGGACACATGCACTCACACTATCTTTACAAAAATACGATGCTATATTTTTCACTGATGATTGCGAGCCAGAATAAACTCTTGAGTTTGTTGAGCTGTTCAGCCATATTTTCTATAACTTCAAGAACTAACAGCTGTCCATCACAGCATCCCTGTATCTTAAGTATTAGGACTAACAAGTTAACATGGGCTATGTTCAGTGCATAGTTAGAGTGAAATAGGAAAATATTTTGCTTGCTGAGTAGCAGACCTTTGGAAGGGTACCAAGTAAATAAAATTAAAGTAGAAAAATAGTTTCTTTTAAGAGAATGGATTACTATTTTTTTCTTCACAAAATGCCCATGAGAGGAAGATAAGCATATTCATTTAATCCTTAAACACAACATGGCCTTGAAGCCATGTTATGATAGACATAAATATACAATGCTGAGGTGAGTCTCTGTGTACCTTAACACTTTGCCATACATTCCAATACATATATCTGCGCTTTCGCAGATAAAGAAGCCTGAGGCTCTTGACAAAAACATCACAATAAAGTGGTGCGGGCATTTGTTGAGAGAGTCTGGATTAATACCTGCAAAAAGATTAAATTGAAACCCGTGTATAACTAAGAGCAGCAAGAATCCCAGATGAGCTCATTTTCTGCTAAGAAGATGTTTACACAGTATTCCTAAAGAGCAGGGACGGGCAGCACAGCACACTGAAGTTCTCCAGTGTAAGCAAAAGGGACATGCTACTTGATGATACTGTCAGATCATAAAAGGCAAAGTACATGGATCGCTGCAAACTGGAAGAGAGAGTGCACCTAAGCTTCATTCCAGGTGTCACTTCTCTGCAGACATCCCAGTAGGAGACAGTCTCAGTACGGTACAGCTGATAGTTGTAAAACTGGTGTAATTGCAAGATGAACTGAAATACTGTAATCAGTTCAGAGCCAGTCTCAGTTTCATATATGAAATTTCAGATAACTTTGAAATTAGGTTTTGATAACAAGACAGAACCCCACCCCCCCAAAGTCAAATTGTTTTGCGGCATCTATGGAATCTTACAGGGTCGACAAGAGCAAGTAATACAAATTAGTTATGTTGTTAGAAAAATCACTTTCAAAGTACTTCTAAAGATTTTTTTTGTGGTTTTTTTTTTAATACTTTACAGCAAAAATTATACAATTCATGTCAGTTAAATTTAGGGTTCTATAATACAGATTCCAGATGCTAAGTTAGTTACTTTGTATTTTCTTTGTGGCCAAATGGCAAGAAATAGCCACTTTAAAGATGCAATTAATTTAGCCTCTTTTAGATATCTACTTCAGGATGCAAATAATTACCTTAGATGATACTGATTATAACTCCACTGATTACAACAGACACTTGGAATGATTAGCTTAGAAACAGATACCATCAGAGATTAAGACATGTAAGAAATCTTAAGAGATGCAAAGAAAGGGGTTTGAATCTAAATCAGAACAAATCAAACAAGACAAGTTCCAAAGAGAAAAATCTGGGGGTCCTGGTAGACAGCAAAATGACAATGAGCAAGCAGTGTGCTCTTGTGGCCAGGAAGGCCAACAGAATC
>JAOTQQ010000032.1:11784944-11812458 GCA_026546715.1 Gallinago undulata
TGGAGATTTTCAAGACCCACCTGGATGCAGTCCTGAGTAACATGCTCTAACATGCTCTAGGCAATCCTGCTTCAGCAAGGGAGTTGAACTAGATGATCTCTATGGTCCCTTCCAACTCTAAAAATCCAGTGAAAATTCAATGAAACTAAAACTTGGTGCATGGAATGAAAAATAGGACTCTTACCGAGCATGTCCATGCGCTGCCTTCCCAGAAGGGTGGAATAACCGTGGCTGCAGGTGGGCTGCCGTGGGACAGGTTGGAAGGTACGGCCCTGTGTTGAGCGCTGCACGTCAGAGCTGTCAATGTGACAATTGATCTCTGACCTTGAACAGCTTTTTGGACCACTGCATCACTGGTTAAAAGACAATGGTGGTTTTCATTGCTTTCTTTCTAGGACACATTTCTAGATCTCAGCCAAACAACAGCTTCTCACTTGTCTAGTGATACTTACCAGACCTTGGAAATTAGAGATTCTGGTAGCAGCACAGCATACCTACAAATTAAGACACATCTAAATCGTGTTTCAGATTTGTCCGAAAGTTCCAGCTCTAGTAATGTCATTCAGATATATCTTCAACAGAAGGATGCAAAGTCTTCAGTGGGGGAGATTTCCTCAGTAAAAACGAATGCATGTCCTGGTAAAATAGAACCAACTTTCTGTTCAGTAATTTTACATCTTAGCCAGGCCTTTTCTAACTCTCTGAAATTAACAGAATATTGTGCAGAAAACTGTTCATTCTCAGAGTGATAAGACCAATGTTTGTACTTCATGCCAAGGAACGGTATGCAGAGAGGCTCTTGCGTATACTTATTGATATAATATCCGAGGTCAGCTAATTTCATTATTTTCCCCGTCGGAGGGTCAGAAACAGAAAAGTGTAGAGGGGCTGTACCTGTGGGGAGGAGCAGGCAGGACAGCTGACCCAAAAATGACCACCAGGGTGTTCCATCCCATCTTCCCCATATTCAGTATAAAAGCTGAGGGATCAAAGGGTCAGTCTTCTTTCTTCAACGGCCAATGTCCTAAGAGGACCCTGTCTATTCATCTGCCTTTGACCCTTATCTGCGTGTTCCTGAGTCCAGATCTGGAATCCAGTTCATCCAGAGTGAAGTCTGGGACTTCCCCAGTGACATCATCCTGGAAGCTTGATACAGTTTTGTGTATATTGTATCTATTTCATTATTTTATTTTAATTTTATTATTACTATTTTATTGAAATAGTTTAGTTCCTTCTAAACTCGCAAATATCTTTATCTCTTCTCCTCCTCTTCTCAGAGTGAGAAGGGGGGAGAGCATCTGTTGCCTGTAATTGACCAATTTGGCCTAAACCGTGACAACGCATAATCAAAATTTAAGATATGAAGGTCAGATTCTACTGTAAATCCAAATACCTTCACTTTGACCAGAGCTCACTCTTGGTCTACAACATGTGGGTATGACCACTTTGTTTTTACCGCATGCTTTTGTTCTATTCATTTCTTATCTGAAATTGGTTAGTTGTAATAATTAGGAGTGAAAAACTGAAGCGATCCTTTGGAAGTATATTTTATATTATGTAGCATATGTAGAATTAATCTCCTAGCATTAATATAATTACATTTCTATTAGTACAGTATTTGATGGTAATTGGCACCTAATAAATACCTACGTAGGAATAAAGTTTATCTTTATTTGCTAAGACAATTCACTTACCATATAACTGACTCCAATTGTAGTGGTCGCCGTGAGTTTCCTAATACTTTAAGCAGGTAATGTTATTTATGAATAATTTACTCTCCTATCACTAAGCTGCAAAAAAAAAATAAAAATAAAAATCACTTCAGTTACAATCCTAAATGATGTAAAGTTATTCCATCATTGATATAAACTTAAATCATATTTCAAATTTTATACATTTTCTAGCATTAGGTGCATCATTCTTTGACAACTGGTTCCTGGGTAATCATCATTTCTCTAACATTTTTCAAGCCTGCAGAAAAGTTCCTAAAGCAGTATCAGAAAGAAGAAATGAGGTTTGTTGGCAGAGGCAATATCTCTTATTATAACAGGGAACAATCAGCAAGCTTTCTAGCACTCAGTCTCGTAATCAATTCTTTTTGAAAAACCTACGTAAGCACAAAAGAAGAGTAGAAATTGAAATCTTATTTTCACAGCTCATGTGAGGATTAGCAGGAATGTAATTTTGAAACAGAACAACTTTGAAAAATATATCTTCAATTTTCAGATTTAAGTACGTATGAATAATAATATTGTTTTTTCAGAATAAAGCATTACTTTCTTTTAGTGAACTTCCAGTAACGTCATGGGAGGTATTCAGATTTTCAAGCCCTAAAAAAACCCACCTTTTACAAACATTTCATGTATCTACATACCAAATATAGAAAGCACAAGATATATAGCTCTTTTACGTGCATGCAGAAACAAATTTCAGGATTATCAGAAACAGAGATTTCAATAAAAGCAACTAAAGACATCTGTGTACACACAGTAGCCACTTAATAATTTTCTATATAGAGTCTTTGTACTTGTATGACAAATGAGTGCAAAGGTACCATGAAAGCACATCTGCATGACAGATCCTATGTAGTGGCAGGAGCTTGACATATGTAGCAGTTTAGCTGCTTAACACTGCACTGCATCTAAACTCAAGAGCTCTGCCTCACTAGGCAGCCATTTTTTTTTTTTTTAGTGGTTCTAGAGCAGGCTCAACTGGAAACAGCTCAGAAGTCTCAGCACTTAGTGCAGCTCCAACGTAGCATAGCTAATCAAATGCGTAAGTAAATGAGGAAAAAATGCACAACTCTCCCCAGAAGTATGGACATTTGACTCAATTTGACTTTGCCCTTCACCATTAAACTATTCAGACTGTATGGAAACACAAATATTTCTAAATAAGGAAAAAAAACCTATATAAAAATAATATTGGTGACTGCAAAAATTTAAAGGTAAAACATAATGTTATGATGAATGTAAAAATTATAGAAATTCAGGGTAGGCCTAAATATGCTGATACTAGCTTCAGCATATGGAAATCAGAGCTAAACTTATTAGCTTTATACGAAATACTACTTCAGCTGTACTTTATTGTGGTGTCATGGAAGAGCCACGTGATTACAATTTTAGCTTGAGTTTCCCAGATCAAACTAATTTTAAGACAATATGTTTTCCTTCTAACTTTTCTGTCTGAACAGAAGCACCGCAACAAGCTTCTCTGTTCTCTCTGTAAATTTTACCTATAACAATTTGAATGAAAACACCTCCCAAAAGCAGGACCAAACCCCAGATAGTTTTATCTCCAATATCATGCTCTAATCCAATAAACAGCTGCACACCCAGTGGGCAAGGTTCATCTTCTCATAAATGGTCTACTGAGAGGGCGAGTCGCTCAGGTTGCAATATAAACAATGGATTCATTTATATTCTTTTCCATAGAAGAACAATGGTGTAGCACATAAAATTATCAGATAGCAAATTCAAAAGGATGCACTTTGAGTGTTCTGCACGCATATATATACACACTGAAGACATTAATATATCAAATATATTCCATGTACATGGGAAACACCACTGGAATGCGAATTAAAAATTATAACTTGACTGAACGTCACACTTTACACTCAAAATACAAGTTAAATAATGGGCAAATTAAATAAATCTGTAATCAACAGCCTCTGCAATATGTAGTAATCTGAGAGAAAATAACACTCTCATTAACTATAACAACAGCTTAAAGGACAGAGAGCCAAACTGGGGGTAAAATCCATGACCTTCAATCTTGCATCAGGAAAGATTATATCCCTTTATGTTCCAGTAATAGTTGATCATTTTACTTGATCTTTTTGTAACAAAGTTCTCTATAATAACATGCAATGGATCTCTTCTGAGAATTCCAATTGCAAGGTAAACATCAGGGAAAATAAACTGATTTATGCCCATTTAGGAAAATTTAACAGTATATTGATGCAGCTAGACAGCAGTTTAGTGCTACTAATAATGAAAAGCCAAAATTAAAGCAGTAGACAGAAAATTAAAGGTATGGAAAGTTAAATTTGCAAACGTAACATAAGTGGAGGAAAGTTAGCAGATAATTAGAGTTTCTAATTTCTCTTTAAATGTCTCTCAGGTTGCGCACCAGGCAATTAGATTTCATTGGGCTTCAATTTACTGTTGGGAACAGTTGAAAGTGTAAGACTTTGGGAAGAGTAAAGGGAATTATGCTTTTTTAATGAATATGCTGAAAGTTACTGTAATGTGAACACATTTTTCAAGCTATGAAGAAAATTACCTTAGCCTTTCTTTAAAGAAATATTATTCATAGATTTTAGTTCTTTTGAAGTACAGCTCTGTAAAACAATATAACAATGTATTGAAATACTGGACAATATTTCTAAAAGAAAATGAAACAAAAAAATCCCAACCCACCAAAACAAACTCCCAGTAACAAACAAGCAAAAAAAATATCGAACCAACAGCATATTTCCAGCATATTTCTACCATAAATAGCACTGAAGAATGAGAGAATGCACTAGTATTTTTTCTCCCACTAGCTTATGGTAGTCTTCCATAAACACAGGTATGAGCATTCACGGAGACCTAAATTCTAATCAGTAGTTATAATTACTAAATTTAAAATTACATTTAGTTTTTGCCTTTGACTATGGATTATAGCTATATAAAACATGTTACTGAGGAGTTCAAGTGACAGCACATTTTTTTCCATTTGGGAGTCAGAATGGTTACCACTCCTGAGTTGCAGGTGGTCTGTTTGCTTCAGGTTCAAACTAAGCACACTTTTACTCGAAGTAAAGGAAGCTGTAATAACATATTTTAAAAGCACTCAATCCACCATTTGAAAATACTGTTCAGCTTCTATCCTAATTTTTACAGAGAATCTCAAGTAATATAAAACTATAAATTAATTAAGAGTCTGATAATAAATAAGCCACAGATCAGAAGTAGTAATTGCTTTTGTAATTAAATGTAGGTGGCATCCTTACTTTCAAAAGCTCTATGGGCTCAATCTTGAAAAAGACACGCTAATTTGAGTATTTTTGTTTTACTTACTCTTGGATAATAGGAAAATATGACAGATACTTTACAAAATAAAACAGGGTAGTCAGAGGAAGAAGAAACAAGATTTCCAAACACTATACTGGTAAAGACAAAAATTATTTCAGTTAATTAAAACTGTATAGGAATAACACATCCATTTAGTTAGCAATTTTCTCATCTGAACTGTAACATGGGTAATTAGTTGAGAAAGCAGTCTGTTGTATTATCTATGTCATTGCATCATGGCATAAAAATTCAGTATTGCAGCTTTGACAAATGCTAGAAGAAAGCCTTTCATAACACCATTTTTTTATATGTGATCTCTTATATAATACATTTTACTATATACCTTTCTGTAAGGGAGTGATTTGGCACATGTAGATACATGGGCTTGATGGGAAATTATAGAATATGAATTTCTTTTCTTTAAAAAGAAAAGACTGTATATTTTTAGGAATCCTAGTAGTCAGCAACTTTTCTTACAACACTCAAACAGTGAGTTTTTTTTCTAAAACACATATAAATTTTGCATTCATAAATTGTAAACAAATATGTCATTCTCCTATAGTTCATTTAGTGAGCTGTAAATGGGTAAAAAAAAATGTAGTCTGACTGATATTTCAGATCATTCCATCCCTGAATTCTTAAAAATTAGGCTACGGAATACTTACATACTCTAAGGCGGACGGTATGATAGACATTGTCAATGGATCGCCACCAGGTTAAACTCCAGGCAAAATAAAGTTAAAACTGCCATTTCCTTGTAAAATCAAGCCTGAGAAGAAAGAGAAACCTCATGGCTACTGCCAATATGTTTAAGTTCCAATATTCATCTTATTTCCAAGATGAGCACCCTTACTGAAAGGCTATGGGCTGACTACCAAGAGCAAAGGAATAAGTTGAATCCCTTAAAGTTATTCTCCTGTGCAGAAATTAATTCAAGCTTCAGTGGGTGAAAGAGGGAGCATAAACAAAACTGGTCACCGAATTTCTCTAATGGGGTGGGAGGAAAAGCTGGCCACGGAGCCCTAAAACAATGCAGATTTTGCATTTTACCCACTGAAATGGAGTGTTTGCTACACAAATAGTACAATGATATGGCTTTTACCTAGATTTCCATTATATTAAAATGTAAACATAATATAGAAAGTGCTCTGGAGTTTTTACACAGAAATTGGGAAGGATCTAAAACCACTCCTTAGATCTACCATTTACTGCCTCTTTCAGCTGCAAAGGCACATAATGGTTCATGGCCAACATTTCAGTTCTAATCCAGTTTTGTAAAGTTAGCTACTGGTAACAGCTGTTAAAGCTACGCTATTTACGGCTCTGTAGATTTTGCAGAAATATTTCTTTTTTTCATGATACATCTTTTTGTTTACTACATTTACTGCATGTTATTTTCTAGGTGCAGTTTCTCACAGAGCAGCACCAAGCACTTCCTGGAAAAGGTTTTCTTGCATAATACCAATGAAAAGAAGTTGAGACCATCTCCGTTGTGTACTGGAGGATGAAATCCCACTGTCTGGGTATGCCTAACTCAAACACTGGGAGAAAGCTCTTGGCTAGCATATGTCTTGAATATCTTTCAAACTGCATGACTGACCTGGAAAAGAACCAAAACTTTCTGTTTCTTTCAAACAGTAACCACACAAATGAGGAACAGTGGTTGATTGTGTAAGCTGCCACATGGAGTTACACTGTATATAGAATTACAGAATCATTTAGGTTGGAAGAGACTTTTAGAATCATCGTGTCCAATCATAAACCTAACACTGCCAAGTCCACCACTAAATCATGTCCTTAAGAGCTGTAGATACATGTAATAGACCTAAAACCACATAGACCCAGACCTGGGAATTTCCACAATGCTCTTGAGTCCTGTATTTAAAATAGGTGCCAAATAAACTCCAAGTGAACTCAGCTGACGATTTTATTGCAGTTAGTAATACTATAATCTTATTGTTATAGCTTACTTTCAAATGTATTCCATTTCTTCCAACACAGTAAATAGCGCCAAGCTCAATTCAACAGATTATATGAGCCTCAAAATAAGGATGTGCAGTGTATCTCCAATGAGGTCAAATTATTTGAATATCTCTGAAAAGGAGCAAGCATTTCAGCTGCTTTCTCACATTCTCAGCAGTAGTTTTCTCCTTTATTGCCAGTTTATGTCAAAGACATATGGTTTAGAAGAAGTGGCTCCCTTAGGAATACTTTTGCTTTCAGTAAGAATTAGCACTCCATTTTTTCTCCAAACTCTTTCAAGGCTTTGATGTCTTAGCTGAGACACAGCATTCTTTCATCTTGACATTCAGTAAAGGAAAGCATGTGTTTATTTATTTATTTAAATATATTTAGAAATAGCTTAGGTTAATTTAATTAGTTGTCATTTCTGTCTTGACATTCATACTTCAAAGGTCAATTTTCCCAGCTGTAGTGGCATGCATATTTTTTAAATTAAAAATAAAATTAAACAAAAAGTCTCTCTCTTTTGGGATTATACATTCTCCATTTCAAAATGCATAAAAGAAATGCAAAAGAAAACTTAGTCCCTCCAGCGGGTTCCATCAGCATTACTGGTTGCAAAGATTTGTTTGTCATCATTTGAATTTCAGGCATGCAGACCCAATACAGTTGAAAAGGGGAGGTTTATAACCTGACATCGCTAATGGAGATAGATCTATCTTAGATTCTCACATCACTGCATAATTTTCACCTCTCTCAACATCATCAGCCTTTATTCCTTATGTGGTCTCTCTGCAACAAGGGAGGAAGTAGAGCTCTATGGAGTGTTTAATTCACCTATCTTGTCCTACTCTAGATTTCTATAGCATCACCAGAGTAGTGATAACTTTGGTGCAAATGTCTAGAATATACACAGTACTTAGTGCACAACACTTGCTTCTTTTACATGTTTTTTCTTTCTACACAGCAAAATATAAAACAAAGTACTTCCTTGAGTTGATATTACCAGGTTCGAATTTAATAAAATCTGCAATTGCGTAGTAATGTTGTCTTAATACTACATTTAACTGGAATGTAGTCATTTGCTTACAACAGGGAAATCCAATGTATGGAAACTCTGTACCTCAGTGATTCACAGTTTTAAGCAGCTCTGAAAATCATGATTGAAAATGTTCATTGTTAGGTGTCAAAATTAATTTTACTAGTATATATAAGCAGCCTGATTTTGAGAAGAAAAGACATGATGCTTAGTATTTCAGTCAAATCAGTCATCTACATATCTAAATATGGACATATAATGATAGCCTTCCCATTTATAGGTGTTTTGCAATTATATAAGTTGCATCTGACACTAAAAATACTGTTTGCTGTTGTTCATTATGCACAGAAAATAAAGGAAACTCTCTTCTAAAACTTCAGTTGCTTACAATTTAAAGATCTAAAGCACTTAAAATTGAAAGATCTTATAATTCAAATATTTTATGCATATTCCCAGGGATTCCTTGAAGAAGATGATAAAATATTGAGCTAAAATTTTTCATGCCAAGTTTGAGAAGTAATTTAAAAAATACAGTTGAAATCTCATCTTGTAGCTAGTTCACATCATTTTCTCCTAATATAGATTCCTTCCTCCTTTTAACATAAATTCAATATTCTTATGAGCAGAGCCCTATTAAGGACTCCTTCCACTGCAGTTTAATTTTCAGTAATCCAAGAAATATTCACCAGTATTGTCACTGCAAACCACCAAATCCGGCTGCAAATGAATGAATCAATATCATTCAGAGAGAACCCCAGTGTCCTACCTTCAATAGACGTTTATCAATTTATTCTGTATTTTATCATCTCCCAATTCTGAGTAGGGCTTTCCATCTATTTTTAATCAAAAAATTAAATTACCATTTTAATAGATTGAGATATTATATCTGAGAGTGTGCAAAGATAAAAGCAACGAACAGCTCTTTTAGAACCATTTTAGATCTGTGCAACTCATTTTGGATCATTAAAAGTGAAGGAATCCATTCCAACCAGCAGAATCAGTATGTGACAGTTTATGAAAATGCAATGAAATATCCAAGGTTGATAGAAAGCTGAGTTCCTAACTGACCATACTCCATAAAGTATTAGTTGGAGCCTTGCAGGTAGTATAAATCAAATACTTTGTAAAAATAAGATTATTTCTAATTTTCATTACAGTTCATTCATTACAAAAGAATCAGTCTCAAATTAAGGTCAAAATATTCTTAACTTCACTGAAACCATAGACAATGGACACAACCACTGGAAAAACACCATATCATAAAAAAATGAACTAAAATGGTAATGTAATCTAGATGGATTTGTGCTGAAAATCAGAACATCATCTCCCAAGACTTCTTACCTGATTCCAACATAACTACAAATATGTTGCATGTCCAAATGAAGAAACAGAATTGATAATATACCAGACACGTACAGACCTGGAGAAATAGGAGAAAAGATAAAACCCAACATTTGTGACACAACCACTTGCATGCGTCTGAGAAAACATTTGACGTTTTCTAGTTCTATCTCTTCTAGTATTAACAACATCAGTTTAGTCTCCAGAACCATTTTTTTTTTTAATTTGAATTTTATATTTATATTAAATAGTAGAAACTGTTCACAAGAGGATCAGACCTTAGACTAGCTTGTCCATGATCTCAGTGGAGACTTGGCATTTTCTCAGAGGTGACCCTGACACATGAACTAGGAGGAAGTTCTCAGATTCTTATGGCCTTCTCCCCTGAAACATCTCTGTTTTGCCAGAAAACACAAAATACCTTCCTCACTTCCTTCTTGATTTCTTTGTTTGCATAAATGATTTCTGACAGTGATGATGAATGTTTATATCATGAAGAGAATCTGACCAGAGGTATTTCTTATTATGAATTCTCAATCATTAAGCCACATTTTATCAACAATTTCTGTGTCCTGCCTGTGATCCAATTCACTTGCAGGACATGCAGAGAGCCCTAGGTCCTCTACCCTATGTATTCCTGATCTGTCAGCACTGGATAACAAATGCATTCATGTGAGTAGCACTGATACCCGTTGGCATCTTTCCAAATAATTTTAGGTTCTCAAATTCTCATCACACTGACTGATCTTTGGACATTCAGCTTTTGCATGAGTGGCTATTTTCAGTACCACATCAAGAAGACTGACAGCCTTACTGCTTGTCATCGTGCAGTGCAGTAGCTGACTGCCTCTGGATAAGGTGACCTGAGGCTTCCCAGCTTGACTAAGCTAGTGTCTGGTCCTGTTTGCTTTTTCAGGATTTTCCTACTGCCATGATAGGGTTTACTGGGATATAAAAATGTCCTTCGTTTTATTCTCCCTCAGTCAGTGTGTGTCACGCTCTTTTATTGACTTAAATCTTGCTGTATCTGTACAAGCTTGTCTCCATACATTTGTAGCTCTGATCTCCGTAGCTGATCTCAGCTGCAGGTTTCTCCTGTAAACTCTAATTAGTTTATGTTATTATTTCCATTTTACAACAGTGCAGTGAAATCAGAATCAGACTTCATGGTTGCATCAAATGGCAGAATTTAAAAGTAAAACCACATCAAAAGGGATCTGAATAAGAAAAGGAAAATATATAAACAAAAGCATCCTATTTGCAATGATCACCTCTTTTGAAGCTGAACATACTTATGTACAGAGATTTTTGGCGCACATATATTACTGGAGTAGCAAACAGAAAGTTCAAGATGACCGATTAATTGTAAATCCTGCAGTTTGCATGTAACCTGCTTTGTCCTCACTGCTCCCTTAATCTAGCCAAACCATAGGGCTGGAGGATGAAATTTTACCTTTAACCCTGAAATATATCTTCTTTTCTCCTTCATTTCTCTTTGAGACTAAGACTGATTTAAGGCGTGTTTAAACCACTATGGACCTCCTTATAGCAAAAAAAGAAGGTAGAAACCCCCATCACTGTTGTTCTTGCCTCTGTGTTCTTTTTATTTGATTTCATAGGAACTACTTTGAAATTGCTTTTTCTTTATTTTCCAGTTCTGTTTTTTCATTTGTAAATTTAAGCAAGTATTTTACATCTCTCTTCTTTCAAAGTGACAAGACTTTGACAGTAATTGCTAAGACTATATGATTCATCATATTTAACTGTCTTCCCCCTGAGTATCCAAAATAAGATTTTGCATAAGCTATTTTCAACTTTGAGTGGTCAGTGAAGAGACAGTGCAATCAAGACTTTCTAGAATATACAGCCTACACAGCCAGATTTTCTGATATTACTTCATTTTACAGTGTGCAGCTCAAGGATGCTGCCTAAACAAAGTACACTTCTGCAGCATTCCTTAGGCAGTGCTGTCTCAAAGTAGCCTGAAGACCTTAACATGTATGTTAATCTGCATCAATGAGAATCCAAACCACAAAAGTATTCAAGTTTACCCTTTTTATCACCTTTCCCCAACTACTTTGTCAAGAAGAGTGCACAGGGTATTAATTCACGCATTGTTTCCGTGCCATGCCTCCACAGGAACCATCTTTGTTGCAATGTTTACACAGCTTTTCTAGCAAAGTCCATTTGTGCTTTAATGCCATAGAAAATTATTTTTCTTTCACTTAATCCTGGGTGTGTCATACAAAAATAAAATGTTTGCAGAATACCAGCCTGCTAAAACTAGCATAGGAATCCACATTGACAAAATAATTGTTAAAAAAAATAAAAAGGTATTTGCAATTACCTGCTTTGGTACAAGCGATTGTAGAACAGTAATCCCATGAAAGACAAATCTGTTACAGCTGGCAACTACTCTTGCAAGTTGGAATGGCTGTTTGTGACCTTGCTGCCAGTTGGCCATTTCTATTACATTAAAATGCAACTGTCTGTAAGAAGCAGCACCCCTCAGTTTTCTACAGGGGAAAAAAAAAAAAAAAAGAGTATCATAATGCATTTTTCTGAAGTATCCAGTGACAACTTGGAAATGTTTATTTTAACAAAACGTAGGTTGGGTTTAGAATACGACGTGTGTCCGTGACCTGTGGACATACATAGAAAACTGGAAGAAAAGGAAATTTAAGAGTGCTGTTAGTGTTGGCCTGAAGACTTGATGTACGTGTCTGTGTACTTCTGTACAGCTATACACATATACGTGGGAGGGAGCTTCTTAGGTAGGTGCTTAGTTGTTTATTTACCCGCTTTCCCAGTTCTCGAGCATCATGTAATAGGGCACAGCATCTCGCAAAAGAAGAGGTGACTTAAAATAGCTTTGATTTTATACTAGGGGCAAATAATTCTGATGGCTATTGAGCTTTCGTCTCACTAACAGCTATGGGCTATTCTATGCTCTTGACATCCTGATGTTTACTGGGTATAAAATACATACTGGTTATACGTCTTACTACTAAGATACATATATCACAGCTGGTAATTGGGTTGTAAGGTCTAGGATTGTGAAATTATTCCCTCCCAGAACTGTTGTTGCATTAATAAGTAAAGAATGATGACATTCCTATAGTACTATGTCGGGCTGACATTTGGTTGGAGGTAGTTGGTTTGGATGGGCTGATTTAGTCTTTCTTTCAATAATACTTTTAGAGTCAAAAAACACTGCTAGTGAAAATATAAGTTATACTGTGTTGTTTCTTCAGGGAAAAGCAAAATCCAGGAGAAAAGGTCATAGGTCAGAGAACAAATCTGTAGAACTGTGGCCTTAAAATAGATATGCAGAGTTTGGACATTGACTGGGCAGACTACCTGTTTTGTGCAATTTCTGGAGAAAAGGAAACATGGAATCATAGAATTGTCTAGGTTTAAGGGACCTTTAAGATCATCTAGTCCAATCATCAACCTAACTCTGAAAAAAAACCCCAAACCAAACCAACAAAAAAACCCCAACAAAAAAAACCCAAACACACCCACATTACTAAACCATGTCTCTGGTTTAGTAATATAACAGACTTATGTGTAAGTGCACACTTTTAACCTACTTATTTAAACTGGACAAGTTATTCTTTCTCACAAATGATAATAATAATAATAATGAATTAACAGAATAACAAATACTGTTAATATAAAATAATTAATATTAACCAAGATATAAAATGAATAGATTACTTTTTTTCATGACCCTAACATAGCACAAACAGGTGACAGATGCAGGAACAGCACAGACAGGATACAGTAATGTGTATTTTAATTTCCCTTTGTTAAAGAAGTAAACTATTCTGGAGTCTGGAATCTTTCGGAACACTTTCTGTGTTTTTTTTCTGGAGGAAGTATGTGCAATTTGTTTGTTTGTTTATTGTTTTTTTTTAAATATTCTGGAAGCTCCACTCACAGGAAAATATACTGTTTTTTTTTTTTTTAATTCTGGGACTTTTTCTCCATTGTTATTTAAAACAGGTAGAATGCTCACTGTTGGCTTATTTTTACAGACTTCAAATGGGAAGAGAGCTATAACCCTCAGAAAATTAATACAAAATAACATACGCACATTAAATCTGTTTTGTTTTCATCAAAAAGCATGTCTGGGGGAAAAGAACACAAAATTACATACAATCTTTCAGTCAATGAAGTTCTTATCTTTTTTAGAAGCCTCAAAACCAATTTAAAATATCTCTTCTCTTCCTCCTTGCATGTTTGTTTGTCAAAAGGCATCTAGTACAATTTAGACGGTAGACATAAAGTAGTAATGAGAGTAGAACAGACAGTATCTCAGTACAAGACAGAGATATGTATTATAGCTTCTATAGGACTCTGTCTTATTTACAGCAATATTAAATTGTCACCTCTAAGGGCCAAAAGGACACAAACTGTGTAACCTTAAAATTATAGCCTGTGAAGATTACTGTCAATCCTGAATGTCAAATCAGGATTACTTTGCCATTTGGGACCCTAGAACCTTAATTTACTTTTTTTCTCTGCCATTTCTTTCTTTCTTAAAATTATAGTTCCTTCAGAAGAGTTGGAATGAGGCAAGTCATCACAGAGAAGATGGATAATTGAGATTCATGCAGATCAAGCAGTCAAATATGTAAATTAAATGCAATGTAGGAAATGGATGTCATCATGAATATGAACAGTCTGAAAGAGAAAGACAGAAAAATGCACAGATGCTTTCTCCTTCTATGCTGCTTTTAGAATACAAGTCCCTTGTGGCAGAAGTACTGCACAATTTTGGTCCTCCATAAATATTTATGGGAAGCATTCCTTAGTTCCTACAGTTTTGTAAGGAACAGCATTTATTTTGTACCACTGACATCCCTTTTGCACTGTTATCTTATCTCTCACAGGCCTAATTCCAGTATTTTGTATGGATGATCAGCTTTAAGCAGCTGCTCTAAAGACCAAATTAAAGCATCAAATTTCAATGGACAGCAGTAAATACAAATGTTACACAGTAATTCTTCTAGTGTGCCCATTAAAAATTTTAAATGCATGTAAACGTTAATAAATTACTTTTCTTAATAATCATGTTTATCACAACCTACTTCAGATAAAAGCTAAAGGAAGAGTAGCAGTGACTAGGTGAGATGATGTTGACATGGGCACCCTTGTGGTAATAAGGATGAGCCAGAGTCCAAAGAAACTGAGCTTACCTGAATTTTCTGAGACTATCTCGTTCCGTGAACATGGCAAAGCAGATACACTGTGTATGTAGAGCAGGCCTGGAGTTGCCACTTGGGTTGTTTCTCACCAGTTGATTGCCTTTCCATATGCACAGTGGCCATTTCTTCCAAACGGCTTTACAAGGTGAAGACAGAAGCGCTGCTTCCCAAATCCTAAAATAAAAGAACTTTTGGCACTCAGTGAAACTTGCAGGAGACCATTTTGCAACAGACCAAAAGAAGTGTTTCTCCACAGAGTAGGTAGCAGTCTGACCGGTACATCCTCCCTAAATAGCACCTCCTTACTATCCCTGTCAAAGGCAGAAAATCAGACTAGACCACTGGCAGGTCATTAGGCTCTGGAGAGCACATCTCACGTGATTACAACCTCTGTTTGCTGGTTTTACTGGGTTTGGGTGGGCAGTAGTTGGTTGGGGATGGTAGAAACCTGGACACCAAAAATGGCACTTCCAATAAGCTGAGAGCCCTTAAGTACTTAGACTAACTACATCATGTGTCTGCACAGGTAAATCCATGCCTGCCCCAAGACTTTCTGAAAACAAGGTCTTTATCTATTTTTCTGTTCTCTTTGGCATAGTCAGTAGTCATCATTCAATTTTTTGCCTGTTCTTCCAGATGGTTCACTGACAGGGTTGTTGGCTGTTGTTGCCGCTGTAGCTACATTCACAGCTTCCCCCTGACTAGTCTCTTTACTTAAATATTGTTGAGGACTATGGCTTCAAGGAAATGATTAGCAACTTATAGATCATGGAAGCCTTTCTGTATCTGAGTAATTATATACAGATCTTGTCTCGTATGTACAGAATAACATTCTAATTAATGAGAAGTCTCCTAGTATTTTTACGTTCTATGGCACTTTCTCCAAAATATATATAAATGAAAATTGTCCTTTTTCTAGCTAAGCAGTTCAGTCTCTTTACCTCTATAAGTAGCAATTTCTCATTTTCTCTCTTTAACAGAAACATCTTCACTTTGAGCTTTGTTTTCTTAAAGTCGAGTTTCAGGTGAATACTTTCCATTACACGCTTTTTGCGAACAAAAAAAAGCAGTCATACACTAGTGGCCACAGTTGTCTTGGTTATCTTACAGCTCAGGTGTACTCTACAGTATAGGTAGTGCTATCTCCTCTTTCAGGCAAATGTTTTCAAACCAATATCTATTCTCTACTGTCAGTATTAATTCCGGCAGAGCTTACACAGCAAAGAAGTTAGCTGGACCGTACCCTTCCTGGACACCAGCAATACCAGTTTTCTCTTAGATCCACCTAGGGGATGGGTCAGTCCCAGGACAGGCACCAAGAATAGCTGTAGATCTTAAGTGCCTTCAGCAGCAACTTAATGGGGCTAACAGTCCACCTGATTTTCCTGAGCTTAAAGAGATCCTTTCAGCCTTGGAAAGCTTTTCTCCCAACTTGCTCAACCCTTTTGCTGTTCCTTCTGAAAATCAGCATGGCTACACAGGCTGCAGTTGTGTGGAGACTCTCAGTCATAATGCTGCTACATTTCTTCCACACAGCCTCTTCAGCACCTGAAAAACCTGCTGTCTGAGATCTTCCCCATATTCCCCGTGATTTCTTGATGAAGACCCTCAGCTCAGGTTGTTCCATCTCCCTTGGAAGGAATTTGGAATTACTGCCAGCGCAATGTGGGCATAAGGCAGTAGGAATCCAAGAATGAAGAGGTTTGCTTTGTACGAAGCAGAGAGGAAGAGGCAGACTGAAGGAGGAATAAAAAAGGATACAAACACAAAAATCATTTCCAAATGCAGTTACTGTGCTGGGAGAGAGAAGAGGCATTGAATACAGTTTAAATGGAGTGTATATAAAACATCTTGTGTTACAAAAGATAGTTGTATACACTTTAGATCTACCCTCTTGCCTTCTCCCTCTGATGAATTTTCCCTCCATCCCTCCCTATATTCAGCAGATTCAGTGTGGCATGTGCTGGAAAAAGAGCTGCTATTTATCAAATTAATCTTGAACATGCTGAGTTTCCAGCCTGCTTGTGGGTATGTGGAAAACTACACACAAATGTCTCACACTTATCTTCTCCCATTTATTCCAATTTATTCTTAAAGGAGCAATTTCCCTGTCAGTTTGCCACTCACCAGCAATTCCCAAATAACAGTATCTGAAATATCTTCCCACACGCACTTAAATGCAAGTATAATAAAGGATGCTGAATGGCATAGTTTTGTGTTATCCAGTAATTTTAGATAAACACCAAATGGTTAATAACTGTTGCTACAGAATTTATAGGCAAATCCAATACCATTTTAATCTTCTCTAATTAACCTTGGTGTAACCCAGAATTAGCTTCTGATTTACTGTAGCTTACTGAATGCTTTGGGATAGAATAAGTGACAAAGGGATCACAATATTAACGCGCATTTTAGTCTTTGAGTTGAATGAACATTACGGCTTTAATTCTCATGTTATTTATTTCAGTTTTAAACTGACATGTGCCCATTATGACCACAGTTGTCTTAATCCACAGCAAATTTAGTTAGAAAGAAAACAAGGCCTGCAATGCTGAGTTAAACCATCCAACACTCGCACTGTATAGACTTTGCACTTTCTTTCAGAGAAAGGTGGGTTATTTCCAATACCTGCCGATCTCTACTTTTAATCAGATCTCATTTCTCTACAATTATCATTTCAGACTTCTGTTGATTGCTTTTGCTAGGCATAATGAGTAGAAAGAAACACTATCTCATTGTGCAGAATATTGGATTGGTTGGTGTAATAGACTCAGTTCTATTTTTTGCCTTGCTCTTTGAAAAGTTAATTTTCTCTTTCATCAAATAACTAGCAGAGTACTAATAGCATATGAGGTTTTAGAGGGATTTGCATTAAAGAATGCAGCTGAGTGCCTTATCTACTTTTGGAACCGGAGTGACATATGGATGCTCTTTTACTATTGAATACCTAAGGTGAAGTTTAACGCTTGCCGCAAGACCGCCTTAGTTTTAAATTCATGGAATGAGAATGTGGATTAGCTCTCCCCGAAGCATACCCGTAGCATAGGGAGGAGGTGGTGGTGCTAGCACAGGCTTGCAAGCATAAAGTTGCAGGTTCAAAGCCTCATCAAAGGAGCAGAACCCTTCATTCCAGTTTGAAGCTGAGAGAAATCCTCTTAAGTCATATGTCATTGTATCGGGCCCTTTTTCATAGTGAGCAGTGAGTGCCCTGGCGGAGAGCTGAAACCATTTGATGGACAGGATTAATTTTATTTGGTGGATGGTGCCTGAGCCTCTACTCACCACAGAACATGAAGAGACAGCAGTATAGAGACCCTGTGACTAAGATTTTCTGCAAAGTAGCAAGGGAGGGACTATTCGGTATGACTCTGCCATGTGCCCCATTGTTTTACTTTTCAAATAATAAGGCAAAACTGTGACTGGTGCACAGACAGACAGTCTGTCTCACTCATAGCACACATAAGCTGCATAATACAGCCCCAAATCAGTCCTGAGCACTTCCAGCTGTACAGGTATGTTGGGAAACCCTCTGAAAAGACAGATACTTCAAGGCATACTCAAAATGTAATTTAGACTGACAAGTTCTAGGTCTAATTTCTCCTCAAGAAAATATTGACTACTGTTCTACAGTAATTTGGGGTACATACTGTCAGTTGATTGTTACCATTTCATTAAATTCTAATCCACAGCAGAGAAAAGGTTCAGGGATTCTCCCTCAAATAGCCACACATTGAATAATCTGATGGCTCCTGAGCTGTGTTAATCCTACTCACACTCCACTTATTCTAGCAAACTTGAACACTCAACTCTAACTTCAAACTGAAACTGAGCACACAGGAAAAGCACAATTCCTTATCTCCCTGAGAAATGTAAGAATACTGTACTAAACTTATTTGGGAGTAGATTTCCTTGCATCAGTCTCACTGTCACGCCACAGTGTCTGGTTTAGACATCTTATGTGAAGTCTGAGACAAGACTCAATCACGCCTGAATAAACAGTGTTCCTGTACTTCTCTCACAGCAGTCTAACGGGAGAAGTCCCAGACTAATTAGTGTGCTGGTGTGCTCTTCCCCGCAAAGCTTTCTCACAGTCCATAGTTCACACTTCACTGAATCCTAACCCTAGGCTGAGGTGTGGTTCAAAGGCAGAGAGAACTCCAGGTTACTCTGGGAATAAGCTGATGGGAGATGCCCAAAGCCTAACTGGGTCTCTCTCCTCCAGCAGCCACTCTTAGGGTTTTTCTTACTGCTTACTGTATCCTACTCTTATTAATGATGAGGACAGAGGCTGCCAAGCTCAGCCCAGTGCTGGACCCGCTCCTGTAAAATGAAGAAGTAACTGTCTCAGACCCTTCTCAGCACTGTGCTCATTCAGTGAGGGAAGCAGAGATGCTCTGGCATAAACCTTGCCAAACACTGTCCTGTCCACATTTTGCAACATAAAACACTGTAGTGTTTCTCCTACACACACACAGACAAAGTTTTGTCAATCCCTTTTACGGAAGTGGAGCCTTTTGTCTAGCTTGAAGTTCAAAATAATTCTCTGTCATAAGAACCTGCCTGAACGATAGTGAACTTATAAACAGCGTTGCCTGCAAAGGGAAAAATTGAGTGCACTCGTTAAAAAGGAATTCCTGTTAGACATACTCATTCTGCTACAGGATAAACTGACTGCACCTGACACAGCCCTGGGTCAGCTGCACCTGAAAAAAAAAGAGTGCATGTCAGAGCATGCTAATGACTCTTCAACTCACATCATGCTTTTCCTTCTTACTGAAACTCTGTAAGACCTGCAGAGACTAGAGTTTGCCAGGTAGGGCTTGCAGGTTCAAGGACATGTAAGAAGCCTCAAATTTTATATCCATGCTTTGAAAATTAGTGACTATTCTTTATTGTATCTTGTTTGGAAGCCCAAACCATGTATTTAGGCAGACTCTGAAGGGACAATAGTGGCATTCATTGTGTTGTCAAAGAACACAACCTAATGATTATATAGCGATTTCCCTCTCTCTAGCACTTCAGTAAGAACTCTGTATAAGATACTTTATCTATCTAAAAAATCTTTTGCTTATTTTCTCACAAAGTAATCTAGTGGGAACAGGCCTAAAAAGAGTTACTGGTCATTTCCAAAATGGCACTCTTAAGTACAGTTCACATATGTTCCTTTACAGAACCTTATCCTTTATATCCCACATCCGAAGGCAATCTTAGGCAGGCTGGCATGCTAAGGAGTCATATTAATTTCCTCCATGAATATTGTTCTAAAATCAAGTCAGAGTACACTTTCTAATATCAGGCTCAGCATGATTCCATAATCTCTAGTCTGTTTACCCCTAACCATAATCCTAACACTCACCCTACGCTTTGCCTTGGTTCAGCAGAACCTGAAGGACTGAAATACCCCATTGTCATGGCTTAAACTAGTAGGTATTGTGTAAAAACTACTTTGCAGACTCTCTCATAGTAATTGTCTATCTTGAATTTTACTGAAATGTACTCTACATGATTTTTACTAAACTCATTGTTTTAAATCCTTGTCTTACTAAAAATAGGGCTTACATCAACCCCAACTCCTACCTGTGATGAAAGCTAAGGGACCTTCAGTGGCTCCCAGGGAAATGACATTTCTTATTTTCTCAAAGTGTAACATAATGGCAACTCTCCTAAAGTAACTCAAGGCTTTCTCCTCTAAGCATTTCCATTCAAATTACATTCATGTTATTTACCGAGCCCGATTTATTATACATGTGATAGCAATTATCTGAGCTCCAAATCAGTGATTCCAGAAAGAATGATGCAGTATTTAAGCAACATAAGTAATTTGTAATCTTAAAAAGATTAGAAGAAACTCTAATAACCTAGATGGTCCTATCCACAACCACCAGTTCTTTTCATCACTGCTACTCTTGTACACGTGTCAACACAACCAGCTGTTGAACTTTAAGTGACATAGTAACTACTCCAAGTAGGCAGAAAGCCTACAGAGCGAAGTGCAATGAACATTTGCTCACGGTAAAAACATACTTTGGGAAAACGTTTCAAGTGTTACTCTCTTTTCACACCATGCTAGCTAGCAGTTCACTTGCTAAGCAAAACTTCACATTAAGCCAAGACGGAAAAAAAGTACAAGGTGAGATGAAGAAACACTTATGTTCTCAGCAACAAAATTAGCCAGGGAGGAGCTCCTCTTGTATAGCACTCTTATCTTATAGGTTACTTCTCTAAACCTTCACATTAAGGCTATTCCTCACCCTGGTTAAGGCTAAGATGGCTTCAATAGCATTTAAAAAATAGAGATGATAGTCACGTTCTTGATTCTGACATGTCTCAGCTATGGTGGGGAAGGGAAAGCTGTCTGAAGTCAATGCTACTCAACTGTGTTCACTGTTTATTGCAGAGATTGTCTGAAAGAAGGCAAGCCACATACTCTATGTATTAAAATAATATCTACAAGTAAGTGTTTATTAAGTTATTTCAGCTGTAAGAACCCTGACAACAGACATTATAAAGAAATATTTTGCATTCAAAAGGCCAGCAAACACAGGATTGACATTTACTGTGAAAATAGTCCAAAACAAATGAACACAGCTAGAATGTTTCAAAGTACCACGGCTTGAAATTTACTGTCTAGCTTTGGTAAGAAAATAATGAAACTTTACATTTCCCTTGGTGTTTTCTTTCTTGCCTTCTTGATTCTATTGACATATGAGCATTATGTTAATTTGACTCAAAGAACTTGTATTATTATTAATAATAGCAGTTCAATATAAATTAAAGTTAAATTAATTATAATTAATTAACTTTAACACTTATGTACACAGTGATAACTGGGGCATTGATTTCTGGTTCCTAGCTTTTAATTTTCCTCTTTAAAGTAACATGCTACTTTGTTTTGCTTTGTTTTTTTAATTTTGTTCTCAACTGTTACATGTTTGGAGAATATTGTCACAGTAATTTATATTACTTAAAATAATAAAATAATAACAGAGTGGCTCGTGCTTGTTTAATATGATGTTTATATGCTTGTATTTACTGCATTTTGCATGTTCTTAGAGTATTAAGTAATTTTCCCCATTCTTTCCTTGTCTGCTTTATTTCATATAGTGTACAAAGAATTAAGAGAACTGTAAAATATTTGAAAAAATATATTGTAAATACAAGGGAATATAATTTTAGTGAAAGAATTTTACAAAAGCAATCATTATCTATTACAGTATGAATATGTCTTGTTTCTCTTTAATGAACAGTTCTTGTATCTACCACTTCTATGCTGCTTCCTTAGAAATTTTGCTTATGAAATGGAGCATAGTGATGTTCAATTAGAGACGTAGCTATAAAATAGAAAAAATTAAAAAAAATCAACAATGATAAAGTCTTACAGACTTGGAAGACCCGTGTTCTAAGTTTTCACAGACTGCAGCCATCTAGTGCCAAAAAGTAGGACAACTCATATAATACCTTGTTATTATAAGATACTATTGCTTCTTGATAGATGACAATAAATTTATGAAGGCAAAAACTATCTACCATATATTCTGGTATATAAAAATGTTTAACAGCCAACTAAGCACATTAACTTCTTGTGAGATAGAGTGTTCTCTTCCTTTTGCTTATGATCTAATTAAATGCTTTGAGTCACATTAAATAATTCTTAAAATTGTTCACGATGCCCTGGAAGGGGGGTTACTAGGGAGACAGATATCAGCTGGTCACATTATTTACCTTACCTCAAGTCTACATAAAGGCTTTTATGGTCAGTTATGTTAAATGGGGAACTTGATACTATAAATTATACCTATAATTTTTTTTCCCCAAACAAAAAATGGTTGGAGGAAAACGGCTAGACTTTCTACTGCTGAAGAAGCATTTTGTATTTTCCCAGTGACAATGAAAGTATAAAACTTTCCATGAAATCCTAGGCAATTGCTAGGTAAGAGAATTACAAATGCAATATTCCTGATTATAGGACATGCCATCCAGATAAAAGGCAAACTGGACTTTCAGTAATCACAATACCAGTAAAACAACATCTATTGAATTTTTATCCATTTTTTACAATAGAGAGCTACTTTTCAATAAGCATCTTTCACTATTGTAGTAAAATGGTTTCTTAGGCAGTTGTAACTTAAAAAGTAGTTGTAGTTAATGGGCTGCAGTGTTCTTAAAACGATGAAGTGCTTAACAGCACAGGAAAATAAGGCTGCTTAGCACCTTACCATAGTAGATCCAATACTATTGCTGCTTGACTTTTAGCTTAGTTCCATCACAACTGGAAAGTAGTTAGAAAATGCCTGTGCACATTCAGGGAGATACTATTGATCTGTTCTTTTTCTTCAGGGACTAAAGGACATCCAGATTGTTAGACACTCTAAGGATGAATGATAGAGATCAAATGCCCTTTAAAATACCTTTTGGGAAAGATCTTATATTACTTCCAGGCTGAGTAGGAAAGAGGGGTGAGTGTTTGTTTGCTTTCTGTTTTGCCACCTGTAAAATAGCTTGCCTGAACTCCAGAGTGAAATAACAAAAGAAGGTAAACAGGCACACAGAGGTGAAGAGACCAAACATTGCCTTTGAGAATTGGAGGTTACTTCAACTTCAAAGATCATTCAGGCTGGTCTTTCACTTCTCAGTCACAGGGCTGGATGGAAGCCAGTATTGAAAGGAGAAAGAAGAGGACAGACACAGACAAAAAAGGCTAGTATTCATGGTACTCTTACAGGATGTAGAGCACTGAAGTCTTTCAGTATGATGAATCCTTCTGACTTCGACTGAAATTCCAGTGAGATCTTGATGAATACTTTGTTGAAACTATCATATTAAAAAACTAAAAAAGTCTTACATTTGGCAGACTTGTACTTGTAAAGGTAATAAACTATTGCTAACATTTCTAGCCAGCCCTCTTTATATGTATGAATAAATGTATCAACTATGGAAAGCTTGTGTAGTGTCTGTTAGACAAAAGGACAAGAACTGATTTTTGGTATCAAAGCCAGGTACAACTGTCTCTAAATCTTATCACAACTATTTAGTTCGTCGAGAAACTTCATTCAGTTCATAGCCTATCATATTACGATAACATAGCACAAAATGTTATCAAAAAACATTTGCAGAAAGTAATTATGATACTATGATAATTGTGATATAGTCTTGGCATTATTTCTTTCTATTTTCTACTAGTGAAACATAACTGTCAAAGTTTCCAGTAGACCTAATTAATTTATTAGACTTGTGTCATTCTCCGTACTCACTAGAAAATCAAAATAAAATCCATGGTATTATGAGAGAATAAGGAAAATGGAGACAAAGCTGATCTAGACCACTGTTTCCGCTGTAAGCAATATATAAATTCATGCCTTTAAAACCAAGAACTTTGTATTTTTTAAAACTAGTTCATTAGTTTAAGCATATTCAGAATGTGTATTTGCCCTTTTGCTCTGTTAGTCTGTCAATGAAAGTGTAGTCTTGCTTTAAAAGAATAAATTGATAAATTTATACTAAATCAATAGCACTTTAGGACATAGAGTGTTTTACATTTTTCTTTTTTTGGAAGATTTGCTGTACCTATTAGCTTTTCCTTAGTAAATGCTCCTTGTGAGATTGAGCACTTTTCATATCATTCATTTTCCTTAAACACATTTTCAATGCTTTTATGTGATGTTAATAAAAGCTGAAACACTAGTTTCCAGAAATCATATGGCTGGCACAACCTATAAAGATGTCAATTCCAAGTGACAGTCAACATATCGCGAGATGAAACCTTATGCTTATAGACAAAAAAAAACAGAGAGGAACTTATCATAACAAAGTCTTTTAAGAAGTGTTGCACTTGAATAAAAGCTTTTGCCCATCTTTAACGAGATTCAGCCAAGTCAGGTAGACTTAGATATTAAATTGCAGTTTTGGTATCAGCAAACCAGATACAATCTTATGATAGAACCAGCTGCCACCCATATGTGACTCTTCAATAACAGGGAAGATGCCATTTTCCAAATATAAGTGTGTTAATGATTACGTTTCTCTTGAGATAAAAGCTAAAGAGAAGCCATGAAAAGACTGGAAAAACACATACTTTTGACAGGAAAAAATAAAATTTTTACAATCACAATTAACTTATTCTATAAGAAAATGATTTTTCTAACAGTAAACAATATTCATTGAAATGTTACTATTTTTACTATTCTGAAAAAAATAATTAGAAGGATAATAGCTGCAACCTTAAACTCTATGTTTTAATAAGTTTGTACACTGTACCTCTGTTGAACTCATTCCAGTCACCAAGTTGCTCTAGGTGGACCTGCTTTGGTAGGGGGGTTGGACTAGATGATCTCCAGAGGTCGCTTCTAAACCCGTATCATTCTGTGATTCTGTGACACCACATGGAACGTGATCTTCAGGTAGGGCAGAACAGTACATTTAATTCTTTTCAACTCTCAAAAGAAATGCTGGTCTGAAAGTATGACAAAAAACACAGATTCAAATTCAAGCTCTTTTCCAGGCTGCTAAGAGAAAACACATTATATTATTATGGGTAACCCAAGCAGCATTCCTGTGAGTTTAAAGAAAAGTGGAGCACAGTTTATGAAAGGATATATCAGAAGACTTGTGAATACTGGCCCCAAGCCAGCGATGTCACCAAGTCTTAACTCCTTTGTTACAGCATCTTTCAACAGCAATGTTTTAGCAGTGCATTATCTTGGCTTCATATTATTTCTGGAAGCTTTCTAGCTTTTATTTCTAGAAAAAGAGTATAGGAACAGGTTCAGTATCTGATTTATATTTAACGAGTAACCAAGTAAGCCAGGGACAAAATGCGCACTTTATCCTCTTTAGTAACTGCTCCACATAAAGAAATAATAACCTAGTTCATTTGTTTGAACAAGGGAGGTATACAGTATGAATCTATATGTTCTGATCTGAAACCACACCAGGTTGATTTTGGTCCGGAAGTGCATCTGTATAAATTTATTCTACTAAATTTGTATAGCACCCATGATAAATAAATACGGCAAAACCACTGTACTCCAGCACTTCCCATTTTTAAGACTTTTTTTGGTTGCATGCAACTCTTCCAAAGTTCAGTTTCTATACAGACAATTCCTTCGTTGCTGATGAAGGAGACAGGGAAGTTGATATACTGTGAGGCTTCACAAGAAGTGGTTCACCAATCCTTTGTCTGAAATTTGGCAGGGAGTTGTTAAAGGGGAGCTTGTGTCAATCTTGTGAAAAGCCACCCAAAATTTGACAAACAACCATAAAGCTTAAAATCGATGGTCAT
The DNA here is from genome assembly GCA_026546715.1 of Gallinago undulata. Lineage (NCBI taxonomy): Eukaryota > Metazoa > Chordata > Aves > Charadriiformes > Scolopacidae > Gallinago > Gallinago undulata. The sequence goes on from JAOTQQ010000032.1 coordinate 11,810,838, forward strand.
GAGAGGGCTAAGTGAAAGTATTAACTGGTATACTATCATGGACTTCGCTATAATTTATTTCTCAGTTCAGTAATACCTTTGATGTCTATCAATATGATATATGCTTTAGACCTAAATTTGGTTGGTTTGTTTGTTTGTTGGTTTGCTGTTTTTTTAATAAATACAGTTCAACTGTTAGTTCCAAGTGTTGCTCTCTTCATTCATGCACAGATTTAAATATCTAGATTTTTAGAGCATGCAACTGCTCCCTGTGTTTGTAAGGAAATTAAACTCACTCTTCACCAAAGATAACTCTGAGCTAAATATTCAAGTGTACCATTATAGTGTCATTTAGAATAAGGTTTTAACCCTGTCAGACGTAAAACTTCCAAACAGCTGAATGAATTAAAATACAGCCAGTAAGTTTTTGAAATTTCAGGATATCCAGATCCTATTCATCCATTCCTGGCTGTCATTTTCTAGTAAAAGCTGTACTGAGTGATATTTGTGCAGTCTGCATGAGACCATGAAATCAAAACTTAGTGCATCGTACATCAGGTGTGATGCTTTCACATAAATGTATTCCTTCCACTGAAGCACATCTTCATAGATCCTCCAACCATGGAGTAGCTTCCAGATGGAGTAGAGGTTTCCAAGATAAGGCAATAACTTTTCTGGTTAATAATAAAGTAATGTGTAGATGAAAGCTCATTTTTTTCCCAGGCCTTCTACATATGATTCATTGCTCTTTTGCAAGTGAAGCTATCATTCTTACGACCCAAAACCAACAGTGATATTTCATGAAAGTATAAAGCTCATGACATTGACAATCTTTACTTTTTCTGTCCTTGAATACTGTTTTTTTTTCTGCATTTGTGTTATGGCTACTTCAATTTTTAAATAATATAAGTTAAACTGGTATTATGAAAATAAATCTGTTTATTTTTACAACACATAACTATATTTTTGTTTGTTTGTTTTTATGCATTTCTTGTTGTGAAGCCAAATAAAAGTTTTATCATTTTCATAAAAAGATCCTAGCATACACAATTCCTTACAAAATAGGCAAAAGAGATTACTTCATGCCTTTTTCCCCCTCAGGATTTTTCTAACTTTCCTAATTGTCATTATAAAACTAAGTAAATTAAAACAAGGAAAAAAAATAATCGATTTTCTTTCTGTGATAATTTGTATGAACTCATCATGTCAAATTTTGTAATTTATAATCCTGGTCTCAATTTTGCTTATTGGTTTTCTCTATATTACTATGTTAGAGAACCACAAAAATGAGCAAATATTTAACTGGAATCAAGAAAAAGATTCAAATGTCCAAAATAGGACTTCAAATTGTACTTTACATCTGAATTTTAATTCAATAGGTTCTACCTAACATGGGTGGTACACTTCATAGTACCTGAAAACGCATTTAAGTTGACTGAATGCCTACTATTTTGTTTCTGCAAATATTCAGGCATGACTCTGCTTTTTTTTCAGCATCAGCTCAGCTTCTATGTTTTGCTTTTCCCAGTAAGGGACCTGAGGACTTCTCTGTTATATCTCCTGGGGTTTTGAGTAGCAATTTTCAGAATGTAACTGATAGAGTGGGTTCCTCAAAAAATAAATTAATTTTTCACTTTCAGAC
>JAOTQQ010000032.1:11812592-11849284 GCA_026546715.1 Gallinago undulata
GTTTTGAGTAGCAATTTTCAGAATGTAACTGATAGAGTGGGTTCCTCAAAAAATAAATTAATTTTTCACTTTCAGACGCTGCAGATGAAAGTGGTTTGGACACCCTCAGAGCTACGGATTTGACATAAAGGAGAATGTAAACAAACCCACAGCTTCATCTTCCTTTCCAAGAAGCCCTAAGTCCTTTCAGCAAAGGGGAATGTTAACACAACAGAGTGTTGATGGCTCCTGAAGGGCCAGCTGCATCCACAAAAGAAGGAAGGACTGCCTGCTTCCTTGGTCAGGCTCCAGGGTATATAGGATCCCTGTACCTAAAGCTCTTCAAAATTGAAAGTACTTCCCTGACCTCAGTGACACCTGCTGGCTGGCTCTTGCCATGAACATGCAATCGTTACCCTCAGTAGTTCTGGATCTCATCTGGAGGTAACTACATTTCTTAGGTTTATGTGACTCGGGTACTTCACAGAGGGTACTTTATTTTTTAGGCCCGCTGGACAATGCCTATGATCTCTCTGGACTTGATTTTTCCTTTTGACTGATAGATACCTGTTTAAAGTTCACTATGCTTATGTGGGAGTTCAAAAAGAGACAATACCATGTATTTTGAAACTATTATAGCTAAAGGAAAAATACACTCTCAGTTCCCTGTGACTCCTTTGAACATGTTCATCTTCTCACAAGGCTGAGTAGGTGCATGAGAAGATGCTACTGCGCACATTGTCTTATAGTTATAAATATATATATTTATATATTTATATATATTATATATAAATATAAACTATGAATTTATAAAGTATCCAGAAATACCTAGTGTTTATCATACTAAGAGAGTGTAAACATGCTTTTATAAAGCTTTAGTCAATTCCTAAATAATGTTAATACACCTTTGAATTGCTTTGATAAGCTAATAATGAGACCTCTTGATGCAGGGATGAATTGGGACTAAATCACTATTTTCTGGTGGGTCATTTAATTCCGTAGGGTTCATGTGAACTAGTATCTACAGGCAAGACAAATCATCTCACCTGTGGCCTGAACCAATGACTTCAGAGCTGAATTATTGATCCAGTATTCCAATTAGCTCTCTTCTGTGTGGGTGGATAATCCTTTAACATCAGGACAAGCTTGGACTGTCTCAGCTTGATGCCCATTTTCATCACCGCCAACAGTTGCAATCAACCTACTGTTCCTGCAGCAAACAGTTCCGGAAGCTATTAGTGCTTTTAACATATCTCAACAGACAGTGTTGCTGCACATTTGCAGACAACTGTTACATAGGATTAGTGTCAAACTAACCTACTAAACCAAAATATTCGGAAAAGGAAGACTTAAGGCATGAGAATTATGGTGCCATTAGAAAATACTTACTCCCTTTTAAAGGGAATACTGACTTTCCCAACATAATATTTTATTTTACTGTGAACTCCAAAGTGGCTTTAGAAGGAGAAGTTATAAAGGCCACATAACTATTCAATATTCCTGAACAAGGAGATAAATGTAAGTAGATCTATAAAATCAAAGAACGCTAGCAAAATAAATGTTGCTCAGCTCACATTTTTACACTGATAAATGACTTAACTTTTATTGTAAAAAGATATTATAAAGGAAAATAAACTCCAGTATATGTAATTTAAGAACATAATGCTATAATCTTGGTGTTCTCTTAATCTTTTCTGGATGCACTGTGCAGCTTAAAGTTGACATTTTAAAAAAATATCCTTTTTTAAGATATTTAAAATACCTATCATGTACAGTGTAGGCCCTAAAAAGCTGACCTAAAAGAAAACTCCCTACCACATTAGCTATATTAGGCTAAATATTAACATATTACAAAGTGAAAGGAAGACATCTGTAGGCATTTTAGTTTGAGGGCACCATTTAAGCTTGTGTCCAAAAGCCGTGCTCAGAGTCTGAACTTTCATCCCTAAAATGATTACAGAGTTTGTTATAAAATCCCAGGGTATCAGAGCTGGATCTTTAGTATTACAGCTCTAGGACTTAGGGCTAGATAGAACCATAATTAGGATACCTTAAGCAAAGGAGAAATTGACAATCATAGCACACCTCATCAGAGAGCAGGTTTCCACTCACCCACGGTTATTCTGAACTGCTGTCTTATTCTGCTCCTCAACCCTTTTCTCCCCACTGGAAGATTTCCTCTTTTGTTGCTTTGCACATAGACAAGAACTGGCATGTCTTTTTCCATCCTCTGCCTGGCTCTGTCCTCTTGCTGTCCACTTATGGAAAGAGAAGAAATAAGCTCACGCACTGCTTTTCCTTCTCCGTTCACCCTGAACCAGCCTGAGCTTGTAAATAAGATCATCTTTGATTGTTTGAGGAATGGTATTACTGAGCTAGGTGACTGGTTAATGCTAGTCGTCAGCATTTTCAGTCTATGCAAGCCACATTAGAAAATCTGTCTGATTATATGAATGCTTATATCCTACTATTAGTCAGGATTTTTGCCTTAAATATTAAATATTTGTTAGCTGAAAGAGAATGTTACTTGCCTCCTCTTCTGCATAATATCATTTTCATTATTTACTATGATATCAACTTACTAGGTGTCCTAAGGAATTTCACTTAAGAAAAATAAACATTACAGTTACTAAACTGTAGGGTTTACATCACAATAATTCAGCAAAAAAGAACCACATTCAACTAACGGTATGGTTGCGCCGCAAGGGGAAAACAGTCTGTAGCAAGACATCAAATTGGTTTCAGGAAAATAGCTGAAGAGCCATGCCAAAGAATGCTGCTGCTGCATTGTGTTTGCATTTCTGTGATGGGATTTACATAACTCAACATGACATTATATTGGCTAAGACACAAATCTAGCCTTTAATCCAACAAGACGCACAGAGCTTGCTGTGTTGTGTCACCAAGATCCCCTCTGCCAGGCTTCTGTATCTTGCCCAGCCAAATACAATCTTTATGCATATTTATCCATTTAATACTTGCTGCATGTTACCCACCGCCTGCATGTCCAAAAAGTAACAGTATACAGATATAAAATGCTCTCCTTGCAGACAAGTTATTTGCCGTTGATACCTAAGTGCCGAAATGGCAATTGCAATTCTGTTTACACAGTGAATGAAAATAAGTCTTTCCTTTATTGGATTATCATTGCCCCTTTAATCTTTCTGCTTTCTTTCATTCCCCTCATATTTACTGGCACTTAATGAGTTTTTAGCAAGAACACTGTTAGAATTACAATCTGTCCATTAAGCTTACCACCAAAGATGTACTTTGGCAAAACACTTAATGAAGAATGCAATTGCAAATCTGCGCTGCAGACAGAGTTCCGGTTCCGTAAACTGTGTAATAATTTTGAAAAAACCAAACACTTACTTGATACTTACTTAGACTGCTCAAGTTTTGCCGAAAACTTCACAATTACTGTTGCAGTCCTTCATTGATTCTTTGCCAAAAAACCCTGTAGTCTCCCTGAGGAAAGGTAGATACACAAATTGGTTTCTAAGCTTATGAATGCTACGAATAACAATATCAATAATGCCATTAGGCTGGACAGTGTCAGTTTACAACCAACAGAGGAGCAAAATACAATTTTACTAGTCTAGTGTTTAATCCTAAAACCGTATTTGCATTCAAGTTTTGCCTTTTATAGACACAATTATCATGTAAAATGACAGCATTATAGAGATTACTATGACTGAGTACAAAAAATACTTATGAACTGTGCACAAAGAAGACAAGCTACCTTGACTTAAAATGTTTAAAGGCCCAGTTCTCCCATTGGAAATTCTTTAAAAATTACCCCTCATTTTATCTGAGAATATCACCTCTCATGCCCCCAACTACATACACATATTTTTGTGAATGTGGTTTGTTGCTTTGTTCTTTATAAGACTATTCTTTATATTATAAAAATTGTCTTTCTTTTCATGCTGTGAATTTACTCATAAATTTGAATGTTTGCTATTTTCAGTCTCTCAAAATTACTTGAACTTCCTCTTCAATCCATCAAAACCTATTGTGACTATTTACACCATCTTCAATCTCTGTTTCACATTTACAGTCCATGATCCTGCTGATTCTGAGTTCGTTAGTTTTACTTTCCTCAGAAACCCATATTCCATTTCACAGGGAAAACCTGTGTCAGAAATTCTTTCCCACTTCAAACATACACACCGTTCTCTTTCAACTGGATGCTCTTTCAGCCACTGTCTGCAATTTTCAGAGCTTAACTGAATTGAAAACTGCAGATAAAATGGTTCTTGAAACTTAGCTCACTTCCTTGGGAGATCTTTCCTGCCTCAGAAATTCTCTCAAGAGAGTCTCACTTGGACATGCCATTTGGGCATCTAAATCAGAGTGACCTCATGATCTTAGAGCAGAAAATACAAAACTGCATTCAGGAAAAAATCCCAAAATCACGAGTATAAACCATTCTTAAAACTAGCTTGATTGCATTTTTGAAACTTTTCTGCATGGATTTCTCTGTTTAGTCTGTTTCGAGGCAACAGCTGGCTGTTGATTAAGCATAATTAGGTGAAAGTAACCTGCAAGAAATGAGCCATTTTTCTTGCATTTATGGGTTCAGTTCAACTCAGTTGTGGAAAACCCTTAAAGGCTTCCCTCTGCTATTGGGAAAAGGTTGAGGTGAGTTGGAGCACTCCAGCTAACACTGCCTGGGTTTAAATCTCTCTGGTTAACAGGTTCATTCCCAGTACAGATTTTTCAGTTAGGGATCCGCTTTCCCATATGCTCTGTCAGACTCCGAGTCTGTTGAGCACGGTACAGAAGTCCATTGCTTTTTTCATATTTGGAACCCGCCTGACTGTTGCCTTTAGAAATATCTTTTTTATAGGAATAAAAATAGTGGTATATGTTATTATTAGATTTTATTTCTGTACTCAAATGCTTGTCAGAAAAGAAAAATTTAAATAATGGAGTGGTTGAAAACTTAGGAACACTCAAGAATCTCTATGAAGCAAAAGTTCAACATCCAAACTGGAACTTTCTGAAGAAGAATAGGATTAGGTTGCTTCAAACTGCATGAAATGCACTACAAAGCCACAATAAAGAAAATAAAATCCCTCAATCTTATAAGCTCTTACTAACATCTGTCACCACACAGTATCCCAGTAACTATACCTTCACAGTAGTTTAGTTCATGTTCACTCTAAATCGCCATCTGTTCTGATCTATAAAATTGCATTTGTAGAACAGGGGGAAAGGGTGTTTTTTAAAGTCAGAAAATTAATTTGTATATATAAGTTGTGATAAGAAAAATTCATATTTAAAGTATTATATTAGTTTGTAAAAAAAATAATCTTATTAGCTGGAAAGATTCTGAAATGACTTTTGACCATTGCAGTAACTCCTTGTCCAGGAGTTTCTCAGCAGTGAGCTGAGCACAGTTCACTGCCATTTCCATTAAGTGGAAGTCTAGACCTCTCTCAGACATTCACAAATGCAGATGTGTTTATATTTTGGTGGATCCTGTTTCCAAATGCATTGTTACAAAGTTTAGTTTTCAACAAGCCCATAAACAAAGTGACTTTCTTAAAACATAGTATTCAAAACATAACATCAGTCTGTAACCAGTTCTACCTAATACATCTACTAACCTTTCCACTTCCCACGAAATGACTGATGAAAACAAAAAAACCTAAGAATAGAAAAGGAAATTTAGCAGGACATTTCTCGCTCTTTGCTGCCTGCAATTATCACCTTGGTCATGTCACACTCAAACGTGAAGATTGCTTTCTTAGAGTTGGGCTAAAGAACTATTTCATTAGTATGAAACTCTGCAATAATATAGAGACTCTGAAAGAGTTTAATATTTTCTTCTGTTTCAGTCAATGGAAACGTGCTACACACTGAATGCTTCTTTGATTGGTGGGCTTGGGAAAAAAATCAAATTATTAGGGTTTATACACTTGTGCACTACAAAGATAAGGAAGCAAAGAAGAACTATTAACATTTGGAATTAATTTAGAATGAGAATTGTCACAAGAATTGTGCTTTTAAAAATGAGAGCTTTGGTTGATGGAAACATTTTTCTGTCTGGGAAGAGTGTTTCAGCCTTTGGACTGGATAGACTACTGCCAGAAAAAACCAAAACAAAAACAAAAAACCAAAACAAACATTCAGCAAGCAAAGCTTTCAACAAGGATATGGCTGAAACACACAGTATGAACAGTGTGCCACCTAAAAGTCAGTACCCACCACTTTTACTCACCCTGAACAACAGTACTGGGGTTTTTAGCTAAAATGTCTGTATAAGGAGTGTTTGGGCCACACTACTTTCGTAGCAATTGAATCTGGCAGAACTGAGTAAACTCTGAGGTGTTTCTCAGCACTTTACAGTAACATTCCCTGCACTATCAAAGGCTTCATCAACTTCCAAGACTACTTTTGTTGTGTCTGTACGTGACTCTTTACAAAACAGGGAGCAACCTATGTATGTCTGGCAGTGCTGGGCACAGTCTTCTCTTACATGGATGATTGTAAGTCACTCGGCACTTTTTTTCAACAATGTCATTTAGTTGGAAAAAGATCTTTCCGAACTTGTCTGAGACATTTGAGTTTTGCTAGAAAATTTTCATTACAGGAACTTTCTTAGTCCTAGGTAGAATTCTGAATTAAAACTAGAGAACAATGGAGAAACAATAAATATCTTGATTACCAGAGCATTTCCCTTGTATGAGAGCCTCACATTAAATTTTCACAAGTTGGTGAAGTTTTCACAAGTTTTCACAACTTTTCTTACAGTGATTTTACTGTTTGGGAATTTCCCACTTCTGCCATTTTCCCAGAAGATAGGAAAATATTTGCTTTTCAAGTATTGAGTGGGATACGTATGTATATACATGTAGATCTATGCATAAATTCATATGCATATATTTATGAATCTAATAAAAATATCATTATGTGAAAAGTACTTATCTCATCAATCTTTTTATAAAAAACCTGCAAAACTAAGGAGAATCATGACAGAAATTACAGAGGTGATTATGAAAATCAATATAAAATGTTTGCAAGGCTTGTTTGAATTATAGATACTAGAGATTGGCAAAGAACTTGGTATAAGTATAAATATCTTTAACCAGAAAATACCCAAGAATAACTGCAAGAAATCAAGATGTTTTGAGTCTCTTCACATGTGAGATCCAATACTGAAGTAGCTTTTCTATGGCTAATAGACACGAAAAAAGAAACTCGTGAGCAGCTGCTGGAGAAAATAGCTTATTGATGTTATGCTGGAAAAGAACATGAGTCTTGCAATCTGTGCAGCAACAAAATGCAATAAGAACTGTACATTTGATTTTAGATGAAATATTCGTTTAAAATGTTTACAATTGTAGTACGGCCTTTATTCAATATTTCTTTCATTACTGTAACTTGGCAGAAACAACTTTTGAGCAGTGGGTAAGCTTCCAAACTAAAAGAAAAGATAGAGTAAGAGAGACAATTTATAATGCATAATAGATGGAAGAACAGGTGCATCAGAATCAGGGACTGAAATTGCTAAACATCTTTCATCCATATTGGCTTAGTAAAAACAGAAGATACTATGAAACTTACAGTAGTTCAGCATCTGGAAGTATCTCTAAAAATTATCACACAAACAATAATGTGTCCAAAGTAGGCAGAGATGCTGGAGAAAATTATTACAAAAACTGATATTAGTATCTCCTCAAACAGTTTCTTTCTGCTCAAACCCCATGGTATTTCATGCCGCTCTGCTCATGCCTTCTTCGCCACCAGCTTAATGAGTATTGGTTACCCACCAGTGCTGTTGTTTCTCCCTGCGTTGCCTGCTTAAGTTCTTGTCAATATTGTGGGAAAAGATTTTCCTACATCTCTAGGTTCTCTGTGTTTACACATATAGCAGACCTTTTATTTCTCTTGACATCTCATGTTAAATAAACTTGAAGGCATTATAAAACCTTAAAAGCTTAGGTATCCTAAATCATAATTACAAATTTTCATTACAAATTACACACTTTCATTGCCACAGTCTGTGGTTTCCCTGCTATGTGCTATCTATGAGTCTAATCACGGAGCTGTGTAATGTTACTATTGGGATAACCCTGCAGCAACTGACACATTTACTGATTAGAATAGGGGGGCAAATTTACTTGACTCATTCTTTAATCAAGGGAAATACTCCTGATAATGTGAGTTTTGTAGCGGGAAAGACTGGCAAGGGACTTGAAGATTTGTCCTGAAATAAATACAAGAACAAACAAATAACAACAACAGAGAGAAATTTTTTTTCCTTCCACTGGTGAGAATCAAATCTGGCTTACAAAGCACAACCTTCCACCCAACCCCTACCCAAGAACTATACCCTGGATAGTTATTTAACTACACATAATTGTGCATTGTACCATAAATTTTTTTAAATATGGTTATTTTAAAGAACATTTCCATTCATTTTATTCACAATTAACGTGACTTTAAAGCTGTGAGATTTAGCCTATTTTAAACTTTCCTCATCCTCTATCACATGGACTTAATTTTTGGAAAAGACTTAAATATTTTGACATTTTAAAAGTATGGCAATTTTAGTTATGTACTAAGTATGTAAGGTCAACACATATGTACTAACGTCTGACAAAAATAAAAGTCAAATACTTCTTAGATGGTTTAAGCATAAGTAAAGGATGAAGAAAAAGTTCTCTGAATTAAGTAGTGGCTTGAACTTATTTTCTAGGTTATGCAGATTTCTGTAGAGAGCTCTCTGATACACTTCTTCGTATTTAACACTGAGCCTCAGTGTTAAATTTAAAAAAAAAAAGAAAAGCTAGTATATTCACTCTTAACTGACTGCAAAATTGAGTTACCTTTTAAAAAAAAATCTTGATTTTATGAAATACTCTAATTTCATTTATTTTTATTCTATGGAAGTATTTCCTAAAACTAAATTACCAAAATTCCTCTTGTAAAAGAATGTATAATTATAAGTCATCGAAGAGGGAGGTACAGAAGATATATAGTTTTATATAGTATATACATTTATTTACATATAAGCTTTAGGTTTGTATGTTCTGTAAGCATCATTAGGCATTACTCACCATTTTGAATTCCTAAATTAGAAAACCTGCAAACAAGTTAGCACAGAATAAATTAAAATAAGAACTTGCAAACTTCACCTGTGTTAGTGAATTAAATGTTGCCCAATAACACTCCCAACCACTGAAATGTAACCATCCAAATTTATAAACTTTAAGAGCTTTTCTAGTGCTCTTATGGGCATTGCCGATTAGAGGTCTCCCAAACAATTAGCAGATACGATATGTTAGCCAAGATGTTCCAGAGACCGTGCTTCATAGGCAGTTCATGTAGCTCCCATAAATGAGATTGTCCATGTCAGGTGGCCTCAGCTCCCAAGAGCTTTTCAAGACTTGCCTAATTTACTAGTATAAACATGCCTGTATACTAAGATAAAGAAAAAGGGAATCAGTTTTTAAATAGTTCTGTACATTCTAAACAGCAAATGATTTCGATGGATGAAAACCTGGATATCTCAAAGTGGTACATTACTAAGTAGGGTATTTGTCCTTTAAACCATTATTATCCAGCATGGCACATACAGTGTTTAAATGTAGTTCTTGGTGTTTCAGTGGAATCTAGCCTGGAAAATTGAGTCCTTCACTCCTAATCTCTCTTTTATGTTAATTATAAAGGAAGCATTTATCACTTTTCATTTAAAGAAATCCTACAAATCAAAGAACAATGTTAATATTTTGATTTTAAATATGATTCAGTTCATTAGTATAGCAAAAGGGGAGAAGAGATGCTCGCAATTTATGTTTTAGATTATTTTCCATTTAATTCCAATAAAACACTGCTCTGTGATCGCTACTTCAGTGGATTTTAATTAGAGCTGGATAAATTACTACTTACAAAACCAGTCCGATGAATTTGGTCCAACTTTCTGCCCAAGACCAGATGTGAACAGATTTTGAATTTTATTAATATTTGCTTATACCATGTAGGCAAACAAATTTCAGCCAGTGAGTTTTTGATGAATTGCTCCATTTCCTATTCACTCTTTATTATTGTTGTGTGTGCTGTGAGATTGAATATCTAAATTAAAATATTTCTGAAGCAGAGCAAGAAGCAGAGCAATTATTTTTTGTTTTTAGAGAAAGATTAAAAAATAATTAACATTGATCATTCATTCACATACTGGTACTCTTTCCAAATGTAAAATGGATTACTGGTAATTGTCTGTTACATTCCACAGAAACATTTGCACAAAAGAATTTGAAGTATTATTATATGCATTATACAGTGCGTGAATGTTGGCCATTTGAGCAGCTATCATAAATACTTCTTAGTTATTCTTGTGGAATATGATATTTATATTTTAAAATATTTTTCATTTTTATCTTATAATTTAAAAATACATATAAATAAAACAATAAAAATACTTATTTTTTAAAAATGTTTAGAGTGTTGAAAAGTCATTCTTTACCTTTAGAAACAGTGGATAACATCCCTTTAGTGTTCTAACTTTCTAGAAACCCTGAATCTCAAAATAGTTTGATATGGTAGCATAGTATCTAAAACTATTACATCTGGCTGATTTGTTCTTTATTTTCTATATGACCATTTCCTTGGTGTGTTGTTTTTGTTTTTTTGTTTTTCTTTCTTTCAGAAATTACTCCTGTCCTAGATTCATAACAACTCTACAGTGTGAGCTCTGCCACAGTTCATTTGTCCACAAAGCGCAAAGCCTCTCTCTAATTGAAAATCATCATCTTTTTCTTCACAGTTAATGAACTCACTAAACAGTATCTATCCAAACAGAATTACATGTATGCTTTCAATTCACTGGTCTTGTAATCATGTTTTTCTTAAAGGTAGTTTTTCCTAAGCTTAATTTTTTTCATCTAAACAAAAAGTCCAAACTTCTTGCATCACACTAACTTTTCAACTGCAAATCATCTGAGATCTCTGTTGCTGAAATATAGTTAGCTTTATATTTGTGCAATATTATTACATGTTCTCATATTAACTATAGGTTAGGTTTAATAAAATTAGGGAATACAGTATCTTCAGGAGAGATACTGTCACTGGGGGTTTCCAGCAAGTTGAGCTATCTCCCTGCAATCTTGAGTGAGACATAGATTTTATTGTCCTTTCTATTTACAATATAAACGTTAGAGGAGATGAAAATATTCGTACTTAAGGTACCACCCAGACAGATGTTTTTACAGACCCTGCATTTCATACTTCAATTCAATGTTCCTGATTCCAAGCAAGGGAGAAAGAACCGCAGTGCCCTAATTTTAGGTATCTTCACAATCTATTGATTTAGTCCTACGTATTTTTTTAGTTCCTCTATGCCACGCAAAATATTACAACTCAGGATAACTGTAACATAGAAGAAGAGGAGTTAAAATAGAGGCAATATTAATTACCAGGAAATTTAGAATTTCTTTCTGGACAGAACATGTTAAATGTGAAGTTTTTAAGAATCACACTGCTTTTTCTGACAAGCTTCAAAAATCATTGGAAGCAGACCTCTGCTCCAGAAAAAAATCACAAGATTAGGAGTCCTCTACTTTCTGAATCCCTGTCTGAAAAAGCACTTTTCTAACTTTGATTACCATGGCAACTCCTATTAGATACTTTATTAGCTAAGTTGCAGCCAGGGAACAGATTACCCTATTTCGTATAATCATGTCTCGGGTAAGTAAGGTTGAATAATCAATGCAGTGTAATTTTTAACCAATTTATTTAAAAGGTTTCAGCATATTTTTGCCTGAAAAGTATTAATGAACTTTTCAGTAATACTAAGGGCAACAAAAAGTCACCCCACTATTTTTCCAGTGTTAATATATGCAAATTAATGTTTTAAGTAAAGGTCCTAAAAGAATGGAAAAAAGAACAAAATATTATAACCCTCCCTTTTTGAAAGATACTGTAATTTTTCACTGCCAAAGTAAACTGCATGCACAAAAAAATAAAATCAATTTTTATAAAGCAGGAGCTTAGCTAGGCTACAAATGACGGTTTCACCTGCTTTGACCATTATCACTTTGATCTTGTGAAGTCTTTGAATTTCCTCCTCCAAATTACTTAATCGCCAAGTATTATGCGTATTGCAGCTTTTCAGTTTTCACAGCAAAACCAAAGGCCTGAACAGCATAATTATAGACAGAGTAAGAACATACTAAAATTAAAGAAAGAAATACCATATTTAGATGTCATTCGATGGGAAAGAGTATCCATTAAAATCCCATTCCTCCTTGAAGCTTGATTGTTGGATGTCCCATAGATCAGGAGAAGAACTTGAGTGATGTGTTTCTGAAAGTACATTAGTCTGAGAAGGAGAAAGAAATAATTATACAGTACTTAGAATGTTTCTCATCTTGATCCTACCACTGCCAAACACACTTAAAAACTTCCCAAGTAAGTGCCTGTGGTAGTGTTTAGATTTAATTTTTTATTTTATACCTAAGATAGAATTTTAATATTTAACTTTAAAGATGGAAGAGATATTTCAGGGGTCAAAAAGCAATATATTGACTGGGCTTCAGAGACTATCCTCTTTCCCAAGCCCATTTTGAATTTCAAACTACAAATAATTTTAAGTACAATACAAAGAAAATTAATGTGTGTATCAACTGAATTCATACTTCACACAAAAGTCCTGCTTCAAATTGAAAAGAACACTCAAAAAGATATAAAATAAATACAGAAAAGAAACTAACATGAAGAACCACGAGCATTCAGATGGGGTTCAAAGGAATCTAAATGATTCCTCTTAAAAGCATTGAAAAACATTCTAAATGTCATTCACATTATCTGCGCAGTCTATGTGGAGAATATAGGGGAAAATAGTGAGAGAGCATATAACAAAAGATGATAGTAACACCAAGTATCTCTTCTTGACTTTTTTTTTTGTTTGTAGGGGTTTTTTTTTGTTTGTTTATGTTGGATTATTTTTTTGTCTTTTTTTTTTTTAAATATTTGTAGCAAATTCATATATGGGGAAAAAAAGTGCCTATAGTGCAATATGGAGAAAGAGTAAGAGGCAGTGCTCAAGTGCATGACCTGTATTTGATGAACAGAGACCAAGACTAATGTGATTAATCTCATTAGAAATAGACAACACTGAGCTGCTCCAAACCTCAATTTATTAGTCTGGGGAATATAAGGAGTCCCTCTTCCAACGGGCATCACTAATAAGCCTAAACATCCTGAGCTAGGTGAATTTTCATGCGCTGTTGCAAGCAGTTGGGGAGAAAAATGCAGAGTGCCAATACTTCATGGACATTTCAAAGAGACCAAAATTGTCATCTGAACAGATCTGATTTTCTTTTTGATAAAAAGACAAACAAACACGGTAGAACAATCAGAAGTTAGGCAGCGCTGTATGAAGGTTACCTTCATTCTTCTACATTATGTATTTTAAAGCATCACTTTTAATTAAGCCAGTTGATAATAATTTCTAAAATTTGAACTTCTAATCTGATTGTATCGCATCACTTACAAAGTTTGTCAGAGACACTGTTGGAGATTGTACAGAAATCTCTAACTTGTCCTCTGGAGCAGGAGACTGTGATCACCTCAGGTCGCCTATAATAGACCCCATACACTTCCTGCAGTCTCAAAGCACCATTTTAGGCAGACTTGTTTGTGGTCAAACTGACTGCTTTAAAACCATGGTACACAGAAAAGTAGAATAAATACTTCCAGAGAAAAGTGTTAAGATGGAGAGTAGTGAGTTGACTCAGGAGGAGTCAAGAATGCAGAGAAAGGAAGCAACAGACATTCCTCCCAACTGAGCAGTCATATAAATTTAAGAGAAAATGAGACCTATATGTAACTTTTTATCTCTCGATTTTATTGGCTTATGGATCAATTTTATTTCTCTCTCCATTAATCTAAGTTGTGCTTTTTTTTTTTTTTATTTTCATAGCTGTACTGATAAAAATAGGCATTCTCTATTTTGACCTGTTATTATGCTTTAAAATTACTATAAAGCAGATCTCGATCCTGCAATAAGCTCCTTAATGTGCTTCCCTTAATCAAAAAAGAGAAAAACCTAATGTTTCTCTCAGTGTTTTATGAGGTAAGTCTGAATTATTAAATAGGTTTGAGTTCTCTTGGAAAAGTAAAAGTAAATAACATGTTTTCAATCAAGTAATATGGATCAACTAACAGGTAAGTATCATGTAGAAGGCAGAAGAACAATACTGCAAGGATTCAGTTTGACTGTAATCTTGTATTTCTTTCTAAAATGTTACAGAGCCAATTTGTTATTTTCTGGACATTTAAATAGATTAATTAAAATAGTAATGAAAGCATTAGAAAACTTCCCAATGCTAACAAACACAAAGTTTTGGCAGCTTTTAATGCTAAAAATAGTACAAACAAATTTTTAAGCATGGAATGAGCAAAAGGTCACATGAACACACAGAAATACCTGAGTACAAATATATATTTAGGCTGATTGAAGTCAGAATCTCAGTTAAAAGTTACCTTTAACACATGATTCAGAATATCTGCAAACCCTAGCCTGGTACCCAGCAGTTTAGATCTTGATGCTGAAACAGAAAGTACAAATAAGTGCAAGTACATGAATCATATCTTGTTCATCTATTTCTTAAAGTAATTTTAGTTACAGATTAAAGAAGTATTTCTAATGCAATGCTACAAAAAGCCCCAAAACACCCAAACCTAAACCCTATCATGTATTTTTATGTACTGAAAGATTAATATGAATCATTGTCTTTTGCATAAGGATTTCTTTCTCTTTTTTCTCTTTAAAAATTTTTTATGAAATAAATGATGAGTATATAAACAAACACATGAAATTAGGAACAAAATATTTGTCAAAAACAGCAGCATACAAAAATGAGATAGATCTCAGTAATAAAAGCTTGCAGTCATGATATGTTTCAAACCTTAAAAAGAACACAACAAGAGCATTTTTGTTTTCCTTTTCCATGCAAATACTGATCAATTAAAACTTTGATTGTATACTTGCAGTTTATTCATTGGCTTAGCAGAATAAGATGGCTGCCCTCCAGGCATTCACTAATGGTATTTTTCTTGATGAATTTCTCTTTCCTCAGGATATTCAGAGGATATAAAGTACTCTGAGGGTTGATTTATGCCTGACACGAAGCTAAAGTCTAGAATACTTCTCTGGCAGACAAGAAAGATAATATTTTACTTAAAGGTGTCTTCATTAGTGTGCACAAAGGAAAGCTGAAGAGAGAAATTTATATTAGTCATTGGAGCTCAGAGATCCTAATTACATTTAGTATTGAGATTCAAAGAAGGGAAGAAGACATCAGTCTAGTAAAATTGTTTATTGTTGTTGTTTTTCTTCTAATAATAAGATGCCAGATGGAAATCTCTCTCTATATTAGCCACATAATTTTAATTGTATTAGTGAAGACCTCTTATTG
Source organism: Gallinago undulata (assembly GCA_026546715.1). Classification (NCBI taxonomy): domain Eukaryota; kingdom Metazoa; phylum Chordata; class Aves; order Charadriiformes; family Scolopacidae; genus Gallinago; species Gallinago undulata. The sequence continues at coordinate 11,828,003 of JAOTQQ010000032.1, forward strand.
CTTCTATTAACTGATAGACTCATTTGCAGAAAATGTTATTCTGTCTCCAAAATATTTAACAGCTTGTTCTTAACTTGGAAATTCCAAGAAGTTAAAAAGTCTTTTAAAAGCTCTTTTTTCTTAGTCGTGCTGTTGCACTAGTGCAAGCATCTTCTCTCCTTAAGTATCTGAGATGAACTATTTCCTGGACAAACTGGCATAGCTCTCATGAAAAATGTTGATACAGCCATTGAATTGGAAGAAAATGCACCTTTTTCCTTGAGACCTTATTCAAAACATAAGTTTTATGCAGGGAATATGAACAGAGGAAAATTTAACTTTTCCCAAATTCCATATTTTTAAGCTCACAATGTCTTCCTGCGCAGTTTTATAGGGACACCTGTGATGGTTCATATAAGTTCTTTACATGTTTATTTCCAATGTCCTGTATTTTTATTTTAAAATGCAGAACTAAAAATGCAGTCTATTTACATGAGCTTTCGATTACATACAACCTACTGGAAAGGAGAAACTCTTGCTCTCTGCCTTTGAGCTGCAACTGAACATAAGGAGCAGGTGCAGTTTTCTCAGCAACCTGCAAAAGGGGCAGGACAAGAGACACAGACTAAGCAAGGAACCCCCATGCAGAGGGTGAGAGTAGAAAGAAAATCAGGAGGAGAAAAAGCCTTATCAGGAGCAAACACAACATCACGTTCTCAAGGTTCAGAAAAAAGAAAGTAGAATGAATCATCCACGAAGTACTTAGTTGTCTCATCTCAGCAGATGTTTTACAGAAGAGGTGATGCAATGGTGGAAGCAGTCAGGCTTCTTCTGAGGACTTAAATAGTTTTATATTAACTGCCCCCTGAAAGAACAACTTACATTGAAATATATTCTACCAATATCTTAGGCAAAGGAAGGGGCTGATAATTTTAGGGTGAGCCATGACTGTATGAGTTTAAAAAGGGAACAAAAAGGCTGAGAGGTAAGCTAACGGAAACATAAAAATATATATATATTTCTTACATATAAAACCTATGTTTCCTAAACAAAAAGTTGTCCTTGTGGAGGCAGATACAGACTGACACCAGAGTTAGCGTTATTGTAGATGTTATAAAGTTAGGGAAGGAAGAAAAAAAATAACAGATCTTTTGGTAAAACAGTCCCACTGAGATTAGAATTGAATGTGTTAAAGAGGAGCCTACCATACCCTCCAGCCTAAAATCAGAAAACCAAAAGGAGAAAGCACTAATGGAGGCAATGAAATTTAGCTACAGACAGGTACCTCCACTGAGTAGAAGCATGAACTTAAGAGAACCTCAGAGAACAAGTAAAGCAGAAGCATTGCAGAAACCTGCCCATCTATTACTGTTGTCCTGAAATGGTCTACCTGATTGAACTTGTGCAGAGCAGGAAGAACTTTCAAAACCAATGCCACAGAGTCACCTTTGAGGTCTTGGTATGTCAGAGCTGAGGTGAGGCTATCAGATCTTTCCATTCCTTATAAATTCTTGCTCCTTTCAGGCAAACTGCAATCCACAGTTACACAGGTTTCAACTGATACCTGGGGAAGAGAAAGAAAGTTCCTTAAGCACTTTTTTTTTTGGTTGCTGCTATTTTCAGAAAAAGAACAATATCCTCCTCCTTTCACCATACACAGCACCCCTTCATAGCATAGATAGGGAGACTTCCCCCTGATGTTCAGCTATGGTTGTTGTTTTTTATAAAATACAGAATGTAAATATCTATATGAAACTGTAAAATGGAAATATCATCCACCCAAGAACATAATTTATGCTTAGATTTTACAAGAAATTTAGTTAATTATTAAGTAAGGAATAACAAGGAGGTACTGTTTGTTATTACACTGTCACAATTTTTCTTTAAACTACAACATAACATTTTTTAATGGTGCCATGATTATAAATTCATTTGGCATATCAGAATTGTACTGTAGGTAGGGTTCTGAAGCTATTTATTGTTTTATTTTGGGTTTGTTTTTTTTTTTAGTGGCAAAAATAGAAATGAAAAAAATAAATGGAGTTAGAGTGAAAGTACCTAGAGGAATATGTTCTTTTGTCAGGAATATTACTGATACATACTCAAAAGATAATTGCATAGGCACATTATTAACCAATTAAAATTGCATTATACTTCTAATTTAATAGAATTCTGTCTGATGAGCAGTATATTCTGATGAACACTGTACATAACTGATAGCTTGAATGTCTAAGGTTGATAAATGCCAAAAGTTTCAAAGGTATCTCAGATATATTGGATTAAGTTAAAAATCTACGTGTGCTACAAGCCCAAATCATTAAATATGCATTAATAGTGTCATTAAAAACATTTAACTTAGGCAATACACTTGTGGCAAACATAAAATTAACAGAATTTAAAGTGGCAAGCTGTTCACAGAGTTCTGCATTTGAAAAGTAATTGTGTGATTATCTCTCTACACCAAAATGAGAAGAGATAGTTTTAGAGACAAATTTTTCTGCTCATGAAAAGACATGCAGAAGTTGTTGACCCAGATGGCTTCAAATACTCCAGTGTTTTCAATGCATCTTGTCAAACAATAAGCTAGCAGACTGATAACAGCTGAGGAGCAGAATCAGGTAGTCAAGCAGCTCTGTATGTCATGGCTTTCAGAGCCAACCACTCATGTGAAATGAGAGAAGAGTACTTCAAGATTTACCTTGAGACTTCTCATCTTTTATAATATATCTAATTTTTACTATTAAATGCCTTTGTGTGGCTCTCAGTGGCGTTTAATATGAAAGGCAGTAGTCTGTCTCAGTTTCAACATCTTGCTGATGATGCAGAAAACATGCTTTCTACAAATTACATGTTCCTGAGAATGTTTTAAATACCTCATCTGGAGGACTCCAAAACAGATTTTTTTGCACAGACACGTTACCTATAACGCCATCATGTGGCTCCTGGATATAATGTCATCATGTGGTTCCTGCATTTGTGAAAACTGACATTTTTTAGTTTTTTTTTTTTGCCATTTTAAAGCCTGTACAATAACTGAAATAACACTGTACTATTACTAAATGTCCAGAGGATTGGCTGTGCTACTTACCAACAAAGTCTGGGTATTCCTGCTCAGAAGGAAAGGACAATACATTCACAAAGACGGAACACTGTTTTACCCTCTTTCCCAAATAATTTCTCAGATCAAAAGCCTTTTTTCTAGTAAATAAACAAGACTTGGCTTTTCAGGAGGAACTTACCTCAGAGACAACAAAAAAATAGCTCAGTGCATAAAATGGGACCTCTTGAACACTCTGCTCTTGAAATGGATATTAAGAAAGAACCTTTCCTAGAAGAAAAAGGAGGCAGCAGATTGACTTATAGGTTCTGTATTCTTATGATTGTTACTGTTTATTATGTTAATGTTTTGATTCCGGTCTTTGATATGCAGCACTGTTGCAGCTGAAATATATGGTTAGTCTTATATTAAATAGATAAAGCAAGCATTGAGCTAATAGCAGAGTCACTTCGTCTCTCGGAGCCCTGCATTCTTAGAGTAGAAATCTTAAAGGGCAATTGTTACTAAGTCTTAAATATAGTATTTTAAGAAAAAATAAAAGAAACATTGTGAGACATGAATACCAAATGACTACTTCACGTCTTGTAAACGAATGACTAAAAATATAAATGCAGAAAAATTTGTTATCCAGTAAGAATAAAAGCACTTTATGTAACATAATTCACTGTCTTACAGTTAAAAAAAATAAAGCTGGAGTGACTTAAATGAACACTCTCTCAAAGGTTAAATAAATTGTAATGCCATAGAACTACTGGTGTTTGTAACATTTAAAGGTCAGTTCCATATTTTTTTCATAAAGTTTAAGCTTATTTTATTATTTACAAAAATGATATTTCCTCAGTTGAGAAAGCTCTGAAAGGTTCATCTTAATATGGTAACAGTGTTGGAAGGGTACTGCTAGGTTGAAGAATGAAGATGGCATAGAGGCTTTGTCTCTTCCCCCGTGAATCTAGCATCACCTCAAATTTGCATATACATACAGCATAGCATCACAGAAAGAACAAGTATCTAAAGAAAATATGCTAAAGTTTCAATCTCAGTAAAGGTGTACCAAAAAACTTTATGCCAGAGGTAACATGCATCTATCTCAGGTGTTTCCCACCTACAGAAAACAAGAATAACCTCAGTTATATTCTGAGATGAGGACAAAATTACATTTTGAGTATTTGTACCCCCTTTTATCTACAAAGTATCCACACAGAAACAGATTTTAGAAGATTATGGGAATTAGAATTAATCATTTTTTGCCTGATGATGTGAACCTACAAACACTAACCTACAAATCTATGACAACCTGAGAAATTCCTTCTATGAAGAGGGGTTTAAGAGGCAAAGGAGCTAGCATCTTCAAATAAAAAGTTAATGCAATTGGAAATCTATGTGTTAGAAAACCATATGCCTTGATTACTTATCAATTACTTGAAATCTTACCCTTTAAATTGTGCTAAAGCAGAATTTTAGGTGCAATGTGTGATTGGACTTCAGTCTTATAAAAAATTCTCTGTATCACTTGTGCAGGCGTTGCTCCTCCTGCTGTCTTGGAAAAAACCTGAAGAATTCCTGTTCAGGCTGAAATATTTATTGAAGGGTAACAGATTGATTAATTCAAATACTTTCACCTCTTGTAGGGTGGAATTAGTATTTGGTCAAAATATTTTTACAATTGTTACTTTCTTTATCACTACTGAAGCATGACTCCCAAGATTTTGGCCAAATTGTCTTTCAAGATCACTGACAGGAAAATAGCTCCTCATATCCTTCACGCACTTCTGCCCCTCAGTATATTTTTTTAATATTTCCTTTTACTTTTAGGCTTTGTGGTATTTCCTCATTCTTTTCCACTTCCTGTTGTATTTATATATGTATATACAACTTCAGTGGATATCCATATGGAAAGATTGTCTAATACATTCTAGTTTTACAATAGAATATGGGAGGTCTATTCAGCAATGACTGGTAGGGTGTTAATAATTATATACCTACCTCTTCCTTACACACCTTCTTAAATTTTTAAACAGTGAAATAAAATAAAATGCATGCATAAAAGACACTGTCTTTTCTTTCCAGCTCCCACATTAAGTTATTTCATTTATTTTTCCTTCCCATTCCCTTCCCGAGGTATGGAAAAATGAGGAAATTAAGCAAAGATAAACATTTTTAAGAGAGACTTTGTTTTAAATTTTGGAGTAAATAAATACATTCAATTTTGCACATTTCAACTAATAGTTTGAGTTGCCTTTTTTTTTTTAATTAGTGCCATTATTCTTTACATTAAAATCATCATTAATTCACGTTCTCTTTTTCATGTCTTATATTGAAGAAAGAAAGTTATTAATTCTAAAAATCCTAGAAAGCATTTGGAGTGGGACAGGATGTAGTGAGTAGATTCAATTAAATATTTAATTTAATCCAAACTAACTTCATCATTTAATATTCTGTTTCATCAAGAAATTTAAATTTTTTTTTTGTAAATCTAAAATAATTTCAGGTGACCAGCACACTCAGTAATCAACTTGAATGCTACTGCAGTGATTTGTGTCTATGTACAGTAGTTATAGTTTGTACAGTTTAAAATCTGTTTTTCTTCTTGTTGTTTTTACCTCCCTTGTAGTAAACTCTGACAGACATATGGCTTAGTGTTGTTTTTTCCTGGCTACTGGGATATGTCCAGCTTCAAACCCCTCTTAAGAAAACCAAATAAAGAACAAAGTATCCGCTCAATGTTTAACTATTATCATATTAACAGTTAATTAAATGTTTGAAAATAGAGCTTCCTTGATAGCAGGTGCAGTCTAATACTTTTGTGTTGCTTTATGACCCAATCGTTGTAATAACAGAAGGCAAATATGGTAGCAAATATACAGTGTACTGGTATGTCTTATGATTGACACAAAAAATATATATTTTTTACAATAGCATCCTATTGCAAATATAAATTAATACTATTATTCTTCTAAAATGTTGCACAAATAATATAACTACAATAAAGATCTTGAACACATGACTGTAAAAATTGTCTTGATAATAAGATGCAAGAATACATAAACAAGCTAAAATTAAAGTTTTCACAGGAAGAGATATTTGATCAAATAATGGTCATTAGAAGATTTAAGTTACTTAGCTCTAATGCCACAAGAATTGGCACTCTTCTTTCTCCCCCTCAAAATAATGAAGATTGACTAAATGGAGAAATCCAAGCCTGGGCCTGTCTCAAAGTTATAGAATCATTCTGTATGACATATATATTTCTTTTGAGAATTTTTTTTCCAATGCCCAAGACATTTTTAGCTATTCCAGTTTACAAGGAGAAAGGAAGAATCCTTGTGTCTAACCAAAATAATACAACTATTACCTCATTTGAAACTAGTCACCTAGGAATGAAATGAAAACTCACAGTTTTATCAAAGAAATGTTACAAATAAAACATCAACCATATCTATGCAATTAAAATTAGTATTATCAACACAGAAGCGGTGCTCAGCTCAAAGCTGTTCATTAATTAACTGGTCAATATCCAGTCTTATCACTCTTCTGCTGATGCTTAACACAGTGCTAGATTTCTGTCTTGCTTGCTTAGAATCAAAATAAAATTATAGTCTTTTCAGGGGCAGTGGAGACGTAAACTTCCACAACCGCTGTAATCCTGTCTGTCCTTTGCCTACCCACTCAGTAGGTTCGGTCTTCTAATACACTCTTGAGAATTTTCACTCCCCCTGTAATTATACTGAGCTGAAGCATTTGCAGAATTTGACCCTTTGTGAGTCATTTCCATCTACTTCAGAAAACCTTATGCATGGAAAAGACATCCCTCAGCTTCTTTGCATGTTAATATTAAGCCTTGAGCTGAATGAAAATGTGTTCTTCCCAGCACTGTCACAGTTGCATATCTTTAATTTTAAGCAGGTAGACTTTCTCTTCTGAAATACCATTATGGTTAATGGCTGCTGGGTCTTTTCATATTGTTTTTTCATATACAGCTTCTCTATTACTGTTGCTATACCAAATCTTCTATTGCCAGTTACAGTATGAAAATATCTCTGAGAACAAACTCACGGATTGAGCCAAATTCAAGCAGGCATTTCAGTAATACATTCAAATTTGTTTAATACCTTCACCCCCCTTTCTAATCCTTAAGTTTAATAAAGTCATTGCTTTCCATTTACAACCATATACTTCAAATTTTATTCTTCTGGAATAAAAATAATGAATATGAATCGCAGCCTGTAAGTCTTTAGAAGATTTGATATATAAAAATATTCAGCTTTATAGATGATTTTATAAATACATTTATGTTTAGATTGCAAGGAGTTGAAAAAATGAGGTATATTTCGGTATACATATAAGCAAAGACAGACCTACTACAAACTTGCATCATTTTCACCTTTAAGATGAAATTCAGTAGAGGGGGTAGTGGGCAAAAACTGAGGAAGTAAGAGAGAAAACAAAATTACCAGTTTCTTTTCCATTAGATTTCTCAGCTCACCATTTCTCTCATCCATTAAAGATACTTATCACTGATCAATTTGCAGGCTATTTTTTTCCTTTAGACTTCAAACCAGTCCATTTTCACATGCACTTACCGTGGTCTTTCAAGAATCAGCTATGGATCCAGTTCTTTTTTTCTGTAGATTCAGAGACAAATTCAGTAGCAAATTCAAATCTTTTACGTTATCCTAAAAACTAAGATGTAAATGGCAAAAGTGAAACAAAAAACTTGCTCCATAGGATTTTCGTGAAGCAAACCCTGCAAACACTCAACTAGTCTAGAATGTAATAAAAAACAGGCATTTACACACAGAGTTCTGGAGCTTACAAAATCAAAATATTAAAGAAAAACTGACAATCAACAGAGCTCCTAGACTGATATCCTATTAAAATGTATAGGACAGAAGGGCATTCAGCAAATGCATTTTGCAAGGAAGGTCCTTAGTTACATTGCTGATGTGCATGGTTCTTCCATGTCAGTCTTCCAATTGCTCACATTTTTCTTTCTCAGTATTGTTGCCAGAGATTAAGGCATTCACTTAGAAGTTGAGCCAAGCAGCTTATAGCTCAGTTTTTAATGGTCTCTGAACAAGCCTGCAAGAAGCAAAGCTCTAAGTTGCCACATCATCACTGTGACTCATGCCAGCTGTCAAGTGTCTTTTCTACTTGTTCTGGAGCTCTAGCTTAAGCTAACCTGTTTCACTTGGAATTTGAACAAATTGGAGGTACTTATATAGTGAAGTTTTGGCCTGGGCTGAGAAGTGACAATTAAGAGCAATGCCTCCAAGCAGAATGTGACATTTGCCACCTCTCAACTAAGACCAGCACTTGCTATTTGAGCACTTTTCACTACTACTCCACTGAAAGTCAAAGAAGTTGACAGGGGAACAGGTAAAAACCTTCACACAGGCAGGTGTCTGATTCATTTGGGACATGGTGCTCTCAGCTGAGATTCGTGACTGGCAGCGTGAAGAGCTTCTCCTTGCTCAAAGATGTTTCTCTCTCCATGAGGAAATAACAGCCTCTATTGAAAGTGAGTCAATGGCTGCTGATGCTGCTGCTTGCCTATGTTTTACGCAAAAAAGATGCAACTATAATCCAAAACTAGATTCATATTCAGCATCACATCTAAGTTACAGATTGTTTCTGGAAAGCTTAACCCTGGTCTAGATGAAAATAGGACTCAAAACTTAAAAAACTAGTCATGGAACTTGAACACAACTTCTAGTCAGTCGTTGTTCGGTGTTTCAAAAACTCAGTGTTTCCAGCCTGAACTAAAATGGCCTGAAGAACACAAAAAAGGCCTAGGTTCTCCAGACTGAGATGCGGAAAACACATTCTCCTCACTCGTACCGTATACTATCTCTGCAGCACACTTGACATGCAAACTGGACAAGGTCCTTTACAAAATGAAAGTGCAGCTGCTTTGTTTTGCAATGAAGTATGCCATGTTACCTGCCACTGCCAGTTTTTGTACAGTGTTCTTAATGGTTAAGCAACAAGGTATTCTGGTGGTTAGAAGTCCAAGACATACCTGAGTCTCTATAGAAGTACAGAGGCCTTCCTCACTGTCTTATTGAAGTAGTGCCAAAACGGAACACAGAGTGAAAAAAAGTTACTCAGCTGAAAAAAGTTACTCAGCTGGAAAGAGTGGGAGTACAACACGGGGTATGACTCTACAGTAGGGTGGTAAGAGCACTCACCTGGTGCTGGAGAGTTCTGAGTTCCTTCTTCCAGGATTATTTATTCACTTATTTTTACCCAGCCTACGTAATGAGAAAAATTTAAAAAGATTGAGGAGCAAACATTGAAATTGACTGTATTTATATCATCAGGTAATTTTACTTTAACTGCAAGTTATTGTACTGCATTCTTATTATCCCATTCCTTTATAACACAGAGAGAATTTGAAGATATTTTAGATTAACTGCTTTGGCATAACAATATTTTTTAACACAGAACAACTACTGTCTTTTCGATTAGTAATTTACTACTTTTTTTTTTTTTATTGACTACTAAAGTCTTATTCACCCACAGACAAAAAACAAAGAAAAAAAAAAGATAAAAGAGTTGAACACACCCTTTCATAAAGAAGTTTAAAAATACTGACTTCTAATTTCAGGATTTTAATATATATACTTGTTATCTAAATCAAAACAGGTGAGATCTAAATTCATAATAGATCAGAGGTGTTAGGCTTATCTGCCAGGCATTGCTAATGACTGGTCTTTCACCTGTTCTCTTCCCTTGGATTACCTCTCCAGGAAAAGGGTGACATGCGTTCTACACATGCTACTGGTTTTCTTTTCATGATTCAAACCTTTCCCTGTAATTTATTCAAACTTGGAGTTGCAATGAAAGTTTTGGCATTTAATGACCTTCCAGAAAGCAGAATATACATTGTTTCTTTGCTAGATAATTTGTGATGTTGACCTTTTATCTGGTAAGATACTAAATCATTAAGACACTGAAATCCCTAAAACCCTTTGTGGAGATAGCACATTTTCTTAAACGTTATTTTTTTAACTTAATTGTTACAATAGCCTTAAAAAGAAAAAGTTTAATTTTACATACTTTTTTATTTACAATCAGCAGCCACTCTAAATTCGTAAGTTCTTTTGAATTTTTTTAACAGGATCAATTTTCCTCAAAATTTACCCAGGGATAATTAATGGAGAAATGTTTCTCACACCAAGATGATGGTCCACCCAGTGGGTTTGTAAATGTAAGCTGGTTAAATCTATACAAGGATGTGAATATCTAAAGGTCTGACTGTATGTAAGCTGAGGAAATAGCTTTTTTGATTCATATTAGTTCTGGCTTGGAGTTATGTCGTCAATACCAAATCCTAGCTGGTCCATTATTATTTTTTTTTGTATGTGCATTTCACCAGGAAATTATTTCAGATTTATTTCACTCATTCAAGATTGAGTAATTTCACAATAAGTAATAAGGAAATCCTAAGACATATTGTTTGAAATTATTATTTCAGTAATTTTGAGCTTTTTGTATTACAGAAGGTGGGAGTGCACTTCCTTACAGAGTGGTGCAGCAAGAATCCTTGGCCAAACTTTGAGCCTTCACAAGAAGCCAGATAATTCTCATTTATTTGAAGATTTCTCTAAAATTCCAACGGAAATATTTTCTCTTGTTTGTTTCAAAGAACCCATGTTAATGGGATGCTGGGCTTTTACCAGATCATTTTATACGACTTCTTCCTTCTTCCAATTGTGAAGGGTCATCAGTTGTAGAAAAAAACCAAAACAAGACCCAAACTCCCTCTTTTCTTTTTTCCCTTTAGCTTCTGTCAGTCACATCAAGTACATTTTGCACATTTATCCCAAGGCTGTCCCATTCCTTTTCTCCTTATAAAACAAAGGGGTTTTTTACCCTTAGTATGTACTACAAACTATTTTTTTTTTGTCCACAGTATAGGATTTTATGCTTTTAGAGGTCATGAATTACATATTGAGTTTATGCTCACTCAATAAAGGTTATTTTCTCACTGCTCCTTTACATCTCTAAAAAGCACCTTGATCATAAAATTCTCTTTGATCAACTAGAGCGAAGTCTTCAGAGGTGTGTTAAATTGTTCACATTGTGTAAAATCCTTACTTTACAGAGAGACCGTGTCTCTTTTCTACTCTTTGATAGTATTATTACCAGCAAACTCTGTTGTTGATTTATTATTTATTAGCAGAACAGTCACCTTAATCATTATTATTTCCTCCACTACAGAACGCAATTCTCTCTGCTCTCCCTCATGCCTGATGTGCTACTGAGAATTCTGCACTATGTTTTTATTGAAATATTTAGTCTCCCATGACTGGCTTCACTGTCTCACAGTATGTATGTGTTCTTAGATATTATTAGAAGCTACTAGTTCAGATTCCAACTTCTGCATACACAAAGAGCAAACATAGTTTCAGTGTGAATAACCCTTTTGCACCCAAACGACACCAAAGTAAGAACAAAAGTGGCCCAGAAAGCTCCCTGTGTTTCTTCACAATAGCAGTCTGTATAAAGTCTAACAAAGAGTGATTGTGCAAAAGCTGTCTGCTTGGTTAAACCAGGACCAGCCACGCTGAGAGTGATACGTCGCTGAAATTAATGAATGAGGCTTTCTAGTTGTCCCTCTGTTTATCAAATAGAGAGGGCACGGGCACAATATTCACTTACTAGTAGGTTATGCTGCCCCACAGTACTTTAGATCAATCAAACCTCCAATTATGGGATGATCACAGTGAATATTTGAAAAGGCTGAGTTGTACACCTCCACACCTAAGTACACTGTGCCTATAGTTTACATTAAACTTCCAGGGTTTTCTATCAGCCTCTCATTCTTTTGGATTGCCTTTCAGGGAGTCTTACAAGGTTGTGAGTAAAACATTCTTTTTCACTTTGCTATATATAAAAAAATCATATCCAAAATGTGAATGAACACTTGCAATCTTGGTATAAAAAACAGTTGGACAGAATTAATTACAGAGCTTTAATTTCAGCTATTTTATTTTTAATTTATTTTATTACCCGTTCTGTTAGAGATAGAATTCTCCCTGAGGACTTAATTGATTTATAACACGCAGAAATACAAATATTATTAGATTTTGTACTTATTAAACTTTCCCCTTCTAAAAACTACAGTAATTTTTAATTGAATAATATGTATTAAAGATAAATACAATGAACAATCTCTTAGGGAAAATTAAACTATCTAATTATCAAAGAGGTAATTAGAAGATCTGGTGCTTTTTTCCCCTCTCCTATCCCTGGACTTTTCCAGGCCAAAATCCCCATATTTGCTGCAAAAAGGGACATTATATATAACGTAACTTAAAGTACAATGAATCATGCAATGAAACTTCCTATTACTTAGGTCAACAACTGGAAACATCTGTAGGTTTTTCACTAAATGCTTAAAAGTTGAATTCTGCAGTGACATTTGGGCCTGTAAATTAAGCTTGTATCAATCTCTTCCCCACAGTATGGTTCTTCCGCCTTCTAATGACATCCTTAGGCAAGTAAGACTCTTCCCTAATGCTTAGAAATCCTAAGCATTGACTGCTTGATGTGGAAGTTAATGATTTATAATCTAGTTTTAAACTCACTGCAATGGACAAGTTCAAAGAAATGAACACAGTATGTGGGTATCTAACTCAAAAAATACTTCAGAGAATAATGTATTTTCTGGAAACGTATAAAGCATTTTTTTTTTTTCCTTTCTAGTGGAAGCTTATAAATTCACAATTTATAAAGTGATGCAGTAACCAGTGGAAAACTCAGGAACAGAAAGAATCTCATCAAACCCAGCCTCCTGTCACTGCTTTATGTAGTTTTCTTTTAAAAAAAAATAAATAAAAAACCCCAAGAACCAAACCAAATCCCAAAAAAACAAACCCCAAACTTTTTTATGAAAGTCCAACATACATAAAATGCATACCACAAATTACTAAATAAAACTGCTTTCAATTATACTCATTTCCCATTTTAATACGGTCACTGTACACATGAGCTATTACTGGTTTTTTTGTAATTCCAATCTTTCAGAAGTAAGGTGTTAACTTTATTCAATGGTGCATACTTACTTTATCTTTGCCTGGAGTGACAGAAAGTCTTTCCACTAATGGCCTGATATAGCTGACAACGAGTGGCAAATGTGCCACTGATCACAAGTATATGGTCAATAGCCTCATGATACACATGAATCATTTCAGCTCTGTAATTCAAAATTAGTTTGAGAATAAATTAGTTTAAAAATAAATAGAGGGTGAAGAACTTTGCAGTAATAGTAGGCAGAATTTCCTTCAGTTTTATCATAGTTAATAGAATGCTCAACCCATAACTGCTGTTATTTATTTTATATTGGTGCATAAACACATTGCACTACATGTGCACTTAAAAAGTCTAGCTGGGATTAGAATACTGCTTGTGCAATATATTGACAGTAAGAGGATTTGGAGGAGACTTACTTGTGATGGAATTGCTAGTCTAAGATACAGATTTTTGTAAATAACATCTTTTTGGACATGCAAAGTTCCTTCCATGATAGTGAAATATAGGATTTTGGTCCTCAGTATGCAATTGTACATATGCAGAAAGAATTGCACAGGAAGATCTACATCTACACAGGATAAGGACACCTATGAAGAGGAAATTCCAGCATCTGACACTATCAAAGAAAGGATTTGTTCTGTTTCTTCTAAGCATACCAGAAGTTTTGAATGAGATACTGTAAGTTATCTAAGAATATTTACAAACCTTTACCTGTACCAAACCTTTTTTTTTGAGAACTGAATTATGTATAAATCTTTCAAGTTTAATTTGCCCCTGTTTATTATTAATGCTAATTTCACCAATTTTTACTTCCTTGGTTTTGTGCTTTGACACTATACTTTCTGTAATCACTTGTTTGATTTAGTTGCCTTCCTACCATTTAAAACAGAATTTACTATCCCTCCCTTAAAGAAACTAATTAAGTTTTCATTCTTTATGCATTTTTTCAATCACTATTCTGTTCAAAAACAAAGGCACCAGTCTTACCCTTAAAATGTGTATGTAGCAACATAACAAACGAGAATCAGATTTCCTTATTAGAACCAAGTTTTTCGTAAGGTTTCCTTATTAGGAATTAGCTTCTTAAAATGCTAGAAAGACATTAGACTGCACGAGTCTCCAGATACTCTTATCTGCGTTGGAGATGGAAACAGGAAGAACAATGTTATGACCTGAATTAATGAAACTGTAGGACAGACATGCCAACAAAAACCTATGCCAGAAAAATCATGACATCTCTTGTCTCGAGATTTATACTTAGAAAATCTTGCAGACACCCTGAAAAGTTGCTCTTTTCTATGTAAGCAATGCTGATTTACAGTTAGGCTGCAGCTGGATCACTAGCATCTCCATTCATGAGAAAAAATGCAGAGTGGTTATCCAGTCCCTTTAAAATGACTATTAATTTCTCTCCCCAGCTTGCACTGTCTTTGGAATACAACCTGCAAATTTCACTGCAGTTTTTGCAGTTTTGCAGCTGTTCAAAGGGATCAATGTAACAAGACATTTTGTTATATGCTTATCATACCTCCTAGGCTACGTTCTAAATTAATTACTCTTATCTGTACAAACACTTTTTTTTCTGAAAAATATTTCATAAATATCTCATGTCTCTGCAGACATTTTGGTTTATTTCTTCTCTAAATAAAGCTTGAAATTAGATACTTTTTTTTTTTCTGACTTGAGATTTTAAGCCTTCAAAAGACAACATCAGCTCCTACAGGTACACTGTTGATGAAAATAACCTTCCCTACCTCTTCTCTCCATGCAATCAGGCCTTTTTAATTACATAATCACATCTCTACATAGCATATTCTATGGTATCTCCAAATGCCCTAGCCAAAAGAGATGTTTTTATTCCATTTTCATGTTATGAAGATAGCTTAAATTCACTTAGTTTAGAAGTAGGTATCAAGGCCTGTGATTTTTTTATTATCCTCTCTACCACACAAACACCCCTACAGAGAGAAAAATCCAAATCTCTTGGAAAGCTAGGGGCTTTTTGGTGCATTCCCTCCTCATGCAGAATGAGAAAACATCTCTTGTAAATAAAGCATATAATAGGCTAAAATCATTTTTACATGCATCCAGTTTACTGTGGTGCCCTATACATCATGAATGTCCCTTCATAAAAGAGAAATTCAATTCAGATAACTTTTTAGGTGTTTGAGTTGAGAAGTTTACAACTGTGCGGTGAATTTTCATGCTGTTTGTACAGGGAAGAGCAAATGCAAGTCAATTCCAAATCAATCTCAAGACAGAAAAGACAAATCTGTCTTTCCTTTCTTAGGAGTTCCACTGGTCAGGGTCAGTTTTAATTTCCGCTGGAGCCTCGACAGTAGCCCTTGGGGCAAAGACTGTCAAAAGGTATGCCCAGACTGTGAACAAGCCCAAACTACTACTCCTTTCTGGACAGCACTGACTTTCGTAATTTTTCTCAAGGTAGTGGGCTGCTTTTGACTGCTTTAGTCTTCCCCAGAGGACTTTCTGCAAGACTAACCTATGACCAGATTTATGTCAGTATAGGGAAATTACTGAAAGAGTATGAAACATTTTATAGTAAGAAATGCTCCCAAATTAACAATAAATATTTCAATTAAAGATTAGACATGTCATGAAACCACTCAACCAAGACCGTAATAGGATATTACATGGCCTAAATAGAAATGGTTATGGTTTATAGTTATTATCTATGACCTATTTTGCAACTGCGAAGGCAAACTTACTGCCTAGCTACCAATCCATACTGAAAAATTCTAAAATGTTGAGTGTATACTCTCTGCGTACTATTCAGACAGAACTTGCACTGACATCACTTGGAAATTGGATATAAATCTAGGTCAAGGAGCTAAAACGCGTAACAGAAATCAATGCAAAATGATTGTCTAGCTGTTGAATCTGAGATTTTAAGTGTTCCCATTACAGCAGTATCAAACTATTGCAAGTGCCATCACAGAACGGTCCGATGCTTAAAAATACTAAGACTAGAAGGACTAGCTTGACAAGCCTTGCTTTCAGCTCCTGTGCCAACCTTGCCAGCCCACCTCACCCTCTGGGAGGTCCATCTGTCGGCATAACTGATGCTATAGTCCGGCAGACATCTACATTAGGAAAATACATATATATAAATGCATGTATATGTTGTTTATATATATAAATGATCTGAATCCATTTCATTACAGGTTTTAATTACAGGGTTTAACCATTACAGGGTTACCTGTGGCCAGATAGCAGCTCTGCTGGTGTAATATCAGAAGTGAAAGAGGTGACGAAAGTGCCAGGATAAGCTATGGTTTAAAACTTAGATGTGAATCAGGTGGAGAAGAAAAAAACCCCTCGCTTCTCCTATACAACTGATTCATTTTCAATTATTGAACTAGTGGATTTGTTACAGAAGAAAGTTAGACCAAAATTAGTTTATTTACAGGAAATTATTCTGTACCACCAAATAGACATTTTCCAGCAAAAAGCAATCTCATCAATTAGCAAATTGATGCTAATTTGTCTTTGTCTGGAGAGGAACATTCTGCTTGTTTTGAGCTTTTCCAGTTTTTCATGCTGTATTATCAGGATATTCAGATTAAATAGGTTTCTCTGAAACTACCTTATACAGAAATGTCCAGTTTAAACAACTTGAAACAGCACATAGGTGGCTGCTAATGTGTGCCTACAACTGAAATTCAGCTTTACAGAACCACTTAGAGAGTAAAATCATTTTTCTTGGGATTGAGAAGATTGGAAAGATACATTCAAAAGCTTTGCAGCCACACTGATGAGGTCTCATAACATTAGAGAAGCTCTGTAACATTAGAATAACATTGGAAAACTCTCTCTAATCCCTTTTAAGTATAACTAAAATGATATACCAGAGAGATATTTAGAAACTCTAACCATAGTACTGATACAAATGTAAAACTTCAACAAAAGGAAATTTTCATCTTTTTCTTGATGTCTTAGTATTTGTAAGCAAAGTAAGCTATTCATATTTCTAAATTATTATAAATATAATGGTGTGAAAATAGCTGAGGAGATATTTAGGAACTTCTATATATATTTTACGAATAATTCATTCATTGAAGTGTACTTTCATAGATAATAATCTATGAAAAAATTACTAATGTAGCTATATAAGAGAAGCTGTACATAATAAAAGACTAACAACCTTCAGGGTATCCATTCACCATAAAACTAATTTCACACCTAGTCTATTATGTAATGTGCTATGAAAATAGTCTTTGCTTCAAGGTATCTTTATATGAGTTTGGACCATACAAAAGTTGTATTCGACGCTATGCGGATAATCCCTAGAATAATTTTAAAAACAGTGAGATAATGATGTATAACTTTTGTTTCACAAACTGAAACCTAAATTGGTTGGTGTGGAAAAAAATATTAAATGTAATAACTATTTTTCCTTTTTATACAAATATTTACCATAATTGCCAATAGGCACTGAAAATATTTGGACTGTTGATTACTTTTATGGTTTGTATACTTTGATGGATCTTTCTAAGATTGATGTAACTTAATGAATTTATTTTAAACATTCTATTATTAAATGTAATCAAAAAAGTAGAAGAAAGCATTACTTGTTGAAGCTGGCTGAAAAAAAACCAGATTGTCCATATTCTATATTCTGTATATATAAAGAATATTCTATATTCTCACTACTTCAGTTGTCCACTATTGAAATATTTGTATTATATGCAGAAAGGAAATAGTTCAACTGCAAACTTTTTTCAACATCAGCTACTGGATAAAAACAACATATGTGGATAATAAAATGTGTTTCTCATTTTTAAGAACTTATTTTTATAAACTCATGCCATAAAGAAAAAAGATTGTTATGACCATTAAGCCACTTTTTCCTTAAATACTTATCTATCAAAATATTCTGTTTGAAATATATAAAGAACACAACAAACATTAGCTCCTTTAAGTATTTCTAATTTAAAGAAAAAAGTTATGACATATAAAAAAAAAAATTAAAAAATTATATAACATTTTACTATCTTGCAAAAAACCTCTACTTTACCATTAAGAATCTTGCACCTTATCATAAATAACTTTTCAAATGTTCCAGTAATACATATGGGTCTCAGGTTATCTGGAATTGGGAACTATAGCTAATTTTTATGATCTGTGATAAGATAAAATGTACTATACAAGATAAATCTTTCTCAAATATCTCAAAATCCCTTTAGTTTTCACAAGACTTAAAAATATACATATTAGAAACACTTTATTTGTATATAAGAGTATTTTCAGCATTTTTAGCCATCAGTTATTATATTTTAACAGTGTAACAATATGCATAGAAGCCATACTGGATATAAATGTTTCTGGTGATTAAAATACTATTGTTCTGGAGATATGTTGATATCAGATTTTACAAAGGAAAATTGTTTGACAGCAATTTCTATTCAGCAAACTTTCAACAACGGCCACTGTTGTAGATGCTGCCTCATCTGTGTATGTTCTCTGGGAAGGTCATATCAAAATCACAAAGAAGCTGAAGGAAAATCAGAATTCTTACGCAAAATAATAAAAAAACTCTATGACAAGCATCACATGAACAAAATTCAACAAAGAAACGTCTACTTGACTGCGAAATGCAATTTTAAGCAAGGGCAAAGAATAAGCTCTCCTCAGCAAAGGCTATAGAAAGTGCAAGATAATCATACAATATGCTTGAGATAGATTTTTATCACTGTAACTGGTCCCACAGTAGAGTTTTAGAGAGGAATATCAGTATGAGGGATATATTGCAACAGTAACATTTATCAAAATCAATTCCAAAGTTTTCTTGGCACTGTCTGTTGACCTTCAGTGTAGTTTTGTGCTATTACTAGCAAGAAGAGGACAGGGAATTCACGAGTAGATTATAATGATTATAGAACAAAGCTTAAGGAAGCCTTCAGCTGTGATTTGCCAGTCACACCGGGAGCCTTCCAAGCAAATGAAACTTTCTGACTTCATGAACAAAAGTTTTGTCACCACAGTGCAATGAAGAACAATTCTGAGTAGCCTACACCTGCTTGTGGTTTGGCCATCTGTATTTCACCTGAACTGGTCTGAAACTTTAAAACTCTGACTTATTTGTAGTAAAGAAAAAAAAAAACCCACCATGAGATGTAACCAAGCACAACAAAATTTTCACTGGAAACCTTTTTTGACATTAGATACATCAATTTTTGTATACTGGACAGCCTACAAAAGTGACTGGCATTTCTAATGTACAATTAAATTAGATATAAACACATAAACTGTTCCAAAATATTTTGTAACATCAAAAAGGAAAAAAAATTGCATAAATTGTTGACAATTGGTGAAAGATTTGATATAGCCTATGTTAATCTTGACTGAACCATTAATTAACTCCTTTCTGCTAGTTAAAATTCTCAGGTTCTGACTAGCTTTTTACAACTGACTCTTTCAATCTTTCAAACAGAGGCTTTCACTGCTGCATTAGATCTACAATCTTAACATGCCTTTCATCACTGTGCATTTTAGTTTTTGTTTCATGTGGTTTCCCATCTTTTCAGTTTAATAATGAATATATTATCTTTTGCAACACTGAGCACACAGTGTTTTTCTGTGACTTTTTCTTAATCTTACAGTTGTTTCTAAAGATGCTTTACCAATTCAGTTATACTACTCCGTAGTAGAAACAGGTGGTGTCTCAAAAGTAACAAAAAGCTTCTTTCTATAGTGAGATTAACAGGCAGTGGGAGACTGGATTTCTCATCAAAGTTTTACCTTTAAGTGAAGGTAGAAGTTTTGAATTACAGCCATAAGCCTACTGTCCTTGACAAATTATAGACTATTAATTAAGTAATTCCATCAGCACTGCAGTAAAGCAATTTTTCCTCTCAAAACTTGAAAAAAAAAAGATGAATTGAAGCTAAGAGCTCAATCTAATCCTATAAACTGCCTGACTACTTGATTGGGCACATAGAGAAGTCAGTTGTTCACTCAAGTACCCGATGAGTCACTGCTAGAGACAAGATTATATGTAAAAGTCCTGAATTCTCAGATTTCCTTACTTTCTTCTAGGCAATGCTGCCACCTTCTTTGAAGTACAGCCAAAACAGGCTTCAAAAGTATTCCTGCATTAAAAATAGGCATGGGAAAGAAAACAACTCCAGTCTGAAATATTAATTTTTCTATTAGAAAGCATGATAAAAATATATAAGATCCTAAAGATACATTGGGGAAGCATATTTATGCTTCTGTATTCCTTTGCCATTCACTGGTTCTGACAGGAATCAAAACTTAAAGACCAAGAAGTTCTGCTCCTGTCTTTGCTGCAGTCAAATTCTATTTTCTATCAGACAGACAAAGACACAAGCCATCACCAGCTAGTGATGATGACAACATACTCATCAAAATTTGTGAAATGCTGCTGAAAGGAATGTACAAAACACTACAGTCTTACTATTAAAGGAGCGGCAGTTCTGTCGTCTTACCAAGACACTACAATTTAGGATACTGTGGTCCTTTGCCACATTATATCAATCTATATCAAGGAATAGCCTGTAATACAATTTTTGGTACTACTCATGGAGAACGACTGTTTCCTTAGAACGTGAACTACGATGATGCACAAAACTATTTTAACTGCTATTCTTTCACAAAAATTAAAGAAAAAATGATCGAGGTACCTCTCAACTTTATACACTACTAGCAGCCACTTAGAAACATCCTCCTACTCAAGTACATCCACCTACATTTTCTTAATAATTTATCAAGAGCAGAATAAATCTTCTTGTCATTATGTTTAAAAGTAAATGGGAAAAAGACAAGTTAGGCTCTTTGTGAAAGAGAAGAGCCCTACCAATAGTCTCTTGTAACTGAGGACAAATTTCAGCTGTTGAAAGCAGTGTTTCAGAAGACACCTGCCAAATGACATACAAACTCACAGAAGTTATGCAAGTTTCCTAGGATTCAGCAATTTATTCACAAACAAAATGCTCTTCCCTGTACTTTAGTCACATATTACTGCAGAAAAGAGAACAACACTCATTCTCCTTCTACAAAGACTCTGACGCTAAACGCTAGCAGTGATTTGAGTATACCTATAAGTTTTGAGGACCTCAGCAGAAGAAACCTCCTTGCTGGCTAAGAAGTCTTAACACACTCAGACAAAAAAAAAAAAAAAAAAAAAAAAAAAAAAAAAAAAAAAAAAAAAAAAAAAAAAAAAAATG
>JAOTQQ010000032.1:11849294-11881148 GCA_026546715.1 Gallinago undulata
CCGATCTAAAAGGGGCAATAAGGGGGCAATGAGTTTTCTACATAGCTACATATTGCCTCCAAAGATGCACTGAAGAAGGTTGGGGTTTTCAAGACCTCAGCTTTAGCTCTTAGGGTATTTATGTGCTTCTATATTCGTATATCTATATATCTATATCACAATATTTTGAGGGAAATTACATTATACATTGTGACTGACTGAGCTAATATGGTACCAAGTATCAGAAATTAATAGGTAACTTATTTCTGTCATGGTGCAATTGCTTTGCAAGCACAGTTACTGCAATGTCAGAAAACAAAAGATGCTTTGAAATACAGAGGAACATGTTTGCCATTTTGTGTATTTCCCATTCTTACTATTTTATGACCATCTACAACTTCAGAACACTTTAAAAGCAGTAAGTTTGCCATTTTTTAGTATTCAGAAAGGTTTAGAGAGGTTCCCTGAATCACTATCTTTAAAATGAAAGGCTATATAATTACTAAGTGATACTAGTTTTCCTATCATAAAATGCAACATAGTATTTAATTTAGAGTACCTACTTTTTACACAGTAAAAGAGTTAAGGCATGTGTATAAAAGTACACGACTATCTGATGCCTAAAAAAAAATAATCTGTTCTTCCCTAACAACTATAATACCAAGATATCAGAAATTTCAATGAGTTGTAGCAAATCTATAATTGCAATATTGCTTCTACTGTTGGGACACTTTTTAATTCAAATACTGCCTTAGAATTTGACCTTTATTTATAAAGCAAACAAAATCTGATGAAAATAATAGTGTCATGATAGATTACCAGGTATAAAAGTTCACAGAAAGTTAAAATCAGAACTGTGACCACCAAAATAACAAAAAAAGAAGCGTAGAATCATTTCTAAACATTAAAACTGTATTTGTTCATACCAGAGCTACACATTTAGAAGATCTGTTACATAATATTCTCATGCTTCTATTTATAAAAAAATGTATTCTAATTTAAGAAACTATTCCATACCTATTAGCAGGTGTTATAACACCCAGCTGGAATCCATACAATTTAATTCTCATTTTCTTTCTGCATCTGTCTTTTTATGCTTCAGTATTTTCCTTTTTAATATTATATCTTGTAATTTGAGAACTTTTTCTTTTAGTCTATCCATTATATTCAACATAATTGGTCATAGACCAGAGAAAATTTGCACGTACCTGAAACTGCTGTGTCTGCTTTTCGAAGTACAAAGAAAACATTATTTTTCAAGCAACAATTTCATACAACACTAATGTTCTCCAGTGGCCAATTAGTTATAAGGTTGATTCTGCTAATACACATTTTGCTGAAGAGTGACTTGAATAGCTATTTTAATTGTAATTATTTCTACTTAATAAAATTCAACAGTAGCAAACACAATTCAAGTGCTTAGGAATGAGCACATGGTGAAGGACCCTCTGTAGCACATGAAGGAGAAATGAGCTGTTCCTTCAGTCAGGTCCAAGCAAGACAACTTGCTAATAGACATATTGCTACCATTCTCTATTGACAGCTGGTAACACACCATAGCTTTTGAAGTAAAGGAATAAATGTCTTCTGTAACAGCTCTGTATTCTGTGTGCCCTCACATTACCGTTTAATATGAGTTAAGGGTGGATGAAAATGATTTAACATCAGCTATGCTCTTCGATGGCAGGAACGTCTGCATGTAACCTGTCCTCCCATTCGAGGCTGTCCCATTATGACTCTCCAGGAGACGGGTTGTTCAACACATTAGGTCTTTGGGGAGGACAGGCAGAAACGGGACAAGAACAAAACAACAGGTGACATCACTGTTGCCAATGCTCTCCAAAGTGAAGTGCTGGTAAACAGACTTGTGGGCTCCTTATGTTCAATACTTGATCTCTCTCAACTTTCTAGATTTTTCAATGCAGTATATAAGAAAGTTTTATTGTTTCGTTCTTCTCACAACTAATTATTTGCTATAAGATATACTTGGCAATGAAATACTTAATTTTTCTTCTGATCCATCAGTATAAAAACTGAGGATGGGAAGTAGAGCTCCTTGATTTCCTTGCAAACTAGTGAGGCCCGACAACACAAAAATCATTTCCTCTGGAGGCAGAGATATAACACTGTGAAAGCATACAAGTCACATAATCTGCTTCCCGATTATATTGCAGGACTGACTACTAATACGATTTCTGAAAGATCTCTGTCTATCACTTCTTGAAAATCTCTACAGCCTTTGTTAAGCAAGTGAAAAATCCGTCTTTGTCAGTGGAAACAATTATCTTGCTATCAACCTGAATACAGATGCGTGGTGGTCAAATTAGCTTGATTGTTCTTCCTTTCCTGCCTCTGGGGGGAATTGATCACTGTCAGTTTATAACAACTTTCTGCATGTTTGAAGAAGACAGCAGGACTTGTTAAATTAGAACTATTGTATCTTCTGCTTTTGCCATTCGCTGAGCCACTTCTATGATACTAACAGCCATGGCTGTTTCTTATCAACTCGAACTTATTCCCTTCAAGGTGTTTGCAAACTTCATGTTTCTCAGTTTGCTTTGGAACCTTTCTTGTTAGC
Organism: Gallinago undulata; assembly: GCA_026546715.1. Classification (NCBI taxonomy): domain Eukaryota; kingdom Metazoa; phylum Chordata; class Aves; order Charadriiformes; family Scolopacidae; genus Gallinago; species Gallinago undulata. Next base: position 11,851,852 of record JAOTQQ010000032.1, read on the forward strand.
AAAGTGAGGCTTACAGGCCTATCATCCCCCATGGCCTCTCTTCCTTTCTAAGGTAGTAATTTATCTTTCCTCATCTTCAATCTTCTGGGACCCTTTTGTCCTGTAAAACCGCTCAGAGATAATTGCTAATGGCCCAGTGTCGTGGTTTTGACCAACCAGAACGACAGATGGCCTCTCCCTCCCCTCTCTATCCTAAGGAAAAGAGAGGAGAGGAAAAGGGAAAGGAAAAAAAAACAACTTCTGAGTTTAGAAAAACTAAACTACTTTAAATAAATAAATAAATAATGAAATAATAATAAGGAAAAAGAGAAAAAATGAAAATTAAAAAAAACTATACAGTATATACAAAACCATATCAAGCTCCCAGGATGATCATCACGTCACCAGCAGGTACAGGGGAAAGTCCCAGGCTGGACTCGGTGAAGAACAAGAGCTGGATTCCGGATCCGGAGTCCGGAATGCTCGGATCGGGATCAAAGGCAAAGGAACAGACAGGGTCTTCCTCGGACGTCGGCCATTGAAAAAAGAGGGTTGGCCCTTTGATCCCTCAGCTTTTATACTGAGCATGATGCGGATGGAATGGAATACCCTGTTGGTCAGTTTTGGGTCACCTGTCCTGTCCGCTCCTCCCTGCAGGTTCTTCCTCTACGTTCTTCCGCTTCTGACCCTCTGATGGGGCAAGTAGCAAATTTGCCTGACCTTGGTTGTTATAGTGATAAATATAAGCAAGGGTCTCTGACCATAACATTCCTTGGTATAATCAGGTCTTATCACTGGGAGAGCGAGCAGTTTCTGAACAATATGCTGTTAATTTCAGAGTTTCGTTAGTTAGAAGAGGCCCAGCTGGAAAAGTAAAATCACTGAACAGAAAATTAGTTCTGTTTTACCTCAAACCAGGACACCCAGACATTATTTCAATGTTTATATACCATAGGAATAATGCCATCAGGTCCTACCTATGTAAAACCTAACTTACCTAACATTTAATTTGATAGTACTCTATTTTGTTTGGTAGTTACTCTCCTTAAAAAGCCCTCTATTGTGAGACAGTAAGAATACATTTGCATGTCCAGTGGCAATGAGCACATTACTAAACAGAGCATTGAAAATCCAGTAACCTGATTTATATTCTGCCATCTGTATAAATTATTTTATTCTAGGGTTTTGGATAGCTTTGATAAGGTACTGATTCATGATGACATACTACTTATTCACTGACTGTGATCACAAGTCTTGCCTCTGAAAGTTCTATCAAAGATCACTGACTGGTCTGGGGTTTTTTTGTGTGTCTTTTCTCCCCCCTGCAATACTCGCTGCAGAAAATACTAGGCAACTTACCAAAGCATAGTAATTCTTTCCATATTCTGCTGATGTGGGGAAGCTGAAGGAAAAAAGACACAGGCTTTGTACAGGACAGCCAGCAATTACTTAGAAATAGGGAGAATATCTGACTGCAGGTAATACTGTCTACAACTGTGAATTACACTCAAGTAAACAGAAAGTAGAGCCTTGACATTTTCCTGGTCACTTAGATTTTGAATTATGAAGCGTTTGTATAAGGCTGGTTAAAATGAAGGTATTTTTTTCACTTGTATGTCTTCTTGCTTATATGATTCTTAAGGTTTCCTAGTCTTCATTTATTTGGAACAAAATGTTTATAAGTTTTCATTTCAGGCTTGCTTTCTCCATTCTTTCATCAGTCTCTAAGCATTGTTATAGTATCTTGGTCAGAGATAACAAATGTGGTTTAGATTTTTTCCAAAAGATCTTCTCTGTACCAGCCACCAATTTTTCTTTTGGCATTGAATCTTTAAGGATGTGTTTTGTCTCCATTGTTTTCAAAATAGATACTTCAAAATTTCTAGCATAGCTATTAGGAGGTTTTATTCACATGAATTGCTAATGTTTAACTGTTGTCTTTGAAGGCTTTTCAAGCAACCCAAATTGGCCTTGAGGTGTATTACCATGAAAGCACTGGTGAGACTGAGAACAAATTGTATGTAGGGGGAATATTAAAACAACATCAGAGCTTTGACCAAATCCCTTTAGGGCAGTATGCCTTAATTCATAGCTATTGAGCAAGCACAGATGTAGCAATGCAGATTGTTAGAGACAAGAAAATTTGGAACCTGAAGTTCAAGAAGCTTTGCATATATGGATGACAGGCTATAAAAGCAAAGCCAATTTAAGCATGTCCCATTGCAATGGTATCTTTATACCTTGCTGAGAAGCAGAACAGACTGTAATAAAGGAAGAAAGGTCACAGAAGAGAGCAGCTTTATACTGACTCTAATGTGAAGAACACAGATCTTTACAAGAATTCAAGCCTCTAACTCTCTCTGTTCCTCACACACTAGATCATCTGGAAGGAACAGAATAAATAACCAACAGGGAAAGGTTAATAATAGGTTTCACACCCCCATTGAGTCAAAATCAAAAGTCGAGCAAAGTAGACATGAAAAACAGGGATAAAGGCAAGCATATTCAGGAACTGGTACAATAGCAGTGTATTACTGAAGCTGACTCAGATAAGAAAATACCAACTTCATTGCTAACTGAAATACATATATTCACTCTAGGGTTGTTTTATCATTCAAACGACTATGAACATACAGAAACAAAGCACGTCTATGGACATCTGCAGTCAAAGAAAAGGATGATTCCTTGATATTAATGCATTAATCTATGCTAGGTAACATAATGTTCCATGATCACATAATGAAAGACTATTTAGAAGAGGCACAGGGAAAAGGGCAGAATACAACCAGCTGATAGAACCTTAAATGAGGAAAAATTCTCTGCTGACAGAAATTGGCACTATGCCTGGTACATCAATGAAGCTGAATCAATCTATAGAGAACTTGATCTTGAATAAGCCAACTTTAATTCTGCTAAAACGGGGACTGTGAGGCTTAACACCCTTCTACATATTTTATCCACAAATGAAAAATACCAGAAATCTGAAATAAACAGAGCAAGCTATGTCAGTACAGTCAAAAACATTACATAAATCTCCAAAATAAATTTTAAAGGTCCCACATTACCAATATACAGAAAGATCCATCACTTATAACACAGCAGTGCCTTAGGCTTAGATGACATTTGGGGTTCTGAATTTCATGGCAAAGAGTAGAAAATTCACTAATAATTTTGAAACTTATTGAAACAATTTCAGTTTTGAGAAACTGTATAAAAAGTTATTTCTGAAAATAAACTTTTTTTTTTAAAAAAAACAAAACATATTTTCCACTGTGGGGGGAAAAAAAAGAACACATTCTGTTGCTAAATTCTGAATTGTGAATAATCATGCCTTTTCCTACCTTGAATAATGCACAGAATTAAAACAAGTCTTTCTTTCTTCTCAGGCCGCTGCGTAACTGCTATACACAAGCAAATATGGTTAGACTGTCTGCCTTCTAATGACTTTTGCAAGGCAGTTCTGTTGATTTCATGATCAACTGAAGAATGAGAAAGAAAAAGGGACATGGAGAAAAAGGAGCAAGGAAAGAAATGAACATCAAGGAAATTAAGAGCTACAGGGATTCAAATCCCAGTTCAAGAGGACAGGGAACTAATGGAGAGAGTCCAACATAGGGAAACTAAAATGACTACGGGATTAGAGCACCTCCCTTATGAGGAAAAACTCAAAGAGCTGGGGCTCTTTAGCCTGGAGAAGAGAAGACTGAGGGGAGACCTTATCTATGTTTACAAGTTCTTAAAGGGTGGCTTAAAGGATGATGGCGCCGGACTCTTTTCAGTGGTTTCCAGCAAAAGGATGAGGGGGAACGGGCATAAGCTGGAACATAGGAAGTTCCACTCAAATCTGAGGAAGAACTTCTTTACGGTAAGGGTGACAGAGCCCTGGAACAGGCTGCCAAAAGAGGTCGTGGAGTCCTCTTCTCTGGAGATCTTCAAGACCCGCCTTGATGCAGTCCTGAGTAACATACTCTAGGCAATCCTGCTTTAGCAGGGGAGTTGGACTAGATGATCTCTAGATGTCCCTTCCAACTCTGTCAAATCCATGAGTCTGTAAATATGTGTGGAAGAATAGAATGATAGAACAGTTCAGTTTGGAAGGCACCTTAAAGATCATTGAGTTCCAACCTCCCTAAGGGGATTGGTCCTGGGACTATACTATTCAATGTATAATCAATGACCTTGAAGAGGAAGTAAATAAAAAAACTGACCATCAGAAAAGGACCTGAGTGTGTTGGTCGACTGCTGGCTGAATATGAGCCAGCAGTGCTCAGCACCTTGTGCCCAGATGGCCAAGAAGGCCAACAGCATCCTGAACTGTATCAGGGATAGTGTGGCCAGCAGGACTAGGGAAGCGATCATCACCCTGTACTGGGCACAGGTGAGGCCGCACCCCAAATACTATGTTCAGTTTTGGACCCCTCACTACAATAAAGACATTGAGGTGCTGGAGTAAGTCCTGAGAGGGGCAATGAAGCTGGTGAGGGGTCTAGAGAACAAGTCTTATGAGGAATAGCTGAGGGAACCAGTGTTGTTTAGTCTGTAGAAAAGGAGGCTGAGTGGAGATCTTATCGCTCTCTACAACTACCTGAAAGAAGGTTGTAGCAATCGGGGTGGTGTCTTCTTGCAAGTAACAACTGGTAAGATGAGAGGAAATTGCCCCAAGTTGCACCAGGAGAGGTTTAAATTGGATATTAGGAAAAAAATTTCACTGTAAGGGTCATTAAGCATTGGAACAGGCTGCCCAAGGAAGTGGTTGAGTCACCATCCTTGGAGGTATTCAAAAGACCTGTTGATGCGGTGCTTAGGGACAAGGTTTAGTGTAACTTGGCAGTGCCAGGTTAATGATTCGACTCAAAGATCTTAAAGCTCTTTTCCAGCCTAAATGATTCTATGAAATCTCAAGATTTCTGAATGGATAATCAAATGTCACTCAAATTATGAATGAATTTACAAAACTGAACAAGCAGACAAAAAGGTGATGCATCAGCTTCAATAGTGAAAAAATAAACTGAGCTGTGCCTCTGCAATGCTGACCTTAGAACTAGCTGTTACAGTTCAGGAGAGATTTTTTAATCACTTCTTAGTGTTCTTGAAAATCATCAGCTCAGCATTCAGCATCTAGCAAAGAAGGCAATGACATGTTGCCATTGCCATGTGCCAACATGATGGGTATTGAGAGAAAAACAAAACTTGCCATTCTGTTACCATATAAAAACCTAGTGAACCCACGTTCTGAACACTGCATGTAGTTCTGGCTTTTGCATCTCTGAAGAGTATACTAGAATCAGAGGAGATCAAAGGCATGGAGCAGCTGTTGTACAAGATTAATATGGCTAAGCTCCTATGCTTGGAGAGAAAGTACTGATCAATGTTTACAAAATCATGAAGACAACAGGCAATTTATGCACAGCTGGTGCTCGCATACAAAACCTAGTGGGTCCTGATAAGAGTAGTAGAGGATCAGATCAAAAGAGATAAAGGAAGATAATTCTTTACATAGCAGGCAGTAGAATTTGCAGAGACAAAAGCGTGTGGAGGCAGACACTATCAGCAGGTTGACATATGAATTTGATTACTGGACAACAGGGATACAAAAAGGATTAGTCAGTGACAGTCCCTCAAATAACCCTAACACGACAGTTGTTGATGCTGGCAGAGTGTGAGGGCAACAGAATCCCTGTGTTACTTCTGGACACAGAATACTGTCCTAAATGGATGAGAGCTCTGGCTAAGCAGGGCACTCTCAATATGTCCGTGTTAAACAAAAGTATAAGCATGATAAGCACTAGTACCATTTCTTAAAATAATACAAAAGGCTCATCACTTTTATAAGATACGTTTTTGGCCTTTGAAGACACCAAGAAATAAAACAGAAATCAAAACCTTTTGTGCAAGATGCAGCTATCCCATTAAATTAATGAAAAAACCTTGGATTTCCTTCAATGAACTACAGACCAAAAATTAAATGGGAAAATGCTAGTCTCATGATTTTCTTCAGCATGTAAGTTTCTGCATGACCAAAACAATCTAGGAACTGACTGTGGTCTGGAAAGATATTTGTACCTTTTCTGTTGAACTGCTTCTGAGAGAAGCACTTTAGACTTGTGCTAACATGACTATAGTCACCATGGTGTGAACCCTAGCTAATAAATCTTGTCTATCACTAACTAATTGGAAACACAGTTAACAAGAATTTGTCTTAAATTCCAGCTAAGATTACGTATGTTGCTACTGTCTTGAATTCAGGATTCATAGCAATGAACGCTCTACTAAAAATAGACTTTGAAAGAATGATTGCATATTGGAAGTGCAACATTTTAAAAATACATCTGAAAGCGGAACATTCATTTCCCCTCAGGCTAGCGGTTACAGTACTCATCTGGAAAGCAGGAGAAACTTACTCGGTTTCCTTTACAGCCTTAGGGAAGAGTTTTAGAACATACTTTGTATACACATACCTTCCTTTGGAGCAAATTTTTTTAAGATGCTTGCACAGGGCGTAGGTGTCAAAGTGTTTGCTGCAGGGGTGGCCTTTGTGAGGAGAAGCCAGGGGCTGTCCCATGCCACACGCAGCCAAGTTCCAGACGGCTCTGCAACAGACTCACCCTAGGACACAACTGAGCCCATGAGCCATGCCGGTGGTACCTCTGTGAAAACATATTTAAGAAAGGTCAGAAAATGGAAAAAGGCAGGAAGAAGAGGGAACAAAAAGAGTGAGAAACAGCAGAAATAACACCAAGGTGATGGGAGGGGAGGGAAAGGGCTCCATGGCAGAGCAGGCCACCATCCGCCCCCATGCCACAGAGGGACTGCGGCCTGTGGAGAAACCACACTGGAGCAGGTACGCCCTGAAGGGACTGCAGCCTGTGCAGGGCCTGCACTGGAGCAGAAGAAAAGGGAGAGAAGGAAGGAGCAGCAGAGAGAAACCACTAGTCCTGACCACATCGCCCACCCCTATGCTGCTTGTTGCCTCACTGAAGAAGCACAGTATTATCTGCAGTGATAATAGGGGGGGAGGGAGGAGGAGCAGAGGTGCTGGGAGTGGAGATGCACATGGGACTGAAGTTGAGCCTGAGAAAGGGGAGGAAAGATATTTTCTTTAAGTATACAAATGCAGGGGTTTTTTTGTGGTTTTTTTTTTTTTTCTCACTACTCAGTAATTACAAATTTATTTTAACTGTCAATAAATTAAATTAGTTTCCACAAGTTGAATCTGGTTTAACCATCATGGCGATTGATAAGTGATCTCCCTATTTTTAATTCAACCCACAAGTTTTCTCACTCTTGTTCTTCCCCCACTACCGTCCCACTGAGAGAGAGAGGGAGCAAGCAGGTAAGTGCATGTTTGGCTGCTAGCCAGGGCTAACCCATTATACATTTTTATATTCTTCTTATAGACATATTGGAAACACTCCTAAAGACAACAAGAAGATCCAGTTTGTCTTTGGAAAGTAGAAGAATAAGATCAGTGTAATGATAACACAAATTCCTTTTACACATGAAGTAGTGGTTGATTGCCATAAACGTCAGCTATGATTTGAACAAAGAGTAGACAGCAGAAGAATTCTGGAAGAAGAAATAATAAACCAGAAAATAAATCAAATTATGTATTAAAGAATACTTTCTAACTCCTAAATGATTTCATTGTTTGAAACCTACATAATTCTATGAGCATGAGATTCCACAGATGTACTAGATTCTTTTTCAGAGCAGACTGAAAAAATTATCAAGTCCTTTGTAGCAAAAAAAATTCTATTATTTGTGCGAATAAAATTATACACATGCTTACAAGATCTCATATTAATATCCTAAAATAGTTCTTTACAATATTCTGAATAACAAGTGAGTTTGATCACATTTTTTCTTAGACAAAGGAAAAAATACATAGAGCAAAAGTAAACTTCTAAACAAACTGAAGGATTACAGGGAACATGAAATGACATAACCTTGTAAAAATTAGACAAACATCTGTCAGTGCAAACGGATACTTACAGATGAAGAGAATACTTCTATGCATTTTCATAACAGCCAGGCAGATACTCTGGTTGTCAATAATCTGTTTGCTTCTTTCTATTTTTGTCTTTGTGGCTTTTTACAAAAGGTATTATGAATCTTTTTAACCTGGTAAAAAGACTTCAAATAGCTTCAATTAGTGTGGAACTAAAAAAAAAAACAACCAACAATGGATGTAATTTGTTTGTGCAAGGACTAGTTTGTCTTCATTTAGAGAAATTCCTTTTAATCACAAAAAATTGCTGACACTACACCTAGTTTCACAATTCCACAGAAACCATATGTCAGTAGAAAATCATTTATAACTTAATTAACCTAAATTTCAGGATCATTCAGCTGGTTTAGTTGAATCAGGTGAAAAAATACTGCATACGTTTTTGTAAATGAGGATGATAAATCTCCATAAAATGTAGAGATCATCTTACCTTACTGTAAAACATCTTAAGATCATAAAGAATTTACTACTCTACCACAGCAGTGATTAATTGCATCTGGATTTTTAAGGGGATTCTACCTGTTATTGAATGAAGTGCTATCAGGGCTTATTCAAAATTAGTTTTAGGATATTAATTTAATAATTCTAAAATGCTTATGTTCAGAATGCTAGGCTGGGGATTAAATTTAAGAAAATTATAATGAATTGTTACTATTAAGAAACTTTACTGAAAGAGTATTAACAGGGAAATTTTGTACAAACTTTGACTCCGTAGAGGGGGAAAATTTACCTCTCAGATTTTTATTACTACGTCTTCCACCTTATGGTAGCAGAAAAGATATTATGATGGATTTGTGATACTTTAAAAAATTATATCTATATTGCTGAGACAAATATTCCTAATCTGGAAGGAGTGGGAATGGGAAAATAAGAGTCAATGCTTTGGCAAACTGGAAGTTAGGAATCTACTCTTTATTTACCATTAAATGGTCTTGTCAGAGTATCTGTATTACGGATTTAGTTGCTGGGATTGAATAGAACCTTTCAGCCTCTCTCTTTGCAAGTTCAACTCTAAATACTTGAATGGAAATATTAATTTGAAACACCACAAAATAAATCAATAAGGAAGATTAAATCACTTTGTCTTATTGAACTTGCTTTGGTAAATGGAAACAGTTTTTCTTTCACATTATCCAGAAAGTGTCAGAGAAAGTAATGAAACTGAACTAATCGTGGGCCTATACATTCTACTATATACGCAATCTGTCAGGTGCAAAATAATGTAGCCCATTGTCTAACATATGCATGTATCTAGAAAAGAGCACCTGAGCTACTACTGCAACTCTGCTTGAAACTACATTTCAATAAGTTATGCCATCAAATGGCTCAAGACCACACAGTATTTCTGCAACACATTCAAACTTGCTACTATTTCTGGTTCATGCATTTCCGATTATGTCTTTATACTATATATGTGCCAAAGCCTTTCAGCGTTCCTGCATGCAGAAGGCAATGTGCCTCCCTCCCCCTCCACCCACATCAGCACAGAATTTTGTGGCAAAACCTCTGCACTATTGCACTTGCTTCTGGAACACACAAAGGTAAAGAGCTGAATATGTCCCCAGAGTCTACTGGATGACTCTGCCTTTTTTCCTCTACCTGCACTGATTAAGCTCACAGATATTTTTTCTTATGATCACAACTTCAACACTATTATTAGAGAATGTTGCTCCAACAGAAGAAAAAACTGTACACTGTTTGGAGAATGCATCATCACCCATGCACCCAAGAGGATTTGCAGAACTTACCTTTACAAAAGCATGACTTATGATACCAGTTAATGTCATAAGATTTTCCTTATCAGATGAGCAAACTAGCTCATTGCAAAGTCAAGATACAGATACAATCAAATACAAAACATGACCTACGGGAAAGTCTGGGGCCAAAATTGAATTTTAGTTAATGTAAATGGATAGACATAACTTTAGTCACCCAATATTTTTTATTATTTGATATAAAATAATAATTTAAAAAATTACATTAAGATACTTGATAAATATATAAAGTAATTTGTGATGTGTACAGATTTCATAAATTTGATGGAAGCACAAGTCAGCAGTTTGGAGATAGGACCAAAGATAGAGAAAATATGCAAAGATATTCCTATTTCCATTCAATGACAGGCACTGATTTTTTCCCTAGGATATTATTTGATTAAAAAAAAATAAAAAGAAAAGAAAAGAAAAGCCTAAGACTAGCAGCCTTATAACTACTACACAGTATTTGAGTATGAAATGAAAATAAAATATGTAAGACTATCCAGATTGGTGTTAAAAGTTCTATACTTCTAAGTTTTATTTTCAGGACTTTCTTCAATACTGACAATGGGTTCCCTGGAACACCTCCCTATATCTACCAAGCAGACCATTCAGAAAAACTGTTTTTTCCCTCCTCTCCCTTTATTTCCATTCTAAACGCCAACACCTTGCCTTACCATTAACCCCATATCTTTCTGGCCTGTGCTTTTGTTTTCTGATACCCTGTAGCTGGATTAAGTGTTGCTGAGGAGACTGACTTCCATAAGAGTGGCTGAACTGGTTTACATTTGTGCTTGCTTCCTTTCTCCAGCGTTCTTTTCTCACCATAGACACCACATCCTGTTGAAGTCTGTCAGCTGAACCAAGGATCAAGTTTTGGGAATGACTCTAAGCTGTCTTGGCAGCACATTCCACCCTTGTTCATTTATTTTCTGAATAACCTGAGCAATGCTCACATTTGCTGTTTGAGTTATCTGATGGTAATTTAGATAAATGTAAATTACATAATTGGATCTCTGAGACTACCACCTGCTTTACACCATTTCTTCAGATTGGATAGTAAAAACTATTTCATTGGGATGGTGGTTAAGCACTGGAACAATTTCCCTCAGGTGGTCATGGCCCCAGCCCTGGAGTGCCTGGACAACACTAGAATCAAGAGTTGGTCTCAATGATCCTCACGAGTCCTTTCCAACTCAGGATATTCCATGATTCTACAGTTGCAAATTTATGCAAAAAGTAGATAACAACTCCTCCCTTCCTCCTTTTAGGTGAATCAGATAGAAAACAGCTGTACTAGAATAATTTGTAATGTTTGAGCTCCAGATAAATGCAGAAAAGATGCTTGCTCTGTCAGTTGATACTGTCAACCTCACAGTATACTGGTTTAAACATTTTTCAAATTGTTTAATTTCATCCCTTCACACATTTCAGCTATTCACCCCTGCCATATTAAATTAAACTCTGATTGGACAAGTTTCCATGTTATAAAGGTATACAGAGACCAATGTCCCCCTTCCAATGGAGTTTAAGATATTCTTAACATGCTTCAGGGAATACTTTGTTTACCCTGCAGCAGCTAAACTTCAAATTGGAAAGCAGAGATTATTACTTATTTATTAGATCATTAATACCTTACAGCACATCATTCTACTTCAAAAGAAAAAAATATAATTTAATCTTTTTTATGTTCAATTCCAACTATATTTTTTAGATTGCTTCTTCAGTCTCTGTCCATTATACATGCAAAAGAAACGCAGTTTTCTATTTTGCTTAACAACTTTTTTTTTTTTTCCCCAGGAAATATAGTTGTCTCTATTTTCTTTTTGGAAGAAAGTCATCATTAGCATTAAGACTTTCTTATTGCTCGCGTAGAGGGACTCAAATCTGGACCACAGAGTATTCATTTGGGATTTTATATTATCTCTTCCAGCTCTCATATTACTTTCAAAAGTGTTATCTCTATCATTTAAGTCTGACAGTTTAAATAGACTATTTCTTTCTAGTCCAGAGTTTCCATGTATCTTACGTGAAATATACAGATATTGATCCTCTTCTGTGTATATACCCATATTTTTACCAACTTACTATCTGTAACTCTAATCAATGTTCATTTCCTCATATCTGTAAGTACAAATATTTAATTTTGCCAGCAGTTACTGGTTTTGTGGCATGGAATTTTACTTTCTCTTAGCAGATTAGAATGTCAGGAATTTTTAAAATTATGTTTAGTATTATGCTTTTCTTTTACTTCTGACACATTTATTTTATTTTATAAGTACATACACAATTATATTAGTTTAACATGCTTTGTATACCTGTTAAAGCTATTAACTTACGTCTCCTTCCAGAATAACAAAAAACAGAATATTTCTTTGGTAGAGAAAAAACCCACCACTATTCTGCTTCAGGAATTCTGAAGAAATATTAAACTTGGGAGTTTTACCAAATGACCTGTCAGAATTCCCTGGTCTTTTAGTTCAAGTTTCTGTGAGTCTTCTTTCTCCCTGTAATACTGTTCAATTCATATATTCTTGTCAAACAAGACTGGTTATCACAGTATTTCATACTGAATGAAGAACTTGCTTGTTACATAAAAATTAGATGCACAAATAATACATGCATGTTTCAATTAAGCATACAATGCTCACTGCAATAAAATAACAAGTATTGAAAAAACCAAAACAAACCAAAAACCAATAAAACACAAAGAAACAACAAAAAAAAATGGCCTAAATCTGACATTTAGGTTCCCTAACTGGGAGAAGTATGCTTTAAGTGTTCTGTAGTCATATCACCCTCAAACTTATTCCTCATAGAGCCCTTAGTCACTTATTTCGGAAAGAGACCCGTTTAGAAAGGAATGTTCAATACACCACACAACATCTCTCCAAAAGCACGTAAATGTGCTAGTAGGACTAAAAAAAGCCATATACACCTCTCTGTTGTCATTCAGCTTTTGCTTCTGTGAGGAATAAGAAGCTGTATATCTCTTGCTGCTTATTCAAGTAAGCACCAGTGATACAGCCAAGTAAAACTTTAGCAGAACAAAGGGGTTTGGGGGCACAGGCAGGAAGGCAAATTCTCCAGGTGGTACTCTCCACATCAGCTGCAAAGGCTTTGCTCAGAGCTGATACTATCAGCTAGCAAACACCTGTTTGCAAAGCTGGTGTCAACAACAAGAATTTGGCTTCCTCAACCATGGTACCTCATTCGAGGATAACAAAGGACTGCTAGGAAGGAGAGGAAGTAACCTGACTGAGTCATATATGTCTACAGGAATAGGCTTGTAAATCTAGACTCACCAGGGGGTCAGGAACTGAAGCCCAGAAGTGAGACAGGAAAACCTCCAAGCACTGGACATTTGCAGCAGAAAATCTCAGGTGATCCATTCAGAAGCTTTCTTCAACTGTCTATGTGCTAACGTGGAATTTTTCATATGATCCGGATGATAGTTAACACGTACATCATTCTGCTTGCTGCAAGAATAGCTCTGGAAGGAGTAATCAGCATTTTTTCCTTATCCCTTACTATGTACTATCCAATTCAATGACTCCAGTTCCTTAGAATTGCATTGCTCCACCTTTTTTAACCTTTAATTGTTTGTAAAATCTCTAATCATATTACATGTAGCAGTTTCTGGACAGCACAATAGTTTCCCTTCAGAAAAGTGTCAGTTTCAGTTTAGATAGAGGAAAAAGACAAGCTTACAAGAAGATCTTCAATACTGCCCCCAATATTTACCAACCACAAAAGAACCCAAACTGAAGTTACTAAACTGAGATTATTTTCTAAAAGAAGTTACAATTCAAGCACAACAGTTTGCTTTGTAAGCAAAAGAGAAAACAGGTAGAACAATAAGTTTGGGTTGGAAGGGACCTGCAATGAGCAGGGACTTCTTCAACTAGATCAGGTTGCTCAAAGCTCTGTTCAGGCTGACCTTGAATGTTTCCAGGGATGGGGCATCTACCACCTCTCTGGGCAACCTGTTCCAGTGTTTCACCACCCTCATAGTAGAAAATTTCTTCCTTATATCTGTTCTAAACCTACCCTCTTTTAGTTTAAAAACATTACGCCTTGTCCTATCACAACAGGACCTGCTAAAAAGTCTGTCCCCACCTTTCAAATAAGCCCCACATTAGGTACTGAAAGGCCACCTAAAGGTGCCCCTGGAAGGTGTATATATAAGTGCGTGGATGTTCCAGAAAAAATGTACGTGATCCTACTGACAACTGAAGTGAGTTGGTGATGGCTCTAAATATAACAAATGATGAGCACCAATATGCCGATAGCAGTATGAGTGAAGGATAAAACAACAGCAACAAAAAAACCCGTGTCATCCCCCCTTTTCTCCCCCAATGGAGTAAAGGGTATTGTGAAGATTGAATAATACTGGAAGATGATTTACAAAGACACAGCTGGACTAATCACCTCAGGAATCCAGACGCAGAGGCCAAGCCCAGGCAACGCCAATAACCTCGCTGAATTTCCAATTACAAACTTCTATATTCTCTTAAAAAAACACCAAACCAAAACCAAAGATCACCAGGCAGGAATCTCAGACCAAAACTATCATTATGTGGGAAGTTCAACATTATCATCACTGGAACTTGCAAAAAAAAAGCCCCATATACAGTAAGGGAATAAAAGAGTTCAACAGCCTTCATTGTAACATTGGCACAGATCCTATGGCAGGCAAACTGTTCATCACAGATGACTTCAATGTGTTGCTTTGGCAGCTGACATCTGGTATACAGCAATTGATCACAACAAAGCTGGCAAGATAAACAACACTGAACTTATGTTGTTCAATAATTCGCTGGATTATAAGAAAGAGCTTGTACTCATCACCAATCTGACAAGTCATGTTGGGAACATCAATATTTATAAGCAGGTGGATTTCACTGTGAGTGACTTTGTGTCTCAGATCGAGACATGGCACCATATAGTAAAATCTACAGGATAATTACCTACAATTCTAATCTTGACATGACTGTCAACATGACTGCATTGTTGCTGTCACAAAAATCTTGCCAAATTTAATTTGCATAACTATGGAGAAAGCTCACCAACTGGAAAGTATTTTTACATAGGGAATCCATGTTGGGTTTTTGTTTTGTTTTGTTTCTGTGTTGTTTTTTTTTTTTTCACTAACACACATCTCCACAGAGCAGAACATGTTGTTTATAAAGATGCATGACATACTTTCCCAGAGAGATCAAACTGACTGGAAAAAAGGAAGTGTAATGGATTTACAGTGGTGAATTCTGAAGCTGCACAGTGTTGGCTTCAAGAACAGCTATTCTCAGGATAACATTTGACATTGATATAAAATAGAAAAATGTCAACGTAATAAGCACACACACACCCACACTCCCCTGCATAAAAAGAAACAAATGTCATCAATAATATTATCATTAATGACATGTTGTAAACTTAGCAGCAGCAGAAGAATGTAATGAAAATCATAGTTGAGCCTTATGAAAAATAAAATCCAATGTTTCTCTCTACCCAAGGTAATCTACGTACGGGAGAGTCATCTCTCTCCCTCCCCTGCCAAAGTCACTGCCTTATAAACCATTTTACTTGCGTAGGTCAATACCATTTATATATATCTGTGTATGTGTATTGGCTGCTTTATATCCTATTACATGATTTGCTACAACTGAAATCTTCAGTGACTTGGTCAGCTCATTCTCAGTAATCTGACCGCGTTGCTTGTCCAAACTTATTTTTCCACACTATAAAAAATATCACCTAACGAAATTCTGTTTTACTCTAAATAGGAAGAATGCAACAAAAGAAAATATTTTCATGGTAGGTTTAGTTTTGATTAATTGAGTTGATCAAATTTTCTAAGTTTCAGCACAGTCTGTTTGGTTTAGTAAACTATTTGGTTTACAATATTATTATTATTTTACTAAATTATTATTATAATAACAGATTTACCTGTAAATAAAGCACTAAAACACTAAAAGATCTTCTATTACTTAAAGAAATAATGTGCACACAGAGTCATTTAAGTGACCTCAAAATCTAAATTGAAAACATCTTTACTGTGCAGTTATTCAATATCACATATATCTGAAAGAGCTAAAGGAATAAAAAGATCTTCAGGTAAAATATATTAATCAATCATCACCTAAGCCCAACAGTTAGGTTAATCATGTCCTGGTTTTACAATAGTCTTTTCATAATTCTGGAGAAAATGTAATATAATATCAGGTATAAGGTGATAAATTGGAACCTTTTAAACATTTCAGTGCATTTCAGTCTTTTATTTTACCCCCATCTTACCATTTTGAAAGAAAAGCAAAGCTAGGGATGCAAGGAGGAAATGACAGTGTGTTAAGTAACAAATGTGAGGTCTAAAACATAGAAAAGTATTCTTAATTTCCTGTTTAAAAGTGAATGGCATGGCCACCCAGGTTAGAAGAGGCTAAACTTTCGCGTTTTGTTAGACAAGCCTTTATTCAGATTCATGACCATTATGGAAGAAACCCCTTGTATAGAGAGCCACCAATAAGGTCTTTTACAGGTCCACAGTTCACATTAAAACATCATCCTCTTGCTAGTCATTACTCTTGTGCACCAGTGCTTTTCATCAGAAAAAAGATTCCAAGAATACGGAGCTATCATGTAAGAAAAAGACTAGGTCAAATTTTCCCCTTTTTTGCTTTAAAAGTCTTAGAAAAGACAGCAGGAAGCAAAAGCAATGAAGCAAATTTCAGGTACTTGGTAATATAAAACCTTAAAAACCAAATACTGTTAACAATTTTCCTTGTGTATAAATTAAGGCAAGTACCTGAACTAGTGCATCTTCTAGAAAGTAAGTGGGGAAAAAGCTTTAGAACACTTAGAGATTAAGAATACTTAGAAATTAAGAACACTTAGAAATTAACTCAAGATAGGATATTTCACTTCAAACAGTTAACGAGAGTGGGGAAAAAGCAACAAAACCCAGTTCATTCACCAGGTGATATTGATTAGGGTTTGTGTTTTTTTTGCATTTATGCAACCTGTAATTTAAAGTCTGTACAGTTATATTCTTGTTTCAATTAACTGATAGAACATGAAATAACGCCTCAACTTTCAGAATCTGGATCAGATCTAAAGATATTTCCAGTCAGATTACCGGAGGACGTTCCATGTGTACTGCTAAAGAGCTTCAACTTGTCAGGAACTACATATAATATTTTACGAGATTATAGTATAGCCTTTAATTATCCTTTTAACCTAGGGATGAAAATAAGTGTTTAATAGTACTTTAAGGACACTGCTTACAGTAGACTCCTTATTAAAGAAGAGTCTTAAGTGATACACTCACAGTAAAATAATCAAAGGCAAATAACTGTTGGGACAATAAATTATTGTCAGAACATTTGGTAACCTTGTACGTCGCAATCCTCCTGTATGACTTCTCAATACAGGAATGCATATTATCTTATCTGCAAATGCAAGGAACTTGAGACAAATATTTTTTAAACCATCAATCAAAGGGAGGATTGGAAAAGAGTTTAATAAAAGACCCGAATAAATTGCATAGGTTTATCTTCCTGATACTGTTACTGTTGAATGAAAAATGGATATAATTTAGTTTTGTTAATCTTACAGAAAATACCCCAACTTGAAACCCCTCTGAAATTTATTGTGCTGGCAAAAAAAGGTATCGTCCAAATACAAAAAGAAATTCAGTAACAATGTCATAATTGTCCTAAGGCTATCAAAGGAGCAACAGATGCGAGGAGGAACAATGGTTGCATACAATATATGACAGAATATGAATTCTATCCTACTGGTCTATATTAACTGACTAATTTAAATGAATTAATTTTGGTGAATTAATCAGTTTATAATAATAATAACAACAACAACATACCTTTCTGGTGTATCCTCCCTCTTAGAGAGCAGATAGAGACAAATCAGACTTGCTTAGGTCTTTTTCAAGGAATACTAATTGTCCGTTGATTATTCATTAAAAAGCCACATTAAAGTTATGTATTTGGTACAGGAAGTTTCTGTACAGTTCATGTTGTTCTGAAAATCCATTTAGCCACTGAATTCTCAAGCAAATCTGGTGAAATACTGTATTGCCTTTAAAAGCGTTGCACTGAAACATAGCCAGAATTAGTTGATTAAAAGATTAGTTGATTAAAAGAGGAGTGTTTGCACACAGTCAGTGTGCATTATAGGGGAGACGTGAACAAATAGGGCAGCCCTTATAAATCTGTGATTCCTTGTGCACCTGCAAATCCACAATGCACAGAAATCCACAACTTTGGTTGAGGTGCCTTGTACCTCAGCTCTGAACATCTCTGGGCTGAGCCCATTGAGAGCCAAAAGCTACGCGGACAATTACCTGAAATGCTGAAGTTAGAGCATGCCCAAAACATCCGCTCAGGTGTACGTCAGTCACAAAATGCATTCTCATTGCCTTCTGTCTTTTAACATAGGCATGAAAAGAGATGTTCTCATTTTGCCTTATTCAGTATCTCAGAAGTAAATTGATCTATTCAGAAAATGGAAAACATGCTGTTTCAGACAGTGAGTATTTAAATTTAGTGAATACACCTTGCTAGTGAATTTGCTAACTGACAAGTTAGAGGTTAGAACCTCTTTGGTTCTTTTTGTCCAGGATGGTCTTTTTGTCCAAGCTGACTCATTGTATAGCAAAGAACACAAAATTCCTGCTGGTAGAAAGAGTACGGAAAAAGTAGTGTAGGGCACACAGCAGGGGAAAAACCCCCTATCTTTAAATGAAGATCCCACTTTCAGATTTATTTCAGATTTTTAATCTAGAGGCAGTTAAATGTGGCCATCCCACTGACCAGGCAAATGCTCTAGCCTCTGGATCTTTAAACAGTAAAGTAGCGCACCTCTTCTACTTCTCCTAAACAGGAATTTTATAATCCATGAGTCATTACATCTGTCAATGGTTATTACTGACGTGAAGTTTTAGGCATAAATTAGACATAGATGCAGACCTAATTTAGATGCCCAAATCTCAGATTCCAGTAGAAATGTAGACATGTCTGTGTTGAGAAACTCTATGCAAATCTCTGCCAGTTCATGGCATTGCCTTCCTTGCACAGCTTCATGTTTCCATGCATAAATTAAGGACACTGGACTGTTGAATTTTAAGATCTTTTCCAGGAAGCAGGCATCAAATCATCAATGACAATTTAACTTGAATTTGTTAGTTAGCCTTTCTGGAGTATGCCGTTAATAATCAGTGCACAATAATGTTTATTTACAGAATTCATCCTTTTCAATTAGCAGGAAAAAAAAAAAAAGCACAACCAGCTTCTGTTCATTATGAGAACATTGCACAGATAAAATTCTAGCCAGCAATCACTATGCAGTGATCTACACTTCATGGAAAAAATCCATTTTAAAGATTTTTATACTTTATCTGCAACAATACTTTAGCTATGGACCTTCATGTTGCATTCGAACACATTGAAAACCGCAGAACAGAATTAGCAAAGATTTTTTTTCTGTAATGTTTTTCATGAAAATGCGTGTTTGACATTTATCCTTCCCTAAAATAATTAATCTTGGGATTATCTAAAATATTTGGAAGTTTTTCTTTGTTGCATAAGGAGCTAGACTATAGAAATATTGTTCAGATTTTTCAGATGTGTCTATCATATATCACAAAAGCAAAGACTTTTATAGTTAGAATTTGATCTGAAATTATATCTCACCAATCACAATGAACTTGGGGTACTACAGAAGAACATACAATCTGATTTAACTTGGGTTTTATGGCACAATAGCTACATGACTTTTGCCGTGTGTTTACCTCACAGCCTGTCAGTCCATAGCTCCTTTCAAAACTACTATCCACCAGGTGACTGCATACATCAAGATTAATTGTTCACGGGGAAAGAATAACAAAGCCAACCAAGAGCCTAAAGAGCAGAAGAAAAGTAGTTTCTTTAAAACAGTGTGTTTACCTTTCCTGTAGGAGCAAACTTCTTTGAAAATGTGCCTCCCTTTCTAACATTTCTGGGTCAAAAGCTTGAAGAACATGGCAGAATGCCAGGAATGTCAGAGCACTGAAAATAACATGCCAATGATATCAAAGAAGGATGAATAATAATGCAAGAAAAGAGAAAGGTCATACACCTTGTCTTAAGAATAAGCAAAGAATTTTAATACTTTATATCAAGAAGAGCTGGGGTACCCAATCAAAATCAAACTGAAATGAAAGAGAATACCATTACTACAGTTTGCTTGCATTTCTAAAATTTAGCAAAAAACTTGGAAGAATGATGTGAGATTTTACTCACAGAAAATTTGGACATACTCATACGTACAGGAAACATGTCATTCACAATTTTAGAATTTAAAAAATCACATGGAAGAAGAAAACACTAGTAAAAATGGAAAAAGAAAGGTTTCTCCTAAAAATTCCCTTGAAGTTAAGACTTCAAGCTAATGTAACAGTTGTAAGAGAAGGAACACTACTTACCTCAGGGTACTGAACTTATTATACTCCAGAGAAAATAATTTCCTTAACAATACTTGGGGGAAAATTATGTTAAATAATAGAATTTAAAAAAAGTTATATTAATATATTAAAACCTCAAACCAATTTTGACCAAACTAAAAAGTGACAAGTTAGGCAATATGTGTATGTATTCAGATTGCCTTTTCTTTTAAAAGGAGTTTTTTATTTCTTCACTGTGCTACATCAAGATATATCAATTTGGAAGCTTCTTCAGCATATAACTAACTTATTGAGGTAGCTAATGTAGATTGGAAAAGGAAAATTATAACATTATCCACATTCCTCTGATTTTTGTAATAATTCAAACACATGCAAACCATAAATAAAATAAGCCAGTAACAAATTATTAAGAGTTCCTTTTTTTTTGGTATTTTCTGGTGCAATGATCTTGAGTGGTAAAATTTCAGTTCAAATGTCAAAAGTATGTATATACACCTGTCTGTCTAAAAGAAAAATAGGAAGCCCGTTTACTCAACCACAATCTTTAAAGTTGGCAGATTTAGGAAATGAGGCATGTTTTCACACTCCATTCACCAGAAGAGCAGCCAGAGGGCTGATTTTCTGGAAACTCAACATGTAAAGCCATGATCTGAAAAGCTTGTATCTGTAACACCATCCTGTAGGCTAATTTCATAAACATGTTGGAAATTTTCCCTAAAATGCTGAAATGCAAAATTTCATCTCAAAATAGTATTTTAGATAAGAAATAAAAGATCCACTTTAAAATTCAAAGATGGATTTATAGGGATTAATAGTAAAACAGAAGAAAAACTGTTTGCCTACTGACAAGATAAAGTATTCATTCATGAAATAACAGCAATGAATTTCAAAACTAATTCACTTGTTTCTATAAAAGATAATGAAGAATTTAATGGAAAATGCCCTTTTCAGTTCTAATAATTTTTAATTTATAATACTAAAGATATCAGAGAAAGGGCTGTTATTCTGGTAATATTGTAATATTAGCTGCAATATACAGAAAGACTAAATTAATTGACTAAGAATATGCTATAGCAAAAGAAACAGCTGAAAAACGCTCCCAGCTTCTGCCAAAATGCTATTCCAGCTATTTAACAAATAAAGAATAACAACTAATTACGATGAAGACAGCTAAATGTAATATTTCTCAAGCTGTAGTATTCTGTGCATCAGCTATTCAAGCAGCAAGAAATGCAACATTTCTTTTCCTCCTCCTTTCTTCTCCCTCCATACATGTAAGGCCCCGAATTTACCACAGTTTGTGATCACAGCCGAGCTGTTTAGCCCAAACCCTTAGTTATTTTCTAAGTCCATGTAATTTTTGCAGTGCAGGCTGTGGGCAGAGGATTTAAGTGACAGTATCCATACAGACGTACACACTGCCAGGATAAACCCGCCATTTTACTTCAAGGCGATGGAGACTCAGGGCCCACAACATTTTGATTTCCCTTGGTGTGTGCAAGGTAATGGGCCACCTTGAAGATGCCTTTTGCAAAAAAAACCCCGTACAAAACTTATTACACCCCCACTTACCATGTTTTCAGGGCTTTGCCCAGCTGCAGAGCAGCTTACTCCTCAGCCACTTCTTTGGGCACAAGGCGAAGCGAGCAGGAGGCAGTTACGTGGCTGCTGAGAGAAACCAAGACCTGCAGCCCTGGTGCTGAAACCTTGGGCTCCCCCAGGGTGCTGTGAGAGCTCAGCAGGGCACCCACAGTGTGCCAGGCCCTGGATCCAGGTGAACCTGTGATGGAGGTGGCTGAGCCTACAGCCCCTGGGCTGAGTAAGGTGGTGTGGGGGCACCAGGCTGGCCACGGCCCCACGGACAGCCCCCACTGCCTGGCTGCTGGCCCACAACCTGCGCCACAGCTGCAGGGCCGGCATGTGCCCGGCCTGGCCCCAAGTCTGCTGGTCCTCAGGGGAGGGTTGGTGCTGGCCCTGACCACCACCCTGGGACATCATGGGCAACCTGATGCATTAAGAAGTCCCCAGGAGTACGTTACAATGATCCACGCCTGGAACTGTGCTGCTCAGCAAACAGCGGTGGGAAAGCATTCAGGTGCTTTAAAAGTCTGTGACCATTTTCTGGGGACAGAAAATGCCTGTCTCTCAAGTCTTTCCACAGAGGCACAGCGAAGCAGCAACATTTAGGCGATGGAATTGTCAGGAGTGGCTGGCTTTTTCCTAGGTGCCCAAGAGGTCTCATCCTCTTGTGGTCTCTCTGTCAGGCACCTGTGTGTGGACGCGTTGGCGGAAACAAGCCCAGGGTCCTGAAACACGTCCTATCTCTCCACAAGGTTGGGAGCCCTCCTTCGTAGATACCCCATCAGCAGCAGACCTCTCTTGCTTCCCACCAGCCATGAAGCAGTGCCTCCTTGTCCTCATCTCAACTTTGGAAGAGACTGTCCTTGGCACACCTCTGGAGGCCCATTTCAGGCTGCAGTGTAATGATTCACCCTGTTTCACACTATTGCCTAATCCATCTCAGCCTGCTTAATATGGGTCGTTCTGACTCGAGATGGTGCTGTTGATCATCAAGATGTTACGTGGAATAAGCATCCTGGCAAAGTCTACTGCATTAATGCAGTTATGCCTGTCATTTAAAGCCATGATCATGGAAAGAAGTACTTTGGGCAAGATATATTTCACAGAGACCCACAGCATAATGGTGCTATTATCCCTTGCTTACTTGCACAAGTCCTTGAGCAGCAGCCCTTGAGAAACAGACCACTGAGGCCCCTCTCGGAGGAAGCTGAGCACTGGGTGGCAACCTCTCACTGAGAGCTCACTTAACCCTGGATGACATGGGCAAAGGCCACGTTCAACCCTATGAACCATACCTGCCTCAACAAATCTGACTCTTTGAGCCACGGGGAGCACATTCTTCATTTGGAAAAAATATATTTGATTATATGAAACAGTGCCACCTGGTGAACCTCCCCAAAACCACCTTAAATACATATCCATTTTAATAATCTTTCCTGTTCCCACTTCCTTTCAGCTATTCTCCCCAAGAATTTGAAGTGCCTTTGCTAAGAAAAGAAAGGAATATATTTCAGGCAGCACTTTTACTCCTGTTGATACAGTCTAGTCCAGTCTTCCTATAAGGCAGACTTCGCTTAAAGGGGGAAAGAGAATAAAAAAAGTGGAAGATAAAAAGAAATGTGGCTTTCTCAGCTACAGTTCTTTTCCTGGAAAGTCACAGTTGCAGTTGACAGCACAGACTCTATTAGCTATTGTAGGAGCTTTACCTCCTAGTCCTGGAGAAATATTTGGTTATCCTTCTCCCCATTTCAGCTTTTGAAGCAAAATTACCATTATCAAGATATCAATATAAATTGACTTTTCTACCCACAGTTGATATACAAAATTCTTGTAAAGAGCAAATATCTAAGTGCCTTGGAAGAAAAGCAAATAAACAACTATATCAGAATGGAACTAGGTTACCTAAGGAATAACCAGCTATTTTGCATAGATGTAGCAAGACTTTTTTGCTCCCTTCCTCCTTTCTTTCCTTTTTCCTTTCCTTCTTTTCTAGGACACAAGAGGTATAAGAATAAAGAGACAAAGAGGGTATTAAAAACTCCTTGAAGATCTGATAGAAAAAGTTGAGCATACCTAATAAAGAGCTATTCAATAAGAGTTATTTTACTCTTTATTCTAATGTAATTATCATTTTTGTAGTCAAAGACTTAAATATTTTAATTAACCTTGATTTCACCCTTTTGTGACTTCAGTATTTATCCTGTATATAAGTTAATCTAAAAAAATGAATACTTCTCTGGAAGGAAAATCCTAATGAAGTAATGAACACACATTAAATTCTTTGTTATATCTGTTATATCCCAGTATAATTTTAAAATTTGCAGTTTGGGGCATTCTTTTCCGCTATATGAGTGACCTCTCTTTCCCCTCAAAACCAAATACCTAAGTCCCACCATTCCTCCCTCTTCCCCAGTTCAGCTTCTGTCCAGGAGAGACCCACTGTGCTCACCAGCGTTTCCTCTAATCAGAGGTAAGCAGACAAGGACAGTCTGTAATTTCAGGTAAACCCAGATCAGAACTACAAAGTTTTTCTCTCTTTTTTTTTTCTACTTGCTTTTAAGAAAATATATATAGGGACTGAAATTATGCTAATTCAAAACAGCAAAGAAGGATTGGTATGCTAGATGACTGAAGTAATGCACAGGTTTATGTAGTAACAAACATGCAATGCTTTGTTAGTTTGAGTTACTCGTTTGACAAGCTTGGATCTCGTTATCACACCACTTTTCACAGCAGAAGTTAAATGAATTAGGAAAAAAATTGTGAAGATATTTATTATCAGGCTTAGTCTAGGAAAATTTGGAAAGGGAAGAAAAAATCCCCCGTTTCAGTTTAACAGAAAGGAAACTTCAGTCTCAGAGTAGCTTTCTAAACCTAAATAATGTAGTTCTGATGTATAATTAAAAACATATTTTCTTGGAAAACATGACTTTACTACAGCTCTGATAAAACCAGATCTGTGCCTCTGGGAAATTATTCCATTGAGGGGCTATTTCCAGGAGCAGGTGACCTCTGGCAATGTTAGAAAAAGCATACAAGAAAATTTGTCTCTTATCTTTTGAGGCGTAAAATAGATGGAGAATGCTAAGATCATTAAAAAGGAAAGAACTTTCCATATATGCCCTCTACCTCAACCTTGTCTAGAGCTCAGTCCCACTTGTCACACTTGAAAGTCAGTCACGAAAAAGTGTTTATGAAACTCTTCAACTAGTTTAAGTGTAAGAAATGATTTTTCACCCTACTCTTGCCCTTTGTTGCCTTAATCTTTCTTCTAATACAAAATTTATCAGATTTGGGATTTTGTTGATCTCTGCAGAATATTATCTGTATCATTTATATTTCTCTAGTAAGCTCATACCTTTATTCTTGGTGTTTATTTTCTTATTTACAGAGAACTTTACAAGGCATATATATTTTTCGCTGTTCCTGCTGACCCTAAAGGATTTTTTTTTTATTTTTTAATGTGGTAGTTTTATAAATATCTCAAGTCCTATAACAAGGTGATTTTCCAGGACAATAGAAACAGTAATAATCTTTCATAGTTTTCTTAATATAGCTTACCTATCCAATGAGTGACTGCTTTGAGAAGGAAGGGAAGGGAGAGAAAGATTAAATGTTTTAGATACTGTATATATTCTACAAATCTCAGAAAGCCTAGGCTTCTATATAAAAGCTCTATCTTTATTAAAAAGGCACAGGTAGCACATACCTGTGGCATCTTAGCAACAATGGTAAGATACTTCGTGCTGACATTTTTAGGGTCATGAAGTAGTCAAATAAAAAAAACCCAACAAACATAATTACAAAAGTCACTGCTCCTGGCTTGTGACTCAGAAGCATGTTAAACTGTGGAATTAGATTACTGTTTTCATTCTTTTACTCCCTAAAGGGGAAGGACTATTAAAGCCATGAAACTCTACTGATGCAGCCACATTAATGGATGCCTCTGTTATCAACTTATGACAAAGATGTAAGGAAAGTCTTAAGCAGATGTAATCACAGCCTACTTACTGTAACATAGTATACAGTTGTATATCTTCATTAGAGGTGCATGTCCGTGCATTGTACTGTAATTAAATAAAAGTACAGTTCTGTAGGGTTTGGAAGTCCTCTCTCTGTCTGAGTTGTGAAACATAGCAGATTGGCAATGAAGAAAAGGGAACGTGGATAATTTCAATATCCACCTGATTTAGCTCTTCACATTGAAGATGACAATGTTCACTCTGCCTGTCTTCTTTTTCCTGTTCAAAAAATAGTCCAGCTAAATTAGAAGCACGTTTAAAACCAACATGCTGGAAACATACAAAACCCACAGAAACCCCCTGGCTACCCCAAAGAGTCTGTCCTTTAAAGTTTGGAATTTTGATATAGCTCTTATGTTTGCAGTATTTAAACATCATTGTACAATGATATTTGTCTTCCCAGATTCACAGTGAGGTAGGGATGTAATACTGTGTTTCATACGTACTAAGCGGCAGCAATATGAGAAAACTAATTCATAAAAGGTATCTTACTGTCTATTGACAATTGATATTAGCATGCCATATCTTCATAAGACATCACTAATACAGGACACTAGATGACCAAAGGGATACATAATAAATGTAAAAGTGATCCTCAAATTCCCTCCTAGTGATTGATCCCATAAGCTTGAGCCAGAACACTTGCGGTTTTTTCCTCAATAGTTGTCAAACGGGGCAATAAAATTTGACTCAAAAAAATTGTCTTTGAGGAAATCATTTTATGTTTTGGCAAGATCTGCCTACTTTCCTAACAGCTTACATGTCACTACGCACTTTTTTTCACAGTTCATTGCCAGACAGCATGGCAGCTTGCCTTGAAATTAGGACATACCAGTCTCCTGTTCACCACACACTTTGGCAACGCTACCACAGTCGCAGAGCTCCTAAGCTCCCTAGCAACTGGGAAAATCATCTTATAGCTGTCACAAAGCCACTGTTCTCAAGTTCCCTGGATCCTAACTCTTCTAATTTGGACATTTAGTGGGAACTGAACACTACCGAAATTAATTATCTCAGCAATTAAATTCAATGCAAATGTTCTGGTCTGGGCTTTTGGAATTTTTATTTCCCCTAAAAGTATAAACTATATCGTATAAGCAAAATTAATTCCACCTTTAAAGAGAATTAATTATGATACTCAGTCACTGGCAGATCCAAGAAAAGTCAGATGTTCTGGCATATCAGTATTTTCAACTCTGAATTAGGAGATGAAAAATCTCTTTCAAAATTTTATAAACATTGTATTTAAAAGCATTAAATAAAATAAATCACTCAAAAACTCCTGCAGTGTATGATGTAGGTTTTATGCACCTTAAAATGAAGAGCAATGGAATGCATGCACACGAGTCTAGAAAAGGGCTTCAAGGAGTTCTAATGGTATCAAGCAGGAAGTCTGCACCACAAGGACAGATTGAGAACCACAATACTTACACTTCCTCTGTTTTTAAGAGTTGGGTTTTTTTCTAATTTTTCATTACTCTAATTTAGTTAAACTTAGCCTTAAGAGTGGCAGCATTCAATGTATTTTGTCACGTTGAATTTGTAGGAAAAAAGAGAAATTCATCATAACTATGTGAGACTTCAAGATCATCAGCACAGCAGTAACTGCAAATATTTTGCTAATCTCCAAGTGAAACAAGAAAAGCATTCTAATCTTGCTATTTTTGTGGTTTGCCAACTGCCTTCCCTGATCTGAGTGCATGTTAACGGCATTGATAGTTAGCTGAGAATTTCACCTATCAGCAAGGAATGACTTTTTAAAAGGGACAAATAATCAAAATATAATAATTAAATCGTACATCCCATCATCAACTTATTAGATGTGCTTTCTGAGATGCAGAAGTTATTTTGATTTCTTGATGTTTGGTTGTTTGTTGGAGCAACAGATAGTTGTTACACCTTGATGGGCTGAGATGAAAACACTACAGCCTGTATATTAAGATACAGGGAGGTATGAGAATGATTTTTTCCTTGCCTTTGGTAGACATCCAAAAGTGTCAGCACTGATTTCATCAAGTATCTGGTACTTTACCAAAAAACCAACAAACCCCCTCAAAAAGTATTTGGTAGGTATTCAACATGAGCCATCTGATAAAACAATGATAAACCATCCCATAAGTGACACGCATTACCAGATAATTTTGAAATGAAAGGAAAAAAAACCTCAAACTTTACGAAGAGCCATCTGTATTTCCTCAAACTCTCTCTGTCTGGCATGCCGCTTGCTGTTTACTGGTGCCCAGGCCTAAATGTACTGGGACTGGAAGTACAAATGCCAAAATACTATAGCTGAAACCTACAGGAAAACAGAATATACAGAAGTGTCATAATAAAATTCTCATTGGTCTCATGAGATTCTCAGGTGAGTTCTGCAGAAAAGGAATAAGAACTGTGAAATGTTCATATTTTAAGATAATAAAAAACAATGAAGTCCCTACTGAGCAGACACTGAGTCATCTCTCACTCATTTTTATGCTACAATTCTGCTGCTCTGAAGCCTATTTCAGTCAAGATTCAGGATAACTAATTTCTCTTGTCGTAGCAGGATCATTTTCTCAAATAGCTCCAGAAACATATATGCAAGTTGTGTAACTCCATCTGTTCCTGAGGGAAAAAAACACAAACAAATTCCATTTTTGCATAAGTACCTAGGTAGTTAGAAGAACAAACTACCTAGTAGACATATTGTTACTAATAAATGAATGGGGGAGGGGTGTGTGTGGGGGGGTATATTTTACTGAATTCTTTTAAGTGTTAAGTTTCACTACTATTCTTACAAGGGCTTCACAATTAACAACTTTGGTTTCTTCTGTTAGAGGCCAAAAAACTGTCTAAGATGGGTTTCAGAAAAAAAAAACAACAAACAAACAAAACCCCCCAAGCAGTGAACATCTCCTCAAATGCAATAGCTTGATTGCCTATTTTATATCCAGCAATCACTAAGGTGTACGCTGCTATATGAGCATCCAAGGAAAGAAACTGTTCCTCAGAGATTTACCCTCGGCAAGGAACCATCACAGGCTCCTTAACAAACACGTCAGAACTCATTAAGCAGGAGGCTCATAAATACCAACAGATTATGCTAGCCGTAAAGTTACAATACTAAACGCAAATTATTTCTATGGGCTTCGAATCAGGTATTAATGGTGTGTATCCAGATCCTCAGGAGGTGTAAACCAGTGTAGCTCCATTGACTTCAACACAGAAAGACACTGATCTGCTTGAAAGAATCCCCCTTTGGGGAGCTATTTCTGAGTTGTGAGATTTCTGTCCAGCTCTTTGTTTTTATTCTTTCACATTCCTGTGTACATTCATCAAATTTTACACAGAACCAAATTAAACCCTTTGAGAATGACTTCCATGCAGAAATAATTTAAAGGCCCAGAAACGTCAATTAAAATAATGTTAAAACATTCATAAATTGAAAACAAAACTACCATTATTGGCCAGTAAATTAGACAATATAGAATTAAACCACCAAGGATTTAAGTGAA
>JAOTQQ010000032.1:11881248-11909330 GCA_026546715.1 Gallinago undulata
TAAATTGAAAACAAAACTACCATTATTGGCCAGTAAATTAGACAATATAGAATTAAACCACCAAGGATTTAAGTGAAGAAAAAAACACACACACAAAAAAAAAAACCAAAACCAAAAGCAAACAAATAGTTCAATGGAACTAATGAAGCCTGTCCTCTGATTTGTGTCCTATGGTAGGATATTCTTAGAGTCAAGAAAGGTGTGAGCACAAACTGAAGGCTTTCCTGCAGTAGACTCACTTATAAGATCTATCTTCTTTAAGGATTTGCTGAAATCTCTAACAACAGGTGCTCACTGGCATTTCTCTCACCCGAGACATTTTTATCAGCTGTATCCCAAGTACCAATTTTCACCAGCGTGTAAGAGTTAGGTGTCCCTGGAAACCCTCTGCTTCTGTCAGCCAAGGGGGCTCATCAAACATCTATAAAAACAGGATAGTTCTCCAGCACTTTTTTCACAGGAAATCAGCCCCCTGGTCACAAGTATAGGTGAAACTGAGTAAGTGAAAACACAAAGAACGAATATCTGCTATATACTCTTACAGATGCTATACCTTACATACTAATGTCTTCTCATACCTGTTCCACAAAAATTATGCTACTCACATTTGGATCTTTTCTGAATT
The DNA here is from genome assembly GCA_026546715.1 of Gallinago undulata. Lineage (NCBI taxonomy): Eukaryota > Metazoa > Chordata > Aves > Charadriiformes > Scolopacidae > Gallinago > Gallinago undulata. The sequence continues at coordinate 11,881,874 of JAOTQQ010000032.1, forward strand.
TTGAACATCGGTGTGTGTTGCTTAATGCAGTAACCAAAACAAAGCAAAGCTTCGCACTTGCACTGACACTGTATCAGGCTGTAACAACAGATGCATTTCAGAGTCAGGATTATGAGCAGAAACTGATTTTTGTGAGAATCCTGCAGTATAGGTTGAGCCCAAGCCTACCTTTGGTGGTTTACAGTCACAGGCAAAGCTTCCACTAGAGCTTGAAGTCCGATGTAGAGAGCAGGATTTTGAAAAAAAAAAAAAAAAAAAGTTTAAAAATAGCATTAAGCTATCACACACTCATATTGCTTTGGCTGCTAATTTCTAAAATGTTCACGCATTTATAGTACACATCAGCCAGATGAACTTGTTAGTGTATAAGTCATTAATTATTCATTTCTAATTAATTATACTAAAGGTTTTGCTTCATGTACTGTTGTTTATTATATAAACTAACCATTTTACAGTTAACTTGACTGATGCAAAATCCCAAATGAAGATGGTTAATACATGCCACTAATAAGACTGGTACACCTAAGTTGAAAGGAAGAGCACAGTGGCAGATACAGCGTATTGGCTGGTAATAAGCCTCTGATGAATCTCCACTATTGATCGCTTTCTGAAAGTGCCTATGTGACATTTAAATGCTGAAATTGTACTTGTGATACTCACTGCCAAAAATATAGCAATTTCAAAAAGAATGTCCTCCTTCTTTAGTAATCTTTGTAGCTCAAGTATTATACCAGCTTGGTAGTTGCCCTGGACATTTATCTATTCATATAGACCAGAAATTTTCTAAAGCTATCAGTAATCTAGGAATTAGAGAAAATACTACAATAGTTATTAGCAAATATTCTTTATTCTTATGGTAACTCGAGTATATTCAAAAGAGTTTCTATCAGTAAAGTAAATAATATATTCTCAAGTTAATATGGCTCTTTTCCAAAGAAAATGGAGATAATAGACAGAAAGTGGTCATATTACATAATTTAAACTACTAAATTCCTCTGTACATCAACTGAAGACTTTAAGCACACTGCAAGCTACCCAAAAGACCTCTACTGCAAATTAGAAGAGGATTACCTCTGTGCAGAACAGGGAAGCAGCACCAGTATAGCAGCACACCAATTCTTCAGTAAAGAGTACATGTGAAATGGCAAAAAGCTCTGCTACGTAGTATCCAACGAAAAGAATACAAGTGAATTGACAAAGAAGTGCTTCTTACGTTTCTTTCATATCTTGATTTTTACATTACACAATTCTTAGCAAGAAAAAGGAGAAAAGAACAGGGTTTGGTTGATTCTTTTCCATGTATTGTGGGCTGCCCCTGGAAGGCTGTTCTGGAGACAGTGGGAGCCCTATCTAGCAGACATCCCCATCTCCAGTGCTGTGAAGTGCCTAGATGTAAAGGGAGTTGGGATCTTCAGGACATTCAGAACCAAGACTCACAGGGTTTTTATATACTTATCTTTCCATGTGAGTCCCCAGTAGTAAAGTATGAATAGAAACCCAGGAACATAAACACAAATGGTTGGACTCGATGATCCCAAGGGTCTTTTCCAACTGAAATGATTCTATGATTCTAAATCAAGAATAGAAGAATTTAAGTAGCAGTAAAATAAGTATCTCTACCCTCCCCTTAACACACATACACCAAAAGAAAAAAAAAGCAAAAGAAGATAGAAACTCTTTGATTGCCATAATGTTTGAAAATATTTTATATGCTATTTACAACTCACTGAATTTTGGGTTCACAAGTGCTTAATCATCTCGATAAATCATGAATTTACTTAGCATGGTTTTGATAACGCGTCCTTGGATCTTGTGTCTTTTTCTCTGTATATATCCTGAAACTTATCTTGCAATCAACACTTCCAATTAAAAGAGGATTGTAGACCATTATACTCCTATCATATGACAATTTAGCTCCAAGTTTCTGTTCTCCCCAAAAGATGTAGAATTTTCTTAGAATCTCGTTCTTTTCATAGGGATTAAAAGATCCTATTTTATTAATTTATGGATGTTTTATAGTCTCAAGGTCTTTTTGTGGTCACCTTATCAAAATTGTTCCTCAGTAAGAAGTTAGAAATATGCTGTGGTGCAATTTATTGTGGCAACCCCCGCCCCGTCCCTCACACAAATATTCCCCTGAGGGATCCCAAGACACCCCTTATCAGGAAGCTCTCCAAAAAAAACCCCTAAATATCTCCCTCCAGTCATCTAACTGAATGTTTTCCTTCAGAAAAAAAAAATCCATTAAAATATTTAATACTTCATCTTTCCTTTTTAAATCAAGGCAATGATCATAGGTTTGTTTTTTTTTAAAAATTAGTAAAGTATGATGTTTGTAGGTATATTTATGAACAAGGATTTACATTTTGTCTATTACAAAAGGCAATAACTAATATCTATCAGTAACTAATTTTTATTTTGTTGTAAAAATCTTTAATCTGACAATCTTTAGCTGCTGTCAGGGAGAGCTTTATCTCAAGTCTGAATCAGTATACGGACTGTTAACATGGTTAGTTTACATAATGAGCAGCTATAGAGGATGCAAAAATCATTAGCATAATTACTTACAAATGAATAATTAATAGCTTGTATGCAAGTTAAGAGGTTCATCAGTGTGACACAAATTCATGAACATTTATGAGCAATTAATAACCAGAAAGTCAGTGATAGATGGTCCACATAGTGTACACAGAATCTTGAAATGGAAAGAAAAATCACTTTTCCAAGCCACGAGGTTGCCAACGGTGTGCGTCAGAGTGGTGTAAGGCTAAGCTTCAGGGACGAAGTGCCTACTGTGGGGGAATGGAGGATCCTGGTACTTGCACATTAATAGTTCATTTGTAAGGATCCAGCAGTGACATAAACCTTCCAAGAGCAAAACTGGGCTTAATGATTGACATGCTTTAGAGAATGAAGCAGAAATGGAGGAGAGGGAAGGAGCAGGCAGAGGGAGAACAGCAAAACGTGGCTGTTTTATGAATCCATAGACGTTTGAAACAAGTTCTGTACCACAGCACTGTAAATATCCTCTGTAATAGGTATAAGTAATAAAGGATTTAATGAGTTTTTCATTTCTACCCAAAAGGTGACTAATCTCAGCAAGAACAAAGCAGAACTCCTGTAGAGCTATGTAAGGTTTGCTGCAAATGTTCTGGTTTTCTACACGTTCCTAATGTCCCACTGGGGGCACCCGAAGAATGAAATCCTGCTGACTGTAATAAAAGTCTGTAAAATTATAAGATACTTAATGACAACATATAGTATAAAGAAATGACAGCAGTTTAGCATTAACAATGATGTAGACTCTAACTGCAAACCTCTACTATAGCAGCTTTTGAATAATATCCATGCTAAATTGCATCTAACATTATTAGACTTAGTAATGAGGTGAGGTTTTATTGGGTTTTAAGTGCAACCTTACAGGGATTCAAAATTCCCATTATTTTTTAATCATTTTTAATAACAAAACCACCAAACAGTCCCTAGGTAGAAAAGTTGTTTTAGCAAAGTTTTAATGACTTATAGTTTCTCAGGGCTGGTGAAGCATAGACGCATAGCTCACACATTATTGGTGGGAGGTGTGTGTGTCTGTGCACAACGGCTGCAAAGAGACAGTCAAGGGGTCATCTATTTCTGAAAAAGAGGAGACTAAGGACACCCCTATCTTTTATTTCACAGGGGCAAAAGTTAAACAAGAATAGTAAAGGAAGCAAGGATAGAGATGGCATGTTCCCAAATTAAAAGGATAAAGGGAGTCTTTTTTCAGGCTCTCATGTCCATAGTTGGATGCTTTCTAAGTAGCTTGATTTTCATCTGACATATTAAATAATAAAAATTATCAATTAAAATCAGGTATTTGTCCCCATACTGCAATAAGAGCTTTTCTCTCTTTAATCACCCCCTTTTCTTTTCATTCTGTTCTCCTTGTGAACATCTTCTCATTTTCCTTTTTTCAAATCCCATCAAGTAGTTTCCAGAGAAATGTTTCAGAAGAGACTTTATGACTTTGGAAGTGCTAGCAAGAGAGGGGGATATTTTTGGTGAAAAGGCCAAGGAAAGATTTCAGGCAAATCAAGGAGCTCTTATAGGCTGTGACCTTCTCATGAGGATACACACTTAAAATATCAGACACAGGTTCCTACCTGGCCTAAAGAAGATGAAGTAGGATTAAAAAAAAATCTGCCTCTACTTCAGATCAGAATACCAGATAAATTGCCCATTTTTTTCCTTCTCTAAACAAAGTAGTAATTGATTAAATTGGTTTTGTTCACCAAATACTAGATGACTGCTATTAAACTATTCCTGTATTTGCTGCTTTAATATGCATTGGGTTACTTTTTAATTAAGTAAATAAAGTGTTCTGAAAATTTATTATCTAAAATAAAAATCCTTTAAAATTTTTTATCCATTTAAAAAAGAAATGAAGAAATGAAAGAAATGGACTTATAGAAGTACTTCTGCCCTTTTTTTTTTTTTAACACATCCCCCCACCCCAGAGTAAACAATCCTTCATAAAAAATCCTCTAGAAACAACAAATCTTCTCTGGAAAAATGTCTCAGTTTTGCTTTGCTATACATGGGTAATAGTTTATAGCTAAATCAAAGACTGGGTTTTGGGGGTTGATTTTTTCTTTATTAGTATTTTTAACAGAAGGCAGATTATTATGTTTTATAATTGCTGATTTACATTCATGTGTTTTGGTATGTTCTCATGGTTTCTTTATACTGTACTGTTTCCCTTTTATAATGGCTTTGTTTTCTAGGCTGGATATATATCTACTTAAAATGTTGTTTAATTTGGTTTCTTCATTAAAATATTACAGGAAAGATTATAAGCAAGTTTCAAAAAACCAGCTTTTTGTTTAATATTAAAATCAGTCAAAATAGTTTATAATAGACTTTTCCTGATACAGAAGGAAAAAAAATAAATGGCTGTTGCTCCAATTTTTTGGTTGCAAAGCTTTAAATTTAGTAATAAATGCAGTGAATAAACTTCTTTCTTAATTTGTTCTCCCTTTGTGATTTTCAAGAGAGTGAAACTCTCCTGTCTCTGACTGGAGAAATGCCTTCTCTACACAGAGAATGATACTACTAAATGGCAGGCTCTGTCATTTTTGGGCATAAAGCTGATTCTAGCAGACCTTTTGCACGTTCTAGTTTAAGGGTTGTGTGACAAATGGAGTGTCTGAGCTAAGGTCAAAGCTTATAGAGTTCCAGGCAGGGCCCAGTCCCGATTTAAATTAGACTGCAAGCTGTTTTGTCCCAAAACCAGAGACTTACCCTTCCTTTTTGGTGTACTTTCCTCTGGCTGGAAGTTTGGTGTCGTGTGCATCAAAAGTGCACCGTGAGTCAAGACTGGCATGTCTCAATCATCCCCTTGCTTCTACGTCACTTATTCTTCAGGTAAAGATTTAGCTCAACAAAACGTTTCTCTTTTTTGAGTTACGCAGATTTTAGAATATGGTGAACCTAGGATTTAAAAGGAAGACACCCTTAAAAGGGTGACACCAAGGAAGTCACTAAGGATAATATGAAAAATACTCTCAAGTTATATTTTTTAAATGTTCCATTAAGGTTTTCTGATTGTAGTTTATCTAATTGCTATTGAACTTCAAGAAGAGCTCATTAAAAATACAGACAAAATCAAAGGTCATAACTGAAATGTATATACTACAGTACATTTGAATTCTTGTATACTACTAGTTCATGAAATAAATTGTTTAGAATTCAGTCCTGCTTATTTAAATATAGTGTTTTCATTTTCAGAAGGGTGATCATTTCTATAGGCTTTATAACTCTACATATAAATCTATATAAGATTTTTTTTAATCTTGCAAAACCACCAAAGCAACAACCACCATTAAGTTACAGTAGTATTTACCAGTGTAGCTTACCAGTCTAACATAGGTTCAGTTCATCTGGGGAAAATTGACTTATCTCCAGCCAATAAAGGTACATATCATCAAATACGAATTCACTCTAACGTAAATATTGCCAGAATGTGAGATATACTGGCAATTCTGAACAGTACTCCAAATACGATTTATAAAATCATCAGGTTTGTTGAATAAATGGAAAAGGTTCTATTATTCACACCAGTGTAACTCCACAGACTGAGAGGAATTCATCTGGATATATACAAGGGTGACAGAAGAATCATATAAAAAGCCGTTTATATAGGAAACTGGAAAAATGTTGATATCTGAGGAAAGAAATCTTTTCAATAAGTTATCTATTTTATTATTTTGCTTTTCAGGATATTAAAAATAACAACTAAAAGCAAGCATTCCTTAGAGAAAGGCACACGCTTTTTTTTTTTTTTTTAAGATTTGATAGATGGGAAAGAAGTTGAAACGGTTCATTGATTTGCCAGAGAACAGAAGAGAATGCTAGTCAGCAACAGAGTAGATGTCTATGTAATTTTAACATTATTTTTCATATGACTTCTTTATTAACCTAAAGTATCTTATCATTTCTGCTTAGCTTTCAAAAGGTAGATTAGCACAGCCGTTTACCCAATCTATGCCAAGATGAAGGGCACCTTTCCTGGGTAGAATACATCTCCTTCAGAATCCCAACCAGCTTGTTCAAAGATAACATAGATTGCACGGATTATTCCATAGCAGTCACTCATTAATACGACTGGGTAACATTGCTCATGAATACCCTCTGTCTCAAAGAGAACAGGGTTTGGGGGGATCTGTGCACCTACTTGGCAGGAAAAGCAAATATATGCTTGGTTTGGGTTTCTAGCTCTTATTATCTTAGATTTATGTGTCCTTCAGAATCCACTATTTTCTCTGCTGCAAAGTACTTGTGCAGAATAATCAAGTTACCTCTAAATCTTTTGAGACTGAGTTCTCTAAAGCTCTCACATTAAGACATGTCTACTACCCACTGAATAAATAATTCATAGATCTTTTCTGAAACCTTCTCCAACTTTTTCACAGCCATTTGAAAATTTGGTTGGCAGGAGCAGGCCCAGTCTTAGAGTATTTGACTCATTAACCTTGTTAGTAACTCAACTAACAGTATATAATTACAACCAATGTAATTAGTAAAAGGGGAAGGGTACTGAAAAGACTCAGCTCCCCACTTGTACTCGCTACCACCCTGATGAAACACCTTAGGATGGCATCAGCCCTTTCTGCAGAAAGGTATGGCTGTGGGAGTTCAGAACAAGGTACGTACCCGGGCAAAAGAGATGCCCTACCTTCCCTTACACGCTGCGTCTCTCTGAGCTGGCAAACAGCACAGCCCAGTGTGAACCAAAGCACAAATGTAGGAGATTCACATCAATATCACCCTGCACTCAAACTGATAACATGGATGCAGCTATTGCCTGACATTGAGGTAACAGCCTGCAGTCTTTCTGGATGTATATAAAAAAAGTATTTTGTTTCGGTGAGTTTACATGAGTCAAGGATATGAGACTGTTAACTCTAATTCTTACCATTTCTTCAACTTCGGCAGCCCTTACAGATCTAACTGTAAAGTGATTTACATGCAATTTAATATTAATTTCCCCATCACTGATGAAGATCTTGAATCTTACAAGGCCCAGTGTCATTCTAGCTATTTGCTGTTACTGATTCTTTCTTTTTGTTAAGATATTTTTCCATCTTTAAGTAGGCAAATTCACAGTCCTTTTAATAAGTGTTTTATGTATATTTTGTGGGGGTTTTTTAGTTATCCTTTTTGCCTGCTTAAGTGGCAATATAATAAATCTCCCAAATTGCTTTACCAGACAGACTAAGAATTTCCAAAAGTTCAGTAAATTCACCTTGATGAGACCCATTTTCCATTTAATAAAATACATTTCTGAAACTAATCATACACTTTCATTTAACTGCTTGTAAACAGTATTTCATCTGAATATTTTGCCTGGGATGAGAGCAACGTGACCAATATAACAAAATTATGGGCATTTTTGCACGTCTTCCGCTACAGAACTACTTATTTCTACTTACACTTTTCTGTCTTCTTCCATTAAACTGTGCTTATAACTTCATATAGCCATTTGAATTAGCATATCAAGTTAACAGATAAATGAGTAAATATATGTATGGTATGAAACACAGATGTAACTTTATGGATAGAGAACATTTTTTCTATGTTAATGTTATCAGATGCTGACTTTTTGTTCTCTGGGCTATCTTAATTTTCCACTCAACTTTGTGTGGCATACTATGTTCCAAATTTAAAATTACTTTATTTTGAATACAACACTTTGTGTTAGAAAGTTTTGTACTGTCTAGTACGCTTGTTTAATTAATTAACCAGTAGTTAATTTTTGGTGATGCTTGCACGTAATAACTGATATGCATTACCCAAAACAGAACTTCCATTAAAACATAGTTTTGCTCAATGCATTTTGGAGATTTTTAAAAAGACATAGCTCAGGTATTTATCTTGCTTGACTCTAAAACACCTACATCTATACACTCTGCTCGATTTCTCTATCTCCCTATAGCTACCTGAGATTATGTACCTCTTAATTATCAAAACCATTGATCTAGTAATTGTGGCAAGTATTCTCCTTTAGCCTGATGCTTTATGCAGTAACCACCAGAAAGTGAAAGAGGCAACATCTTAAGTTAATTCAGTAAAAGTCAGATACGTTTGAGCCCTTGATTTCTGACACATATGATATTTTTCTCTGGAGAAAGTACATTGCAATAGTATATTATTTAAAGTTTGGAAAATTATTTAAGATATAGTGGAAGTAAATGAACTGTGATAAAAAAAAAACAAACAAACATTCCAGTTATGTTCTTCAGAGCAACTCAAGTTGAATGACAAATATTTTGACTTTCTAGTGCTAAAAAATCCATAGAACATTTAAACTTGCAGCTTGTTTTCCAGTGATGAATATACAAGCCCTTCCAATTGTTTGAGTAGGCTATACTGGAAAACAAGTGAATATAGAAAGGCTGCTTTTTTTTTTTTTTAATACTTGAATATTATTTTGTTAAAATTGCACTTCCCTCCCCAAAACTCCATACTATTTAAAATACTTGGAATAAGCAACTTTTCCCCTTGAACTTTTATAGTTTTGCCCAACTGTGCACCTGTAATTCAAGCAGTGATTGGCAAATCTGTTGTAACTGAAGTTCATACTTCATAGTTATAAAGATACTGTAGCCTCATACAATACAAACATTTCATCAATTGTTTTTCTTAAGAAAAGCTGGGTTTCCTTACCTGGTGCATATACCTTCAACCACTTCATAACTAATGCCCAACGTCCACCTCCAAAAAAACGTTTAAGTACAAATAATTAGACAAGAACATAGAAATCTAAGCCTACATCCAAAATCTTTTAAAGGGACACCTTTAGGCATTTTACCTGGTAAAATTCTCTAAGCACCGAAAGTTCACCTCATGCACAGGAGAGTCACAGTTTTGAGGAGCACCAAGATAATACTGACCTTTGAAATCAGATCTTTTTTTAGCTGTTTGAAGCGCTTGTCCAAGGGAGAAAGTAGGGAGAGGACAGGGAGTAGATGGCAGATTTGTTTTGGCTCTATGCTATTCTTGACATTGCAGATAAAGCAACAATGAGGGTTGTGTAATTTGACTTGGAAAGAAGCTCCAGTGGAGTCATACGGAAACACAGAGATCCCTCTTAGTCCCTCTTAAAGTTTTTCCTGGAACAGTAAATTTATGCTGTGTTTTGTAGACTAACGTTATAAAAAAAAAAAAAAAAAGCTAGGTGAGTCCTGTATGGACAGAGAGACTCAATATCTTTCCAGAATAACCACTCCTATGTGCTCAGTAGAGCTTCAGGTATAATCATCTCTCTCTCTCCATTTACTTCAAACTATTTAATCTGACAACAGAACAGACTAAGGTGAAACATTTAATCCTTCTCAAAGGTCAGAAGATCTGAACAGAAAGCACTGCTTACTTGTAACAGATAAAACTAAACATGAAAGAACTGAACATGTTGGGTGAGAAAAAGGTCAGGCATTGCACTAGAGCCAACACGGTAACATGAAGAATTGATATGTCAACTTTAGGGTATTACGCTTTCTCTATATAATTGATGTGAAGAATTATAGTTTCTCTGCTGAGTTAAAACTCTCTGTATGCTGAAAAGCTGTTCACTTCCGGAGCAGTTACGTTAAATCTCTGATTCTATGTTGGAATCTGGACTGCAAAGGATGAACACCTATGGTCATTACGCATTGTCTCAAAAGCTTTCCAGGCTCTAGGCTGCTTCTTTTAAAACACAGCTGAAAGGGGAGGTGGAAACAGTTTTCTTGCCAAGTGACTTGATAAAGTAGCTATACATGGGAAACAAAGTACATATAGACATGTGAAAATAAAGGGTAGCAATTATTTTCAGATCATTATATTTTGCTGTGAAATCTTTGACAAAAAAAAAAATCTGTAGTGTCCTGACCTAGTAGATATCAAAGATATTTGTTTAAAGTCAACAACACATTTTAGTTTCTTCTTATAATTAAAAATGTAATATGCAACTTGTTATATTTCATTCAGGAAAAAAAAAAATGCTATTTCACAGATCTTTTGGCTCCTTTATATTGAAGGTTTTTTGTTACTAAAGGAGCTCTTTTCTCACAGCCACATCAAAATACTTTGTTGAAAGTGTTAATCTAAACCTATTTCCACCAGCCTTTTCTTTCATCTTCAGTATTTTTTTAAAAAAATGCAGAAGGAAGGAGAAAAGGAAGGACAAGAGTATAGGTAAACTGGAAAATCCTTAGGTAAACTAAAAGACCGTTAGAAACAAAAAAAAAGTGGGTAACTAATTACATTTTCTACTCTTTTCATCATATTTCTTAGATAGAAAATCTAATTTTGGTATACTCACTAAACACTGCCTGCTTGACAGCACCTCTCTCCTTTCCGATGTAATCTGTGACGACATGCACATGACTGACGAAAAAGCTGTGTAGCTCTCACCTTTCTTCAAACCTCTTTTCTTCCTTTTGCGATATATAAGTTCTCATCATCCTGACGTTTTCTTTTTACCCATGTACCTTGACAAGCTGTGAAAGACAGAGGATTTAACAGAAATAAAATTTTTTCTTATTACATTAATTTTAACATGCCTGGACTAGCCACCTCTCTTTCAGTAGTTTGTTGCTATGAAATTAGCAATTTGGCAAACAAACTTTTCCACAGCAAACTATGCTAGATTCAGAATAATACGTTAACAGTTTGCTTTTATGATAAATGTACAGTTTATATTTCAAAATACTTTCATGGATGTTTTGTTTGTTTTTCTTTCTGACCTCCTAAAGCAGCCACAGTAGGACTAGCAACCAATGACGCTGCTGAAAAATTGCTTAAATGTGCCCTCTCCTCTAAAGCACAGATGGTAAAAATCAAGCTGGTGTTCTGGTACACAGTACATGCAGAAAGTTTTTTTATCTAGGATGATGCACAACCTCAGTCTTTGAGATGTAAGAACCCAGGTGCCGTCAGGAGCTGTAGCTGCAGCTAAACCAGTAAGCACCAGGGAAGATGCACCTCAGGTACGCTGATCATATGGCTCCCCAGGTCCTCAAGGGAGCCAGCCATGCCTGCCCCATGGATGGACTGCAGCAATTGCCAAGATTTTAAGCCAAAGTTTAAAATCAGCAGTTTTTTTCTGCATGTACGCAAGTTCTTCAGTTTTCAGCTTTTCACTGCACTCAGTTAATCAAGCCAAAGATCCTTCAAAAAAATCTATTAACTGGATGTCATTTTGAATGCGTTGGTTTGGGAGATTTGATTTGTTTTGAAACAAAGAGTTTCTTAAAATTTTCTCCAAAGACCTGAAAGATCCCAGGAAAATTTTACAATTCTTTTTTCTTCTGTGATATCCAGGACACTCCAGAGTTTAGTGGCAGTTAGCATGGACTGTCTTGAGGCCTGTATTTGCACTTTGATTCCACACTTATTCCCCATAAAACTAGGCAAAGATATGTCTCTGTTTGGTGTTTTGGGGCATGTCAGAAGTCATCACACAGTCCATTATGGAAGTGGTCTTTACTAGGTGTTAGTGCCCTATTTATTTCATTGTTTATCAAGTTTCAACACTATCATGTTTTTAACCTAAATAGTACCATGTTAGTTTTCCAGTACGCTTTCGTATTTAGGCAAAAAGAGAAAATTATAGTAATATGTCATATTTTTTCCTGTGGATAATATTATTTGCATGAGTAAATTAATGGTTTAAATATTTTTAAAAAGATAAAAGTAAAGAAAGTTTTTCTCCCATTGAGAAAAAAATAATCCATATACGTGAATCAATATGTATGGAAAGGATTTTTTGGGGGTAAAAAACCAGAAAAGCCTTGAAATAAGTGTAGCAGTCAGGCCTGGGAAGAAGCTCCAACAGAGAAATCTATATCTTCAAAAGGATTAAGATCTGCTGCACAGTTTGGTTGGCATGTGGCAAATTAAATTTAATGTTAATTCATGTAAATTTATTAGACTTTCTTTAGAATCCTCCATATTTTCATTGTGCATTGTGTTTCAGTACAGATGACAATAAACTCATACAGATGCCACCAGTCATCAGTGCAACATTAATTACTGACTTGCTCAGAAAGTATTTACAGCAGAAGTTGGAACTGGCTGCACAGTGCTGGCAATGCTGTTACCATTAGCCAGAGAAACAGAAAATTGTACAGCAAATGCTGCTTCAAATCACTGAGGGTGGGAGGAAAAGCAGAGAGCGGGGAAGGTGAGAAGGTTACGTTGGAGGTGTGCTCTGGAATTTGAATTACCAACTCTAAACTGCAAAGCTGACAAATGTTATCTCTGCTAGCCTCAAAACTTGCATTCCACATGCAAATAGGGCCTATAAGAGGTCTGAGACTTTAAAAAAAATGTTTTGTGATGTCGGCTCAGAGTCATTCATATTAACTCAACACATCAGATCCCACTGGGAAGAGCAAATATAAAGATTTAAGGTTAGGATCCAGGTGAGAAAAGCAGAAGGTGGGAAGGATAAAGGCATCTAACATATGACAAAGCTGACCCAGAAGCCTCAGGACTGTGTAACAAATGACTAATAGCTTGTGTTTTCAGAATGCACCAAGCGGATACCAGTAGGATTGGTTTCCCTACAAATGCAGAGATGCAGCTTATTTTATATAAGCTGTCTATTTTATGAAAAAGAGAAATCTCAAATAGAAATTGGAGTTCCAGGTTGTAATCAGCCTAAGGGTATTCAAATATGAAAGTGCTCGAAGCAGCCAGGAGACTGTAGGACATGCTAGATAAAGCTATTTTACATCCTTCTCGTTAAGTTGAAGTGAAGTAATCAAGATTAATTAGGAAAGAATTTACCATTTTTTTCCATACTGTATCCCAACGATAGTGATATACCATTAATGTATACTGTAACTTTCTCCATATATATATATAAGAAAGCTAAAGAAATGAGATCAATATGTTTATCCTCAATTTACCAGTGGAAATGGTTAACTTGCAGAGCAAAGTCAGAGACGAAAACAATATTTAGGTCAATAAACCATCCAGTTTCCCTTCAGGGCTTTTAATAACAACAGAGTTGTACTTCACTGTCTTGGTTCATATCTTAATGGGTGTAAGTCGACATCGTGAAAATACATTATATCTCAAAATGTATTGTCAGCTTATTTGGTTTTCTCAGTAGAAGAAAATACAGATTGGAAATAGATAATCATGTATCTCAAGAATAGTAGCCTGAGCATACTCATATAAGGGAATGTGAAAATTTTCATTGCTCTTGCTTGAATTCTGTCTTGCTTGGACAGAATTTCTATCTTTATATCGAACTCAGGAAAGCAGTAAGACTGATAATAGATGTATTTTTAAACTTGTTTACTGTTTCAATACAAAATACTCACCTGGAATGTTCATATGCATTAATTACAATATTAAGTAAAGTTATTCTCACATCCATGTGGCTACCAGTCTACTAAGTGATTCTGGCATTAATACGATTGATTTATAAATAAAACGTTCCCTGCTGTTTCCTTGCTTGAAGAATGAAGGTGAGAACAAAGAAGGAGGAAGCTGGAAGAGAAAGGAATGCAATTGTCTGTTAAAAAACCTCTAGATATTATCAACAATCCCTATGCATGCCTAATTAGTCATAACATCTGGCAAATCTCTTTTCCTAAGTGCGGTAGTATGGATAATGTTAAGATGACAATATTGACGGTGTTTAAATTGCTTATTATACAAAACCTCAACAAATAAAAACTTGTTACTTTATCACTTGCTGCCTCATAATAAACAAAACCATTTGTTGCCACAGATTCCCTCCCTGTCACAGTCTGTAGAGCGGTGCCATTGCATCCTTTGTGATGCGCAAACCTAGAAATACATTAGGACCGAGTGACTTAAACTCAACTTGAACGCAGTCATAAAGGATTTACCATTTACTTTGGGAAAGAGAAGCTATACAGACAAGGTAACTCTGTTTCAAAGATGATAGCTGAAAACATCTTAAAAAGACAAGCGCTCCTTCCCGCCCCCTCCCCGCTAGAACAGAAATCTGCAGCCATACCTGCCTTAAGAACACAGCTTAACACAAAGGTATGGGAAACATATGGGAAACTCCCCATAAGATTCAGGAGACAGAGACTCAAACTCGTCTTCTGCCTCATATAATTATCATCTACATTTTTTTGAACCGTCCTTGTTAGTTTTTAAGGCGGGACAGACCGACAGGTTTAGACCATTGAAATGGAGGAGGGAAACTGGTAACCTGTTTCCAAACCCAATGAGTATTTAAGATTCAAATTTTTAAACAGAACAATTTTGTTTGTATTTAAAGAATTAAGTATAAGATAACTTTACACAAATTTTATACAATTTCATACAGCTACATAGGGCTAGAGAGGTGACAAGTCTTTCACGTCACTATAATTTTGAGTATTTGTTTTCATTTATCATAAATGCATCAAAATTAGTTTGGTTATTTTGTATCTTTTTTTACACAAAGCAGATCATAGGCAGAAAAGTAACAGGGTTGCCAATTTGTCCTGTAGCCTTGTGTCCTAATCATTGGGTCACTGGCATTTTTCAACTTTCTCTTTAGAACATCACGTTTCTTCACCCTTCTATATCCACATTACATTCTGCAAATCAAGATGTTGATATCCCAAATTTAACTCAATTTTTTTGTTTGTTTGCTTTTCTATGACTAAGTAAACTTGAATTTTAAATGTTGTACTTACATGAAGGAAAAGAGAACAGAATGGTAAACATAGGTTTACATTATGACATTAGTTTTTAGATCTTAAACATTAGAAACTATAACCTAGGCAATTAAAAGTTTTAGACAATAAGATTCATCTAGCTCCAACTGAAATATAACCAATTTCCTTGTATCCATAGCAGTAAAATATCATTATTTATATAATTTACCAAACTGCCTAAAAGCCAGGAAGAGCAGGGGGAATATATCTTGCACAAGGCATTTGTGTTCATTGCAGTTGCTTCTTACACTCTGTTATGATAACACAGACACGGGTGCTCAAATGACAAATAATGATTGTAAATAAGGTGGTAATTACAACCTAAAGGAGAATGCCTGAGACAGCATGCAGCCAATGCTGCTACAGTCCAATCAATAACTGTTCAGAAAAGCCTTTTCTGTCTGCATTCCATCTCAACTAAGTGTGATTCAGTTAAATAATTTGATTTTTCTCTGTTGTCACAGAACATGATGAGATATTTCTAATAAAGGTAGGAGCCATTCAAATAAAATCTGATAAGTATAGCTACAGATAATTTCAACATCAGAGCACAAGGTACAAACAAGAGGTAATGAAAAAAATAATTGTATTAAATCTACAAGAATCTTTTCTCCCAGATAATTCAAGCAGATGTCCAGTCAGCAGCTTTATAATATCTTCTAAAAAAGGAGAAAGGGAGGGCAGAATAGTGGGGACACTGATTCCTCAGCATTCCTAAGTATCACTGTCAGCATTAATATGAATAATCTTAGAAATGGGTAATAAAGCTGGTTTCTTGTGCAAATCTATTAGCATAAATAACTTAAATCAGGCTAATGAAACTAAAATTTGATTCATCTCTAAGCTATTTAGAAGCACCTGTTAAAAATGCAAAGACAATACAATTCTGCCAATTTACTCCCCAAGTGCATAATTCAAATGAATGTTGACAATCAAATTCAGAGCTTTAATTGTTATACAGAGGAAAGTCACATTCATAAAAAAGATGACATAAAAATTTATTTAAAGCCTCTCACGTTCTATGAAATGTGAACTCTTCCCCGTAGGTGGCTGAGTTAATCAGTAGATGGAACATTATCCCATTAGTAACTGTTTGAAAGGATCAAAGACCTTTTGGGGTGTACCTGGATTAGGATGTCTAGTTCTGGTAAGCAGTTTGGTAGCATTAGACGCTGATGACAGATATGTTTCTTGATTCCCAAGGAGAAAGCTAAAGTCATATTTCCTCTAGCTGATGACACGTACCTGAGAACCTTAAACCAAAACAACCATATGTTGTGTTTCTGTACATTAGGCAGCCATGTTCCAATAGCATACAAGGGAAACTTCTTAGGGTTTTGAAAACTAAAGTGGTTTTGGACATACCAAAACCAGATCTTAAGAAGCGTTAGTAACTCAAGATCTAGGCTGCATGTCAGTGCAAGTTCAGAAGCTCTAGACTACTTATTTATGGAAATGGACAACAGTTTTCTATACTTGGCCCTTAAAATGACATAACAGGTACGTTTACATTCTTGTCTAAATCAGCCTAGCTTATCTTTTTGACCTTGTGAGCTCTGATCCAAATGGTTATGGCACTGAAAAGCAGAAAAATAATATATCTAGCATGCTTGGGGTTCACAAGCAAGAGAGAAAAAAGCGTTTTCCAGGGGCCTATTGCTCCACACTGATGAGGACCAGGCTGAATATGTTTCTGTACTCTAGAATAATTTCATGATACACCACTTTTATGTGCCCTTGATAGCTCATTTTTTTCCACAGACTGAGAGTCAAATTAATAAACAAGCCTTTTGGCAGTACCACCCCACAAGCTTATTGCTGGCATGACCATGGCCACTCTTGAACTACTTGGTGCATCTTCAGACACTATTATGCATTCTTATATGCAAAATTTTCATTGGTCTCAGTTTAAATTTTGCCTAAGAATCGCACAAACAGTCCTTCAAACCTCTATGAAGTGTTAATATTTTAAGAAGCCACTACTATTTATACAGAAGCTGAAAAGAAACATTAGCTCAGTTAATCACAGAATATATAAAATTTATTGGGAGTATAAACTAACTTTTCATGAAAATTAAAAGTAGGAAAAGGTGGACATAAGAAAGCAGTCACAGGACTGTTATTAAGGATAATATTTACAATGATACTATATAAATACGGAACTTTTTTTTAAAAGAGTTTTCCTATATTGAACTTTCCTCACAGCACTCATTCAATATTCTATGCAAGACTCCCTAGCTTGTTCAAACATGGTAATATAGAATATACTGTAGTTTGTTCTAATTAGCTCAGCCTCTGTACTATTTGGGGATTCATATTGTGAAGTAAGAGCTATTGCCATATGCTTCAGCATTATGGGAAGGTGTATAAAGTTTCCAATCAGCACTTCAAATATTTTCAGATATATGACAATTACAGAATACTCATTTACTCTCAATCGTTTTCTATAATCTACCCAGTCTGATAATTTAGAAGTGGAGATCAAAAAGTATCTCTTGTATCACCTGCTTCTCTGCGTATTCTGTTTTTGTCATATTTCTCCCCATCTTTTGTTCCCCTATTAAAAGGGAGTACCAATACATCTATTGTGGTGATATTTCTCCTTTCTACTTTACCACATTATTCATTTTTATATCTCCTATAAGCTATTTAAAATTCTTGACAAGTTACTTTTGTATTTGAGATACTGTTTATTATGCAAGGTATTTATTTGATTGCTATTCTTTCTGTGATACGCTATTTGAAAGTGTTTATGCTCAGCACTCAGTGAGGAAAATATTTTTTATAAGAGCATTTGAAAATCTACCCTAGTCTGTATCAATTTCCATATTTCTCAAAAATTTCAGAATTTCTGATAAAAATATTTTTCTAAAACTAAGTACTAAGATGATGAATCATAACTGTCAAGAGTAATGCAATTTTTTTTTGTAAGAATTGTGATTTTTTTAATGGTAAAAATATAATTTCAACTGTAATCATTAGCACCAAATGGTTTCTAGTGATTGCTAAAGGGAAGGATCAGAAAATTAAAAATATATATATATATAAAATAAAAACAGCAAGCACATGTATGACATCTTCAAAATAAAATAATGGAATAAACTTGTGGATTTTGACTGTCTTTACCAGATGAGTACGTGTAGCTGGAACTCCGGAAGTCAACTGGTTGACTGCATCAAACACACAGCTATTCCATTAATGGAACATGTAGATGCAACCAAAAAACTACTCCTCCATGTGTGAACAGCCGATTTTACAAAGTCAGCACTAGGATGAAAGCTCTGGACTGTGTAAAGGTTATGAATCAAATACCTGGCTCTCTCCCAGCCCAAAATTTCACAGAGAATCTTAGACAGAAGATTTATTTTCTCTGTTCCTCACATCTACATAGAAGATAACACTTTATGAACAGAATCAGACTTTTCAGAGACCACGAGAACAGGGGAAAATGATTCTAGCAGATGGTTCATAGCCTAGGGTTAAGGATGTCCAGCACTAAATTTCTCAGAGGAGAGACCTTCTTTCATGGTGGATACATGCTGTAGACAGCATAAAGGTCTCTGATATTAATGGAAGATATAATACAAAGGATCTAAAAAAAACCAAAAACAAATAATCAAATGCAATGCAAATTTAATTGCTAACAATGAGGCCAACTCACAAAGGCATTAGGTACTAAATGCAACATTAGATATGCTAAACCCTGCTCTGCAGTTGCTGAAGCCTGGGGATAGCAAAGTTTTCCATATTCAGAGCTCTCTAGGCAGCACAGTTCTGATTATGAACCTGGACATCTGCGTGGCACTGAGGGTCTTTGGGAACACACAAGACCATGCCTTTCACCTGCCTTTCCTGACACACCTGCTCTCATCAGCCTTCTCCCACCATCTCTGCCGGATCGAGCTCCTCACTGGTCTCAGGGGTAGGTCTGACTCTCCAAGGCATCGCAGAAGTAGAAGCTGGTGGCAGCACATGCTGCCCTCTGCTCCACAGCCCTGGGGCTAAAGGACTCAACAGGGCTGAGGAGGACTTCATTCCTCTCTTGATTCTATGTAGACTTATATCCTTGTCACACTAACTACACAAGCCAGTCAGTGCGTTGTAGTATCAGGAGATGTCTCACTCATTGATCTTTCCTTTTCAATAGGTTGGGAAAGCAGGACTCGGTGGTCTTGCAGTTAAAGCACTCATCCAGGGGGCTGGACTGTGTTTTGGTTTCTGCTCTAAGGACTATATATGGGGTTTTTTTTAGCCAATGATTGGTTCATGCAAATGCTGTAAGTTGTTGTTGTGCATCACAGCCTGATGTGCCCAGCTCCCTGTGTCTCACACAGGCTGCGCACAAGGAAATCAGTTCTGCTGCCGAAGCCCAGGGAGAACACAGTAAGGGCAAGTCTCTAAATCCCTGTATGGATCTGTGCCCAAGATTTTCAAGATGTATCAGCTAGGCCTTGTAACTGAATCAATATTTGAGTAATTGTTTAGAAGCTTGTGTCCAGAAGTAGTAACAATGTCAAGACATGAACTGCGTTAATGACATTTCTTCCATCCAACACTTTGTTCTCTCAGCAACTTCGCTGCATTGAAAGCAAAATTGGAAAGCAAACAGCAAGCTGTGATGCTATAATTGAAACGGGAGAGGAAGGCACGGGTCCGGGTAGATCCACTGTGATTCACTTCAGAAGTATTAACATTTTCCCTTTCCACTTTGCTATTTAAGGTATTTCTATTTGTGGCAAAACTTTTATTTCCAAAAGCATTTTCTTTGAGTATCCAAATGAAATCTATTTGCCTAAGACAGAAAAATAAGTTGATTGCATTTTCTCTGAAAATTTCCATTTTACATAACAAATACTTTAAAGTAAGAACTTTTTTTCATATTAAATGTTTTTCCTTCATCTGAAAACACTCTAATGCACTGTAAAAAAATTGTAGCTTATTCACCTGTCTAGGCTCAGTGCAGAACTCTCGAGCTGTGAAAGGGATGCGCACGGCGTTTTCAAGCCCATGCAGAAATCTGTTATGCACGATGTGTGTTGAGCTGCAGACATTTCTTTCTCCTGTCTCTTTGTACAGAGCATCTGATTGTTGATGACAACTGACATTTTTTTATCGTAAGTTCAACAGTTTAGTCTGAAAGCATTCACCATGACTTAGGGAATTTATTTTGATAAGAGAACACTGGTAGACTGAGCCCAGCTTTGACCTTTAAAAATGAATGTATTAAAAAACAGGAGAGAGAAAAAGAATAAAAAAAAAAGAGGGGAAAAAGAAAAGAAAATAAAAAGCTCTGTTTGCCTTATAGATAAACTCTTTTGTTGTCTTGAAGACCAGATTGCTATTTGCAGCTGAGCATCAAGGCAGGTAGACTTCCTTTATAGCAGGAAGTTGTTTTTGCAAAATCCTTACAATGTTTTTTTCAATTATTTTTTTTTTTTTAATGGAAAGAGGACATACCAAGCTGTTATTGTGCAGCCTTGGAGAGTTATTTTCCATAATTTTGGGTATGGGTATAAATTTTTTGAGATAGTAGCGTTACATGTCAGGAAACCCACTCATGTTTCAGATATCCTGCTTGATTCAGTATTCAGTATTTGGTTTACAAAGTCTTTGTTTTGCATTAATCTTTCCCAATAACTACATACTATTTTTGAAATATGATATACTCTCATAATCCAATTCACACAAGAAATGTATTATCATTCATTTTAAAATTTGTTTTATGGGGTTTCATTCATTTATGAGAAGGCAAAGGTTATGCTAAGAATGAACAGTATTTGCATAATAACAATCACTTAGTTCCTGTAATCATTCAAATAAGGGGCCACGATAGAGTATTACCATTTCTAGCCTGCATTTTTGACTTTTCAAACCATTTTTCTCAGTCCACTTTGAGACTAGGATACAAGAGCAGAGTGCACTAAAGTTTAATATATTCCTATGTCCAGAATTTGGACACAAAGTCGAAAGTGCCAAGAGGAGGATCAGACATATTCCATACATATGAAGAGCGTGCAGCGAAAGAAGAAATTCTGAAAGAAATTGTAATCTTAAAATAACTGATGCAGAACGGGATGGAATTCATATGGCCTGACTGAGTTTTTTGGGAAATGCTCAATGCAAAATAATTTGCATGTGGACAGAGAAGAGTAGGAAGAGGGGAGGAATGGCCTCTTGCTTTGATTCTAATCTTAAAATACCTCAGACATGAGCAGCACTTGTCTAGTCTGAGCTGTATCACTCAACTTTTAAAAGACTTTTCGAGGGTTCGTGACTTGACAGACTGTTTTACATGCCATTGCACTACTGAGTTATGTCACATTGTCCTGTTATTAAAATATAGTGATCCTCTCTCATTTCAGAACTTGTTTGGAAAGTACACAGGTTGCCAAAAAAAAGTAACAGTATTCATCAGAATATAAGAGGACTACACATGAACATACAGTGTTGGTGCACAGAAAACCCTGAGGAAATATCATAAGAATGTCCCCAGAAGATGACTGGTGTTGGATACTATTTTGAGCTGTGTTTTAGCTCAAAAACACAAGGTGAACTCTTCTGAACCTGTATACCAAAATAACAAACTGTAGCTGTGTAAAAACCCTGCCCTTTTCTCTGAAAACCTGAAATCACACGACTGTCTTTGAAACAGTACAGTTTTAGTTCAATGCTGAATTAAGCTACAGAACTAAGTTTTAAGAACTTCTTCTATCTTTTATATCTGACTTTGGGAACTCCTAGCCAGCTGAAAAACAAAACTAGAGAGAAACAGCCTGACAGCAAGCTTTAGAGGCCACAGTTCACAGACCCACTTAAGGGACTTTTCTGCAGCCTAGAGGCAAAACCTACAATATGTTGAGATGGGTAAAAGTTTTTATGGTGGGAAAAAAAAAAAAGGAAGAAGGGTAGAGGTTTCCAGGGGCAAAGACACATGTCTATTTTGATTTCTCTCTTTCTTGCCCTTAAAGGACTTGCAGTGTTTTTCCCCTGAATTAGTAACAGCCAGACTGCAGAGGCTGACATTGACAGAGGCTGAGATGAGTGAGTTAACAGTCACTTATTGTCACTGAAGAACAGGGACACCAGCTATTGGCACTAAAACTTCATATCACAACATTCCCTGCTCAGATAGAGAAGACTGCATGGCTGCACAACGCTTTCTGCCTCAGCTGCTTCAACAGCAATGGGAACTAGGAGTTCATCTCCTGATGCTGCAAGGGCTCTGCTTGTGTGCATATCTTATTTACCACAGAGTAGTAAAAGCACGTTTCCACAGCAGGAAACCCTGCGGCACAGAGTTTGCTTCCTGCAGATGCACTCACAGACTCCAAGTTGTAAAGGGCCACCATAGTGTCATACAGTGGCAATAGGACTTCCAAAAAATGGTCTAGGAATCAAAGTGGCTCAAGCCACTTAATGAATCTAGGCCTGAACTCAAGGTCTTCTATCCAGTTGAGAACATAATCCCTACTGGATGCCATGGATGAGAAGCATCTCCTTTTATAAGACACTGGGTTGGATGCAATGCTCAGAGAAAGGTAAGATATGGTTTTATTTTATCTCAGATAGAGAGGAGCAGGAGTAGGTACACTAAATTCAATGTACCTATGGGATTGTAATTTTCGTGTAATTATTTTTCAAGAAATAAGAAAAGACGGCATCACTTTTACGTCGTGTCATATTTAAGAAAAGTTGTGACTTTTTGTGGAGAAACTTATGCCTTAATTGTTCTCAGAGGACATTTATTTCAGAGAATATCCTCACATGTTAAGAAACATTTCATTATGGAACCCGATCAGACTTGAGAGAAACTTGAGACAGACATGAGATAATCACTGACGTGCAGAACCGTACTAAGACTCTTAAGTAGTAGATAGCAAAGCAGAACTACAGAGATGGAGTGATTTTTGCTACTGAAATGTAAGTTATCTATAGATACAGCTTCATCAGTAGCTACTCTAGTAATAGTAGCAGAGTTGGGCTTTTTTCCCTTGAAGAATTTAAATGCTATTTACTTTATTTTTTTCCTCTTTCTAGACCTACATAGGTTGCAATTTATTTTTTTTTTTGGGGGGGTGGGGGGTAAGGGGTGTAGGGGTGTCAGGGGATTTAAGGGGGTAGAATTCATAACTTTCTTAATGAGTTTTAACAAGTTCTGTTCATCTTGCAGCCTCTTTTTCTAGTATGCTGAATCCTAAAGTGAAAAGTTAAATCCTATATGTTACAGCTACATAAAATGGTTTACATTTATTATACAAAAAAATACAACACCTTAAAATCAACTCTAGAGGAATGATCTCTCATAATCTTTTGTCCATTTATACATTGCACACAAGCTTTTCCAAAGCTTTATGGGCTAATGGACACATTGAATTCTCTTTGAGGCTCTGGCATTGACCTGCCTCATGAACCTATGCAGTTCACTTTTCATTCTTTTGTTCATCTCATCTCTTTAGATCAGAAGCTCTTCAGGGCAAATAAAGGATGTACTCATTATGGCTGTAAAAGAGATAAGCTTCTATATCTTCTTACTTTTCCCTATGCCTTTTTAAAGAAAGTCCCTTCATCAAAATATCATATTAAAATTGGTCTACAGCACCAAAGTAATTTCTCCAGCAGTATGTATGAACTATAATCTCCCAAAGAATTATGCACAAGCTTCACTTCCTACCCTATGAAAATTCCATTTAGTATGGCAACATTTCAAGAGAAAACCGTTCCATTTCTACTTGAAACGAAATGAAAAATTTTCTAGGACATCTCTCACTACATATTTTACAAATAAATAATCACTGTTTGTGAATTTGCAGTGTGGCATTTCATAGCAAAAGCATATGCTACAAATTCAGATTTTAAAGAGTGGACTGTTATAAAGCGCAAAATATTTGTAAAAAAAGCAAACAAAACTGGCAATTTAATCTATCATTCATTGATATTATTATACAGACTCATGTAGACAAGATTGTAATTTGGTTTTAGGGAAAATCCCTCCTCTGCATGGTGGCAAAACTGAGAAAACCATAGGGAGAATACACCTGGGAGCGTTACTGGCAGCTGAGATATAGAAGGCTGTTGATCTGCTGAATACTTACTTTATTTATGCTGAGATAATTTATCTTTATCTTACTGCTGATGACATGCCAAGCCATCAGAATGCAATTTGTGTGGGCACTGCTATGTGTTTTGTTTTAATTTGCCACTTGTCTTTTAATCTTTACAATACATATAAAGCACATAATAATACCCGAAATATTAATAGTTTGTCTACTTACATCTCTTGCTTTTCATGTTATTACCACATATCTCCTCACCTGACAAAGGAAACATAAGAGATGATCAGCAAGATATAATAGGTAATGAGGTAAATATCCCCAACTAAAAGAGTAAATACAAACAAAGTTGCAATGACTTTCATAAAACAGACCTTCAGTTTATGTCTGGACAGATTTAGATTTAAATTATGGCTATTACTACTCAGTATTTTGCCTTGGAGCATTAGTTGATTTCAGGTGCTTTTAATGACCTCTATCAGCCTAGGAAATGTGGTGGATCTCTAGATTTTTTGTTTGGATTTCATTTTTGAACAGATGCTGAGGATGATGAGTCTATCTCCTTAAGGCAGGAGGTTTAGAAATATTTTTTTTTCTTCTTTAGTGAAATCTATTGAAGCACGGAAGACAATGATGTACAATGTTCCAACTCAATATCTGCTTTGCTTTCATAGGTTAAAAAAAAAGGAGTGGAATGAAAAAAATAGGAATGCAGAATAGGGCAAAATGTTGAAGTTAATTTCAAATTTCAAACTTTCATAATGAACAGCAACAAAAGCCTTTCATATAAACTTGAGTTTCCTACATAAAGCTCTGAATTCTGAGGCAAATCTGGAATTTTCATTTACATCCATCTCTATTAAGTAGTAAATCTAGTCAGCCTCATTTTCACAGGGGATGTTATCAGCTGCACTCTTTATGCACTGTGATATCTCCTTCTCTCAAGCAGATCAGGTTTCAGCAGAATTTGGAGCGATTGTGCAGCCTGACCTTATCTCACTCTTCAGACACCGTGTGCATTTGAATAGGGATTTCTGGCAGGTGCACAAATAGGCAGAACAGCAGCAGATTTGCAGAGAACTTCAGACTCATTTAGCAGCCATTACAGTAGGTGTCTGAGATCACTTTACATTCACAATCTACCTGTACTGACTCAGTATTGCCTTATATTCCTTCTCCCCTCAAGCACCTCTACTTCACATTCAAATAATTTCTAAATTAATCGTGAGAATTACTATTTTCTATTGAAGCTGACCCAGATATTAATAATCTTAAAATTAATTGTTCCTATATTCTTTGCCTGTATGCTATTATTTTGCTGTGCTCTTTGAGACCGGACTGATCTTAACTCTCAAGTAATTTCATCATGGCCAAATTAATTGCTTAATGATAACGTTGTATTAAGTGCACAAAGTTTGGTGTTTGGTACAAATCATCACCAGCAGTTAAGGATGTTTAGTCATCTTTTTGTTTTTAAATTACTGTATCAGCCATAATGAAAAGTATTATGCCTTTGTTTGTTTGTAATTTACCAAATTCTCAGTATAATGCTTCTCTTTCTCTTTTGATGATGTCATTGGGATCATCTTTCACTACATCTTGAATTTGTGAAGGATAAGAATAAGATCCTGGACACATTTCTCAATGCCTCTTGCTGAGGAGAAAACAGATACACCTTTTAGTGAACTTCAATATTTATACAGTTAGTTGTGCGTGGACTAACATAACTAGAAGTACCCATCCCTACTAAAAAAAGAAGAAAATTCTGTCAATGTTCTTGCTTGAACTCAGATTGTATTTTTATCTCCTCCGTAATTCTCTGAGTCCTCTTACTTTAAAAAAATCCTAAACAAAACCTGAAACTTCCAAACAAAGAAAATGTTCTATCTTCCATATTTCATTTCTATTCCATATTTTGCTTAGCAATATCTTCCATATACATAGATATAAAGGTATGAACACTTTCCTCTACTTGCTATATTTCTTTTCACAATATGATTAAAGGTTGAAGACATACCACTGATTTTAAATTTTTAATTAAAAAAGAATCATAAGGGACATAACATTTTAAGGAAAAAACCCAACATTTTTACCTTATATGAAATAAAAAGCAGCCCTTTTCACTATAAGTATGAGGAGGTTTACAAACCATTCACCTGAGGGAAATAAGATTTCTAACCATTAGTGAATGAAGACCAAACTCGAAGTTTCAACTTAACTTCTGAGTTACATTTAATTTTGTAGTATGTATGCAAGGCACCCATCCATCTCTTAACCTGTTCTTGTCTCTGACTCCCACAAGACTTCAAAGTAGTCTCTGACTGTAACTAAGACAAAGAAGTAGCTGCTGAGATTGCAGAGAATGATGCCAAGGAGTGAAAGTGAAAATTAAGTCCTGTGAAACCTATCCTCTCTTTTTTCCTCTTGGTTCCATTAGTGAGGTCACAGAGTAATGTACCTGTGGTAAAACATTCCTTTCCATAGCAGCACCTTCTGGTACCCTGGCAAGCAATAAGAATGCCTTCAGTGTTAATTGAAATGAAAAAGGAAGAAATTTTAAAAGAATAGATCTCTTCCAAAAAATGAATATCAGAAATTGAAAAGTGAGTATACATATATATATAAAGATACTGAATTATAAACCTAATATCTAAATGTTCTCACATTTCAAATCTGACCCATTAGATAAGTTCATTGTTAAAAAAAAGTTCACCTAAATAAAATTACATTCTGGCAACTTCCTTTAACAGATCATAGATCCTCACCAATATAATATTAATAGCTAATGCTGTGATAATTGTTTATTAAAATAATATTACAGCACTTCATCTTGATGAGATGTCAATTTATCCACAGGTAGATACTTGTGGTATTTACCTTTATAGCTAAAATGACCCACACTTACTCAAGTTGCCTTCTATAGACATAATGTCAAAGAATAGATATACTTTTGTCATAAGCCAAATACCTTATTATAGATTTTTACAGCTTTTATTTATTTCTGTTTCTCAGTCTTCACTTACCACATCCAGGATGCACAATTTTTCTGTTTTAGTACCCAAGACTAGAAAAATCTTCAGTATTTGTAATCCTTAATAAGATGAGACTAAGTTTATTATAAAAATCGTGACAACAGAGAGGATCACCTTCAGCAACAATCCTACATCTACAGTTGAAAGCTCTACCACCTTGGGC
>JAOTQQ010000032.1:11915697-11934158 GCA_026546715.1 Gallinago undulata
GGACTCCCAGATCCTTCTCCTCAGTAGTGCTTCCCAGAAGATCCATCCCTAACCTATATTGGTGCCTGGGGTTCTTCGTCCCCATGTGCAGGACCCTAAATTTGTCCTTGTATCATTGGCTGGAATCTAAATAATGAGCACAGTGATCACAAGGGTGAATTCGACAGTGGCTTCTTCATGACACCAGCGCCTTGGATCCAGCCTCTAACATTCAACTTGAGCCCAAAGAGGAGTTTATGTAGCTGTTCTGTTAAAAAAAAAACAAACAACACAGCTAATGGCTGCTTTTGTCTGAGTACCTGCCACTTCTGCATCTGCTGGCGCTCTACCAGAAAATGCTGTGAGATGCTGGATTTTGCTGCAGTGTTGCTGGTCAGTTTCCTGCACTCTCTTGCTGTGACCTTAGCTCTTACACAGCGCTGAAATTCTGTAAAAATGATGTCTCATTTATGGTTTTGGGTTTTTTTTGCTCATTTATGAGTCTCTGACCAATCCAATCCTGCCAACTCATGTGTTTTTCACAAGAATCTAGAGATACAGTTGACAGTCTTTTTACATTGCTAACTTTCTTTTGAATTACTTGCTCCAGGAGTATCCTTGAAGGCTCTTGGGGTCCAGACCAAAATCAGATATCAGAGGTAGGTGTCCGTTTAGTTTCAGCAAGTCAAATAAATCTCATAGTTTGTCGAGAAATTGTCATAATTTGCTGGGTTACGTCTTGGTATAGAAATAAAATTGGCATCACCAACAACACTCAAAGATGCACATTAACTGGTACCTCAGCAAGTATCTGGGGTGGAGAAATTTCTGCTTCATCATATTTCTTGTTCTCTAGTTTTTGCTTTTTGGTGCTTTTTTTTCCCCATTGCTAATAGTTATACTAGTTTTCATTAAAGAGAGCTCAATTAGAAGAAGTAGGAATGGTGAATTTTTCAGTTAAGACAGACTGGTGATTTCTGCTTTCTGAAGCTGATATTGTAGAGAAATGTGAATCAAGACAGTCAAATCCTAACTTTAAGATTCATGAAGACAAAATGCTACAAGTTATACCACCAAAAGAAAACCCTGGATCTGATAACACCTGATTCTGAACCTACTATAAAGTATAAAGTTCATACTATAGAATTGAACAATAAAAGGTTCTTACCTTTCAAACAACTTTTTGTTTTCTTTTTCTATCTGTTCTTTCTCAGGAAAAGCAAAAAAAAAAAAAATCACACCAATCAATCACATTTTGTTGAATTTCTTCAGAGATATGAATTAATACATTCTTCTACACACCTGAATTTAGAATGAATTTTCTAGAAAGAGGCACCCACAGTAGTTCCCTGAATCTAAACAAACAAAATTGCTAGAATTATTATGTCTTGTCAGAGTTGAATAAAAAATATCAGTAAGACAGTTCTGTATTAATTCTTGTGTTTTTTTTTTTAACATGATTGTAGTCAAGTATTTTTTAGGAGAATTAGCAGTCCACGTTTGCTTTAGGGCCTCTGTCTGTTCATTACACTTGGTTTGTGCTTTGGAATGAGAAAAATCTCTCTATATTCTTGAGGCTGGAATTCATATGAATTGGTTATCAGCTGAAATAATTTCATTATGCTATTGGTGCCTATGTGAATTTGATAACTGCTGGCTGCTGGGTGTTACAATTGTAGTTAATCCACTGACCCAGTTTGATTTGGTAACTGTCCAATTTAAGTTAGTTCAACAAAAACTGTAATAGCTCATTTTACTGATAGGGCTGTTACTTTTTTGTGTTTGTTTGTTGTTCTTCATGTAACTTACCTAACATTTGGGTGTGGGAGGTTCTTTCAAAACAGTAATACAAATCCAAAGAATTTAAATAGAACAGTTACATTTCTTGAGTACTCTAAACTCTGTCCTCTGTTGAAACTAAAATCTAAAAGTTAGATTGTCTTAGATTTTGAATTTTGTAGTATCTCTAAATTTTTAATATTTCTGAGTTGCTTGCAAAAGCCCAGCAATTAAAAACCCAGAAAAAATACCACTCTGATTCTCATATAATCTTATGCTGTTTGCAATAACAGTACTAATTAACAACTTTTATCAGCTTTTACAGCATGTCAGGATTTATTCCTGGCACTGTTAGCTTCATTTCTTCTCATCCTGCACTTTCCCCCTCCTCCTCAGACTGTATAGAAAAATAACACACATATTAAAAAAAAATATTACCTTCTATTTCTTATCGTTAATACCCAGAGTTTGTTCTTGCATCCGCAGTTCCCGAGTCCTGTAAGTTTTAATATTTTCCTTGGAAATTTTGTATTCCCAGTGGTCTGAGTCCTATCACAATCCTAAATTTCTACTGCTTCAGTCTGCTTGTTAAACACAGCCTTCATTTCTAGGGATCCCCTACACTAATAGACATCTTTTCATGTACTGCACGCTGGGTAACAAACCATGCTTGTAAAGCTAAACTTGTAAAACTGAAAAAAAAAACCAAACCCAGGACACACTCACACTTGTAAAATTAAACTGGCTCTTTATAAGCTGAATTATTTCCTGAGATGCCCCAGTTCAACTAGCATCGTACATACGCTCTCCAGGCGGGGTTTCTGTATTCCCACCACCTCTGCCCTTCCCTCTAAGTTCTGAGCAGACTGGTGAGAGATCTGCTTTCACAGAAATAAGAAGAGAGTGACTAAAAAGCTGATTTCTCCTCTCTAATGTTAACTTGTTTAAAAAAAACCCAAAACATGTAAAGAGAATCAATACCATGTGATAAGCATATTTAAAATATTGCTGATTTTTTGAATTTTTCTTAACTTCTGTCCCTATGAAAATATACTAAACATACTGTTGCAGCAATATTGAATCCGGTTTGCTCATTTAGAAAACAACCTGAAAGGATAATTATTTCAGAAAATTTAGTTACCTGCCACTTGACAAAGTCTATTTTGTCAGTGACAAACTCATATTTTTCAGTTCTGCTTTAATAGCTCTACTGGCACAATCCTGTGCGTGTAGTTAACAGGGACAGAAACGCCAATAAAGAAAAGCAGGAGGTGCCCTTAGTATTGCCTTTAGCTTGCACATTTTGGAAAAGGAAGGTACAACTTGCCACCTCATCCTTCACATTTTGGAAGAATGAGGAAAAAGAGTAATAACTGCAAAAAGGTGAGATGCCATAAGGTAAGAACCTAAATTCAGACTCCCCCGCTGTCATCTGTATGAAAGCATTCAGGAATGCACCCTAATTGTGAAAGCTGCTCAGAACATGCACCTTCAATGTAAATCAGAGGAGGATCACGGGAACCTGTGCAAGTCAGGGTAGCTAGTCTGAAAGCTTAACACTTTTCAAAATAACACATTGTAATTTTTGCTTCTCCTCGATTCAAATATTTGGACTGGACGTTTTTTCTCAGCATGGAAGAGTACGGCCAGATTTATATATTATGTCAAGATCGTATGCCAAATCTATATATGCAGCAGATAAAATCACAGTAGAAATGTACGTGAGTACAAATATTCTTACAGTTACATCATGATTAGAAACAACGTGGAAGTTTAAAAGCCAATATATTCATAAAACTTTAGCATCAAATCATGGGAGTAATGAAGAAAACTGCATTCATTATTAATCAAGTATTTGGAAGATTTTTAAGTGCTGATTAAAAAGTCTAATTTGAATTTTAAACACCTTTTTTGAACTTTTCAAATTTCACTGTCAAACGTTTACATAAAGTTAAATGAAAAGTTAAAGAAAACAAAGAAAACACTTTTCTTGTTTGCATACTTGATGAAAATTGCATAACTGATTTTCACTTATCTTCCTTCAAAATGAAAATAATCTAAACAATTTATTTTAATTATTTTTCTAGTACCACGTAGTAAGACAGTGTAAATTGACATCAATCTATATACTAAAGGTACTTCTATCAACTAAGAACTTACAATCAATCAAAATATGAAAGACAAGACAGACAGGAAAATACATACTATTAAAATAGAATTACCACAAGGCACAGGTTGGTAAAGCTTTGTTATCAAAATTATATGACGCCTCTACCTTCCAAGGCATTTTTGCTATACTTATGCTCATTTAAATAAATGTAATGGTTATTATTTTTTTGCCTTCAGAAAAGACTCTGTTCCTTATGGCATACAGAATCTTTGTCACTTTACAGAAAAAATATGGTGGTGGGGTGTCTTTATTTGCCTGGATTTTTTCATGTGTTTCATTGTTTTTCGTTATTGTAAGGAAAATCCTTTATACTATATTTGAGATTTGGACTCTCTCTCACAGTGATGAAAAAACTACCTCATTTATTTTCTGTTAGCATGTGCCCCGACTTTTACTTTTTCATGCATCTGATCCAACTGCTTCTCCAATCCACCTACCTTCAATTTATTTCTGATTTTGGAGATTTGCAAAATTGAATAATGCCGGTCAAATTATATTCCATAGATTTTAGGAGCATTTAACAAAGACTTAGAGTTTATTTTCATTGTCTTTTCTATTATCAATAAATCAATTTTAAATAAGTCTTTTAGATAAGCTAGTTCAAAGGTCTTTAGAGACAACCAGATGTGTTTGACATAGTAATCTTCAATGGTCTTCTCTTCAGACAGTTATGGTACAGATGCTTCACTTTATCTACTATAATTCTGTAGCTCTGCCAATTTTATTTGATGCACAGAATGACAAGATAACATAGCTGCTGCTAATGCCTGTAAACAGTTTCTTGTCTTTTTCTGAGAAATTGTGGGCAAAATATGTCCACATCCCTTCAAACGAGCAGCAAGCAATGGTGCTCACGCTTACTCAGTCCAAAGGTTCATTTCGCTTATTATTTCAAACTGTGTGTAATAAACTTTCCAAGAAGATTTTTCTTCAAAGCTGACTACTCTCTGACTTGGTCAATTAAACAAATCATCTGTGTAAGCATTTGTCTGGGGTTATCATAGCAAGGAAACTGATGTTGGTTTCCATACTCACAGAAAGTACCGTTTTTCTTTTCCATACCAGGCATTTTCTTCATTGCTGAAGATGGAAATATGTTCTTAAGGATAGATTGCATTATTTATAGTATAACTACAATTCCTCCATACACATCAACTTTGCCAGCTAAGCTAAATTGAAAAGCCACTTCTCATCCATATCCTTTAAAAGAATGCTACAAAAAAGAAAAGCACTGATGCTATACATTCTTGTGTTAGCTAGGCTATTTGTGGTTTCTGTACCTAAATTTGTACTCAAGCCATACTAGCACCTGAAGTCTCCAATGAGCAGTCCCATACGTTAGACACTATGTACTAACATACAGAAATTTTATCTATGGGTCGACTTCATATTAAATGGTATAAATTTAAGCTTTTCTTATCAGATTTCTGTCAGATTCCATTTACAGTTCTAAGTGAAGTTGGAGGCTCTCCTTCCAAAGGAGATCACACATATATGGAATTGTGAAAAGGCTGCCATTTACAAAAAAATGATTCATCTGCCTTGAATTTTCAGACCTTTACAGCAATCTCTCACTATACATGTGTATTTGGCTTTCACAACAGCCATATGACTTCAGAACTTTCAAAATAGCTTTTCTAAAACATCTGTTGTTAATATCTGTGTTAGTTCTTTAAGGCAAATACCTTGTTTACTTCTCCACAGTAGGATTTTTTTTCAAATAAAAAAATAATAAAAAATATGTCTTTTAATCCATCTTCAGTCCTTGCTGATTGATAAGCAAATCACCAAAATAATAGCAAGTCTTTCCTTAATAGAAAACTTTAATCTCAAACATTTTCTAAAATTTTTCATTTTTCTCTGTTAAGTATCATTGTGCAAAATCTTGCTGGCATTGCAAATTTATTTTAGTGCTTTCCTTGGTTAGCTTTAATCTGCTATTTTCCTTACATTTACTCATTTTTGCTTCCCCTTCCACAGATGTATAGACTCTTCAATATTGGTCAGAGGATGACACCAATCTTGAAAGATCTGTCTTTGAAATCCCACTTTTACCTATGAATTCCTGCTGGGGATGGGAAAATGTTTGTGGCTTCCACATATCTTCGAGGCAAACTCTTTGTCAACTTGTATTCCTTTCAAATCTACCAAAGTCTGCAAGTGTTATCAAATTGAATTTATTTGGTTTGGAAAGCTTTGTTGTTTTTTAAAAATTATAAATGGATCTTTCAATTAAGAATCAACAGGTGTGTATGGAAGTCTTCTTAGTACAATATTCTTGTTGCATATTTCAGTCAATAGTAAACTATTTCAATAGATTTAAATGTTAGATTGGTGCACAAATTCTACTATTAATATGATGAAATTTTCAAAAGCCCCTAATTTTTATTAATCACAAATATCTTTCATTTAGAAAAGGGAACAGACCTGCTCAGGTGGCTTCTAAGTGTACTCATTTCCTTGAGATGGGCATATTAATAATTTATTTTAATTTATTAAATCCCTGTGGTTTAGGAAACCTACCTGTTAAAGTGATACTAGTTGTTAAAGTAAAGCATTTGCTTTGCAGCTTTGAAGGGCCTTAGTACAGTTTAATTAATTCAAGCTGTTTTCAGGGAGTCTAGTGAAACTGGTGAATCCATATTTGAAACCCCTTAGGATATATTAGATTTGCACACAACAAAAACTGCACAATTCTCATCTATTCCTGAAAGCAGAGCCTTAAAGAATGCTATGAGACAGATTCTAATGTTGACTAACTAGAAGCATTTTTTTGAAAAATACGAGATTAAGTTAATGCAAGGGAAGCCTTGAAGTGTATAATCCAATACAGATGCACCAGTCATATGGTTAGATTGCCCCACAACTCATAAAATAGAATAGGGATGAGTATTTAATAATAATGATGCTGTACTTTAAAATAGGTAATTCCTGCTTACGTTTTTTTACCCTCCATACTTCTCCAATGTAAAGTGGATTAACACACATTAAACTTCACACTACTCCATCTTTCACACCAAGAATGTCTCATTAAGCTTTCCTGGCTTGAGACAATTCACAGAAGTAGTAAAAGCACTGCCATGGTAATTATACTTGATATTACAGTATATGGTTCTAATATAGCAATTTGGCCTACAAAAAGATATGACAAGCATTTTAAACAAGAATAAAAATAATATCTTAAGAAGTTATGGAAAATTAAAATATTTAACCTGTGAAAATTTAGTTACCCTGAATATAATTTCAAATGTATTTATAAGGAGGAACTTTGCAGCTAATGTTCACACAAAAATGTGAAGGCAGTATCGTTGCTTTGCACAAAATTGTGGCTCTTTCAATGTCTTAGTTGTATTTATCTAAATCCAAATTTTGTGCACTGAACAGATAGAGCAATTTTCTGATAAAATTTTAATTATCACAGTTTCTATCAAGTAAATATTGCCTTTGTATTGGAATTAAAATGAAAATTATGTACAAATGTCATTTGAAGTCAATGAAGAGGTTGTATTCTTGAAGAATTCTAGCTTTTCTGCTGCTTCTTACATTTCTTTCAAAAAGACTGACACAAACGTAAAACGGAAACAGGAGACATCAGAACTTTTCCTTGGGGTTAATTTACTATATAAATCAATTATACAGTT
Organism: Gallinago undulata; assembly: GCA_026546715.1. Taxonomy (NCBI): domain Eukaryota; kingdom Metazoa; phylum Chordata; class Aves; order Charadriiformes; family Scolopacidae; genus Gallinago; species Gallinago undulata. Next base: position 11,923,267 of record JAOTQQ010000032.1, read on the forward strand.
TGAGGTAAAACAGCAATCTGAACCAGAAGAATAGAAAAGACTGTTAGGAAAGAGGGAGATGATTAAGTCATTAGCCCTCTTCTGTAGAGAGAGAGAAAGCTACATATTGATTTTTAGAACATTGATGGTTTAAGTTGGAAGTTGGGTGTGAGGAAATTTATGATATGCCAGAAAACTAATATATCTGCTGAGTCTGTGATTTGTAATTTGCTAATCTCTATTAGATTTATGACTCCAGGGTCAACTTCTGACAGTAATTTGTAGGTTTCCCTTAGGAATAGGGACTAAGGGAATGGAGGAGGAATGGTTTTATAAAGAATTCTACTGATTAAAAGATTTATATATTTTATTTTTTTAACTTTTCTTGGGTGTTTTCTGTTAATTTGTGGTTGAATGCTTTTGCTCACAGAATTTGTGCTACAACGTTTGATTCCCTGGATAAAATGAATTGCACGCTGTTTGGATGTAGGCTATGTGTTCATGATGTGTGACATTTATTGTACTGTTATTAGAGATTAACTGATTACCTTAAATTTGTTATTTTGGCAAGGCATCATGCCATGTCATACAGGGAATGCATAGATGACAGAAGACTATAGAGCGGGAGTAGATCTCTGAGGGTATAGTCTTCTAGCACTGGTTAAAAAAACTAATTATTTTCCATATGGGTTCCAATTAACATCGTTTATCAGTGACACATTTAATCAGTTTATATCTGAAATATCTTTAATAACTTCAAGTACCTTATTCCTTAGAAGTTTGAGGCATATGATTTGGTTGAGATAAAGCCATGTGCTGAGATTTTTAAAATGTTCTTTTAATAATTTGAAATCTAAGTTATCAGCAGCTAAAATTCCCTTCATCTTGGCTATTATCCCTACTGCGAACAGGAAGATTTTCATTGCTTTATCATATCTAAAATTTTCCCAGTCACAATGCTAAATTAGTGCATGATAAACATATACTACATGTTTACCTGACTTGAAATTAGACCATTTTTTAATCATTTGTGTGATTTTGGATCCCATTTACTCTTGTGATCTTAATTACTCTATATCAATTCTTTGAGTCTCTGTGTGCACATATACATTTAGATCTCAGAGCATACAATTCAGTCTAAAATTAAAGGGAACAATCCACATTTCTGGTGATGTGATCAGAAAAAAAAAAAGGAATTTAAAAAAGTGAGAAAAAAAAAAAGAAAAAACCCAATCCCACCAGGAGAGATATTAAAGACTTACCCCGTGTTTCAAGTCCACATTAATAGTTCAATCAGGAATATAAATGAAGGACAAGAAAACTTAACATAACATTGGAAAACAACGACATCATCAAACACTGCAGAGAAATACCATAGCTATGAAGTAATACACACCTTTTTTTTTTTGCTATCAGCTGCAGAAAAACAAAAGTCCAATCACTCTGAAATACACTCCCACTGATTTAAACAATTAAAAAAATAAATAAATCTAAGAACTAAGTATACCTTAATCCCTTTAATCCAGAAGGTCAGGGTCTACTGCCACAGGGACTTTACTTTATCCACACATCTCTCTCACCTTTTAAAACTTTTCATACCAAGGTGTCGTGAAAGGCAAAGGTGTAGACTGACAGCATTTAGGCACAGGTTTCAGTTGTGATGCGACATTACCGGTGACCTTCTGTCATCCTGTCATCATCTAAAGAATGCCTGGCAGGCAATAAAAAGGTGGTGTGATTTTTTTTTTAAAAGAACACAATAATACATTCCTAAAGGAATTACAAAATTACCAAAAAATTACCAAAATAACAAAATGAAAAATTACTGAGCAGCAATATTGCAGCTCACTTTAAGAATGAACTTAATGTATAAATTGATGAATTTATAGGATGAAACAATAAATGAAAGTTATAGCAGATAGTAATCTGATAAAGCACTGTCTTCAGTTGAAGCCAGTGACTGCACGCTTAGGATAAACTCCCGTTTTCAAAATTGGGTGTTGTTTTGGTTTGATACTCATTGCATTTACTCCTCACACCATTATATACATATTTAAGACAACAAGCACATTCTTTGAGCATTGCAACCTGTTACTGTCTACATGAAAATAGCTTCTTGACATTTTGGTACATTTTCAGATTGTTGTTAACTTACACAATATTATATAACAGCATGGGGTTGCTTTGCAGGCCTAAATAAGAATCTTGAGAACAGGGTACATGATGTTTACAATTAACTAAGGAAGGAAAATCAGTTTGGTAGAGTATAGCACTTACTGCTTCTCATCGATAAAAGTTATTGCTAAATTTAACATCCCTGAATGAGGGAGAGCAAACACCCTGTAAATAGCAAGTCCTTCTTAACTAAAGAGTGTTATAATACTTGAAAATATCTCAGAGAGCAAACAGTAAGAAAATAGCACATTCATATAAATTCTACAGGAGCCAATAATTTTCCCTCATCCTTTTTTTTTCTTTAAACAACTCTTACTATTTTTACTTTTTAGAAATAAAATATTATACTAGGCAATTTTACACAAGAAAAAAAGATATACAGGAGTTTACAAAAGACATGTGTTTATAATATGATAATGGCACAGGGTAAAAAACAAAGCCCCCCCCCCTTTTTTTTTAAAGATCAAACCCAGAGAGAAGTGGCAATTCTGCTAAAGAAAAAAAAATGCAATATACTTCAGCCTTTATTCTGTTCTTTTCCTGTTTCAATCTTATAATGCAGTTCTAATTTCTTTGGTCTAGAGTTACACTGCTATAAATAAAAAGCTCTCCACTATATTGAAAGAAGCTTTAGTAATTCATGCCAACAATCTTCAAGAGCAAAAAGCATTTAAAATAAGGTTAATTTCACTGTACTGTATTTAAACTGAATATTATAAACTGCATGTTTATAATCCCTAGCTATGCTGCCCCTTGAGGCTTCAGCACACATTTCAGTTCATCCCTTATTACTGCTCTGGTACAGACTGCTATTTTGCAGCAGAAGCTGACTGCATAATTTTATAGGACTCAGGAACGTTATTGTATCCTCACATAATTCCTCGAGCCAAAAGGCTGCTCAGAAATCAGTGGGCTTAATTCTTTTGTTCTCTTTATCCATCTGGGAAATGATTGTTGTGGTCAGACACCACTAAGACTATATTGCATAAATGTATCACTCTCTCTAATTCGATGCTGATAGCCCACAGAGAGTATTTGATTTATGGTTGTATTTCTGTCTGAAAAAACAAAACCTAGGAAAATACTATTATATGTTAAATGCGATACCTTCATCTATCATTGCTACAAGACAAGACATATAAATAAATCCTTTTTGAGATGGCATCCGTAGATACTGCTTATCTGTGTAAAAATGTACACAGCCAGTATCAGTAATTTCTTCTACTGCACTGCATCTAATACAAATGCTCATTTGAACCATCACAAGAGGTAACTTCAAAACCCTGTAAAATCCAACCTGCTAAGAAAGAAGTAGTGTAGTGAAAGCAAATGAACTGTTAAAATGCAGACAATTACAGCTTCAGGCTAAAAGGGAGATCATTGTCCAGATACTTGAAGGAAAGCACACTTTGTGGTTACTCACTAAACAAACAATTCTTTGGCTAATCAAATATCTACAGCTAAGTCTCAGTCAAATTAAAAAGAGAGCCTAAGTCTGCCTTTACACAGGAGAGCAAGCTGAACACTTTCATCATATTTGTGATTTCTGCCGGTAATAAACAAGCAAACCAACCAACACACACCTGATTTTACTGTGGTGGGAAAGCGTATTAATATCGCTAGGGAAATAATGCGAATGTGCTTTCTCTTTCCACTTCAAAAACTTCAAGTATAATGTTCTGAACACTTACACAAACCTTAACTTACAATATGATCTCGTCTTGCAATTGATAGTGTTGAACCACAATGGCTGATACCCCTTTCACCTGGGTTTAACGTACAGTTGTGTTTAAGAATTCTTACCCCACACCCACATACGCTTCTTCTAAACAGCTGGCAGACAGCATTTTCTAAAATTAGACAAAATTCAAAACAAAATCTTTGTGTCCAAATACAGGTTCTAAATTTGTTAAAAGAAGAGAGGGTTCTAGGAGCTTCTCTTAAGCACTAAATAGAAATGAAGTTGAAATACTGAAAAAGGGCTGTAGAATGCAAAATATAAACTGCATATTATAATCTACAGTTAATTTCTGCAATACTTCAAGGGAGGTGAGGAATTAAAAAAAAATTGTACATCAATAGATGCCACTAAAAAAAAAGTAGATTCTTTTTAAATTACCAGTAAGTGTCCTACATACAAGTAAAGTTAAAATTTTCTAACTATAAGCAAAACTTATCTCAAACATTTACATCAACATGTTGTGTATCAGAAGTATTTAATATAAAGAAAGAAGGGTATAGAAAGGAAAACGTGCCATAGATCTAACTAACATGGGATCTATCTGAAACTTGATTCAGATGATATGTGAGTTTTTATTAAAGTCTACAAGAGCAAATAATTTTTCTGAAGCCTAGAAATCCAGGGTCTGAAATTCAAGTGTGTTTTGAAATTAATTAGATCAGCTTGAAGTAAAAGGGGATGGCTGGTAGCAATTAGCAGCTATTTCTGGTAGCTCCAGACATAGCAAGAATTGTACTTTGTAATTAACAGGTTCTTGAGCTTTCTTTCTTGGATTATATCCCACCAGCACAGCTTTCTCGTAAATCTGAAACCAATTTGCAAATGTCACTAATTTAAAAACATGCTTCTATTACATTGACATCTTTACTATGAAAAATTACAATGAAAAATATTCATGTTCCTAGAGGTTCATTCACTATCTGTTCAGAACACTAAGTCTTCATTACAAATGTATTTCTTCAGTTCCTCAAGTGTTTGGTTTTTGTTTTGGAAAGTTTGCATAAAACTTTTATAGTGAAGAAGCAAATCTAAATCTTATCATAGATGATACGGATAATAAGGGTCAAGTTTTGAAATGTATTGTAGCTGCACACTATTGTATGTTGTGTAAAATGTTTTTCTATAATACTTTGATCCTATTACATGAAATTATTTTAGACACTTGGAGACATCCACACAGAAATCGACAGTTTTCCACTGAGAGAGAGAAAGAGTTTGAATCCATGTCAAAAAGAGACACCATCATACATTCCATAGTAGGGCTGTTAGAAGTTTAAACACATGCGTTGTAACAGTATATAGCGTTATTTTGAGAGTAGAAATACAGCCTAACACCGACCCTTCATGATTTCAGTCCTAGAGTCCTAGTGTCGTTTTTTTTTCTCAATGTTTTGTTCAGCTGCAGAATGTTTTACACATCTGAAGAACAAAAACATAGAGCAAATTGAGTTTAATTTCTAATCTGTATCTCTGAAGGAAATGCTTATGTAAATTTTGAAGAGCTTTGTCTACCTCCCTCCTAGTGGCACCCACAGGCACTGTAGGCACTGTGTGGAAGCACAGAATGTGCTCAGCAACAGGCATGGGTTCTACTGACTGACTTGGATTGTAGGTGGAAGATGAGAGGGCAGAAAGCAATTATTGCTTTCTGTCCTCTCATTCAGCTTTTCCCCTTACCTTACGCTACACACAATGACAGCACCAGCATGGGTCTCTGATTAGCACAGTTGATTCCTAAGGAATCAAAGGGATGAGATGGCAACAGTCTCTGGCTTTGCAATGATATACGAAGCAGGCAGGCAAGACCATAGAGAAAAGGAGCAGTGGAAATAAATAACAGAATTCTGCAACGTGGTATGGGACATTCCTTGTTCAGAGAGCTTCCTGTAGTGTTATTCTACCCCACTTCATCTACAGTGCATGCAAGTTCCCGGCACCCTTGCCAACCCTGAGCGGGCAAGCACATGAGGACACACCATAGACTCCTCCAATGGGATACCACACAGAAAATTACTGTTGCTTTGATGATAACATTTTGCTTCTGGAGAAATATTTTATTTCATTCTTTTTTCAAGCAGGCAATCTCAGCCCTCCAAGACCAGAAAACAGAGTGAGAATATTGCCAACTATTAGTTGCCCGCAGTCAGCAGCAGCTCAGGTTCCCCAGAGTCATCGGCAATTCAGTTCCTCAAACAATGCAGGGGATGGGGGTGGAAAAATGAGACTGGGCTTTAATTACTGGACCAAGTATTTACACAAGGCAGGAAATGTCTACTTACTGACTGCAGTTGCCCTTCTCTAAACAGAGCAGAAGCAAGAAAAAGAGTAGATTGGAAGGCTTTCCTTTCAAGACAAAGAGTAAAGAAGAGAATGATTATAGATGAGAAGGAAGAAACAAAGCCACCTGTAACCTTCTCATCTATTATCATTCTCCTCTTTACTGCTGCCAGCTCCTGAGGTTGCTAAGTCATGAACTCAAACCTAGGATTGTCTTCTCAAAGAGTTTAAGAAACATATATGTTTCCATGTGTATCTAACGGACATGCTTGTACTGTTTCCTCATTAAGAAAAACCATGAAACAATTGTGTCTTATTGATGTACATATGGCCTGTCATAAATGGTTATTACATTATACTTTGTTCATTAATGTTTGTAGTTTTATTAAGCTATGAGGTCAGCTGTCTTTTTGTCATTATTATTGACAATAATAAGCATTCACTTTATCAATGAATGAAAATAATATATGTGATGAACAATGAGTTTCTGCTAAAAATACAATTCTTACTTGGTGTTTCTTTGTTATTACTTTCCCAAACAGCAAACAACATCAGTCATTGAAGACAAACTGCTGTGCTATGACAGAAAATATATGCTTGCCTTACAGTCATGTTTTTCTTCTTTTATAATGGACATTATTCAAAATGGAAACAGTAAATCTTAATGACTGGTTTCAAGAAATTTGGCATCAGACAAGTTCATATTTTATTCAATGTTTTAAGAATTGTTTTTCAGAAAAAAAATGGTATAGTAAATCAGACCTTAAGGAAATGATTCATCCATATAGATTCACAAGTTGTTCAGAGATGATCATCGTGACCGTGAAGCCTGGCCTCATGTACACCACAGGTTGCTGGATTCCTCCATTACTGAATTACAAATTTGAAGTAGTGGATACCTAAAACTATGTGGTTTAGTTAAGGCAATGGTAAATCGGCTTTATATATATATATATATTTATTTTTTTTTAACGTTGAGGAAGATAAAGTCAGTCATGGCATTTCACCATTCATTTGTGTACTGGCATACCACCTTTTGTCATCATTCTTCTTCCCCCTTTTCTTAGCCATTAACAGAAGCGTTGCTGAGGATACCTATCCTAAGGGGAAAATAATTCTAATAATCTTTCATCTAGTGGATTTGAATGCAGGGAGGATGCTTTTGTTGTAACCCCTATGTAATTGAAGATTAACTTTTTTTTTCCTTCTTTTTCCTTAATACAATGATAAGAGAAATTATCATCAATACATTCTTTGGCACTTGGAAAGAGCTCTGTTCCTTATGCAAATCCCTATGATCAATTTTAAACAGGAAGAGAGAGAAGAAAGGAATAGAAAACCACTGTCAAGTGCAATTAACAGGTGTCTAAAGACTCAAGAGACACTACAAATGAAGATCTGTCTTTCAAAACTGGCTTTGGCACATTTTGAGTTTGCGCTACATGCATCGATTCTTTTTCTACTCTGAAATAACTTCACATGGTGATAGTTAATAAGCCAGTAAATTCCTGGAAGAAAAGGTTTTCTTAAGTACTGTAACAAACGGGCAAAATAAAGATCACATAAACCAAACAAAAAAACCCCAAAAATTGCTTTAAAGAGTCATTGTGGTCCTGATGCATGTAGACAGAAGTTTACAATTTTCCATAAAATATGGTTCGTTCCTTTAAAATTGAAATGGAAAAGTTAAATATAGAAATGCAAAAACCATTAATGCATGACAAAATGAATCAAATTAGGAACACAGAAATTAGTATAGACATTCTAACTTTAATTCATTACATTCTTTTGCTAGAATACACCCTGGACAGAATGTTAGCCTAATTTCAAATTCACTGTTTTAAAAGGTATCTTTTAAACTCAGGACCTTTTCATGAGCTAAACAGAGAAATCTGTGCTGAATTATCACTGCTTTGTCTGAAACTTTTTTTAGTGAACTCCATGGCAGTAAACGACTTCCAAGAATTTATGCGTGCATGTTTAACCATATCAGCAGCATAGGCTGTGCAAGAGTAACAGCACTCTCTATAGGAGTCTCTGTTCCACCATGCTGTGCATTCTAAGGCGAAGCCAAAGTGCATAAACTTAATGGAGAGGAAAGATGATCCTGTGCTAATACTTCCCCCTTTCTCAGTATGTAACCATCAACAGTCCTCTTGTAAAAGAAGGAGGAACTGAAGTCAATACTGTAAGATGAGCTTAGTCATACCTTTATGTGACATGGTCCCGTGAATAATTTATGTATCAGACACAGATCTCGGAGATGTTAATCTTTCATAGAGCAGTAGTCAGAGCCCACGTGGAGACTGCAATCACCATTTCACGAGCCACATGGCACAGCCGTCCTACCGAAACAACAGACAATGAGGCAAGGACTCAGTGTTGCTGCCAGGGTTTTCCTGGCATGGCAAAGTGAAGAGAGCTGAGAGCTGCATTTAGGGAAACGGGTTCCCCAGTTTTGGCTCCATTTCTGCACAACCTGTCTGTCTCCTGTAGATCTCTCTCCATGGCACAGTTGAGATGCCATGTTACCTTACCTCTTCCATCACAACAAGCCAATTGCATATGGTAAGTCATACGAGGATAGTTAAAATTCTGTTCTTTCTAGTTAAAATTCTTCACTCTAAGAATATTACTGAATCAACGTAGCTACAACTTACATTAACACAAGGTCCGGCCACAGACCTTTCTGAGGAAACTTTCCAGCTTTCTTGTATTTTCATCTGGAAACAGACAACAGACCTATAGCAATTTAGCGGAACAAGTAATATTTGAAAATGAATATTCCCCATAAAAACACACCCCCCACACTTTTTTTTTTTCCTCCCCAGGACAGCTTTCATCAATTAATAATATCTCTATAACAAAAGAAATCACCAGGTTTAAGGAACTGTGAAAATGCACTCCATGTTGTCAGACTTTAAGGGAAAGGTTTTCAGGTAGCAAGTCATCTAAAAATCAGGAATAGCTCAACGCTACCTAATATACATATTAATTTAGTGCCAATATATAATTATTATGTGGATATTTAATTGCATATCACATGAATCATTTTAAAAGGAAATATCTCTCATAGATGCATACCATGATGCAAAAAGCCCATAATTAGTATGCAGTAGGGGCATGTTTCCAGGATGCACTACTTGTATTTAAGGAGAAAGTAGGTAAGATCATTAGACTTCTAGCCTTGAAGTGCAGAGAATAAATAATTCTTCAGTTACTCTTAAACATTAATTTCTAGATTAGGAGATTATACCAAGTGGTTTTATGACAGAGGGAGGTTACAGACATGCTAATTAAAAACATTAAGAAGCTATGACAGAACTATTTAAAACTGTTGCAATGATAGGATTATTCTTTGGTGCAAAATGATAAATCTTGATATATAGGGTGATGAAAAAGCTTGAAATTAAGAAAAGTGAAAATGATAAATCTTGATATTTGGAGTGATGAAAAAGCTTTAAATTAAGACAAGCAAGGAAAAGAAAAGCAAACATGAAAATACTCTAACTAGATAGGGAAAATGATTAAATAGGGTGACAGTATGAGAGCACTAGCTTAATGAAGTACAGCAAGCTTGAAATCATCTCTTACCTACAAGATCACCTTGATTTATGTTATCAAAACAGAGTAGTACTTCTGTGCTTCAGTTCAGAAATACAATGTTACAGCAGAAAAATGACCTTTATAAAACATGAACAGGTTGGGGACTGCAAGGAATTATCATTTTATATAACTATCTTTGTTCTGTTCTATAAATTTAAAAATCTCATCTTCACTTACCTAAACAAACCTGTGAAAGGATATTCCTTGAAGTTATTCCAACTGAACATTATAGAAACTGAACTGGAAGCTGTATAATTAAAACACTCTCAATTAGACTGCTTCTTGATGAAATAAGAGGACTTTACACAGTAGTTAATCCTTTCGAAATTGGAGGCTGGAACACAAAATCTAAAAATCATTCTCTTTTCTTGCTGTCAATGAATGTTTGGGAAAACTACTACAACTCTTCAACCAACATTCCATTATATTAGATTAACACTTACACATTGTGAAGTTGTGGGACCTGTGTGCATCCATCTCACTTGAAAAGATATTCACTGATTTCTCCTTTTATGTTGTTTGCCTCCACTTATGTGACACTGAAGTAAATAAAAAATAATTTTAAAAAAATATTAGTATGTGTTGAAAGGTACTAAAATGAATCACGTTACCTAGGCACTAGCAGCAGTAGGAAATACAAAAGCAAAAATGATATTCAGCATCTAATTCTCATATCAGCAGACTTATTTTAAAAAGTACTAATGTGCAAAGATGAAAACTTTTTCTTTTATTTATTTTAGGAAATCATAAAAATAAGCCTGACTCAAAAATTTTCCCCATTGAATATCTTAACTTTCCACTAAGGCTCAAAGAGGAGCTTAAAATCTATTCATAGCAACAGAACTATTTAGGACAAAGCTGATTAACTAAACAATTTGGAAAATAAAAGTCACAGAGAAATGATTCTGCCACTTTGCTCTGGTGAGACCTCACCTGGAGCACTGTGTGCACGTCTGGAGCCCTCAAGAGAAGAACATGGACCTGATGGAGCAGATCCAGAGGAGGGCCACAAGGATGCTCAGGGGGTTGGAGCCCCCCTGCTCCGAGGACAGGCTGAGGGAGCTGGGGTTGTTCAGCCTGGAGAAGAGGAGGCTCCGGGGAGACCTAATAGCGG
>JAOTQQ010000032.1:11934477-11952243 GCA_026546715.1 Gallinago undulata
CTGGAGACATTCAAGGGGAGGCTCGACGAGGCCCTGGGCAACCTGGTCTAGTTGGGGGTGTCCCTGCTGACTGCAGGAGAGTCGGACTAGATGGCCTTTGGAGGTCCCTTCCGGCCCAGATGATTCTATGATTTTATGAAATTATGCCAATATTGATGGTCCGTGCTTGATCTCTTAGCCCAAACCTTTCAGGGTGCCACCAGCATGTAGGCGTAGGAGCTAAGAGATCTCAAAGCAGAAGTAACTAAACACAGAAAGCTACCACTAGGATCGTGTTATGTGTAGTACATTTTCTCATGAAATAATCATGGAACTGGAAGAAAAGAGAAGGCTATGGAAGAACTGAAATCAACAGTGCTCAACAAGTATGAGAAGAAAACTGGAGCTCTGATGGCAGATATGAATAAATCATTCTAAACGTAATGACAAATAGATTTCCCCCCTGGTTTGTAAAGGCAGCCACAGTTAATATACACTCAATACTACTTTCTATTCCTTTTCCTTTTCCCACTCAAATCTGTGGGCCAAATTCCATTCCTGTTTAATTTTTATGTCACCATTTTTAGAGTATAGTTATGAATGGGGTCATGGCTATCCCGGGATTTTTCTTCTATTATGAACTAAAAGTCCTTAATATAAAAATATTAAACACCAATGTGTTTTTCAGCATGAGAAAGATGCAGGAAAACTAATATACTCACTAAACTTCTTAATTTAATGAGGGGGGAATAAAACTGTGGGTGATCATGAGAGTAATAGTCCTTGCAAGATTCCTGTGGTGCAAAATAGTTAATAAATTAATATTGCTATATATTCTATCAGGTTTTGATTAACAAGTAATAAAAAGCATATTACGCCCTCTAAAGCTCTCAAAATCCACAAAAAATGCATACAGAATAACGTACCTCAATAAGTAAAAAAATAGTGAGGTAAAAAAATCTGAAATCCCAGCTTAACATTTTCACTTATTCTGCGAATTTATCTCTGTAAGGGAGACGCTGTTCTAATTCTCTGTTTTACATATTTCTGTAGGATTTAGCAGCAAAACCTCAAAATCTATTTTAATTAAGAATTAAAATGTATTAACCATAAACAACTATAACCAAGTTACCACGGTCATAACATTTTTTTTTTCAGACTGTATTTCATTACAATAGATTGCTATGCTAAAATCAGAATGTTTCATATAATCACATACTTAGAATCCAATTTCCAAAAGAAAAAAAAATAAAGCAGGAAGAAATAGGCTTATTTGTTGGACCCCAAGTCAATATTTTCAAAACAATTTGCTTGAAAGCAATTTGATATGGATAATTTGTACAGGTCTAGATTTTATTCCACTCAGAATTGAGGATTGATTTTTAAAGTGTTTATTTCCTTTCCAAGTGGAACATGATGATCCAGCCATACAACTTCTAAGCTCATTGTTTTTGTGGAGTAGTTATTCAACTGAACCGCTACTGTATATTTGGATGCCAAATACACAGCATTTATTGCTAGATGCTGAGATTACTCTTTGCTTGAAATTTTTATTTCATCTTTCTGAATTTCTTGGCTAGTTGGAGATGGGACATTTTACCAACTTCACAAGCTCCATAAAATGGCTCTTATGACCATCATTAAAACATAAAATAAAATAATCATGCTTTGCAATAAACCAGGAACAGTCATCCACACATCGATAGAACAGATATCAAGAGTATCTATGTGAATCCATCAGAGGGACAAATAAATGAATTATTATCTATTAGGTCATTTTGTCCAAAAAACTTTGACCCGATTCAGAACTATACTAAACACACTCAGGTCAGGGAGTAAACACTGATACCAATTTACACAAACTCTGAAGCTACTGCATTTTCAAATAAGCATCATTTGTATAGAAGAAAAAAATAGGTGTCACCTAATTATGGTCACTTTTAATCCCTAGATGTCTCTACTCTTAGTGGGATGTTTCTTTGTCCTACACATGCACTGTGAAAAACTAGAGAATGTATCTTCCATCCGGAATATCCTATGTTTAATCTAATCCATCAGCTTCATAAATCCTTACCAGCCACTTGACATGAAAAGACCAGTTTTAAAACACCCTATTGAGTAGCCCTCATGGAATGATGTCTTAGGCAAGTATCTTAATTAAAAGAAGATGTAAGAGCAGAGTTTTTTATGAGTTCAAAACTTCTTACAGTTTGTGGTGACTTTTTGCAGTGTCTTTTGAAACAATGTTGCCCTCTAGCTCTCATAGAATGAAAAATAAAATAACTTTTAAAAGCTTACCACGTGACTTGGCAGCAGCCAATCCAACTTGGAACTTGTCTGTATATTTCTTATTCAGCTGAAACCCTTGGCCTCACTGGGAGTTTTCAGCTCTAATAGAGTCAGCATTTCAGTCAACATTCTCAGAGTTTGATGAATGAAAGAAATTAAATTATTTAAGTCTTCACCAATAAAAAAAAAAAAGAGATATTTAGTATGGTGTCTGCCTCCACTACTTCCCTAAAGGTATTTTGTTCTTCTAAAAGATGGTATTTCAACTACAAGGTAAACACATGCTGAGTTGGCTGCTACAGTATGAAAACCTAAGTTATGAAGTACCTAGAGGACTCAAAAATTCAGTTCCTTCATAAGTACCTTTGAATTTCAATGGATTGTAATTATAAGCAAAAAGGACGCTTTATCTGAAATGACAAATAATAACTTAAAGACCTGTCAGAAAGATGTTCCACTTGTAAGGGGAAAATACCATCCTTCTTGAACTGATCAAAGGCATCACTTGTGTGATAAAATTGCTGTGGTTCCCTTTATAGAGAGAATGGATCTGAGCCAACAGAGTTACACAGTTGGCATACTGCTAATTCATATTCTGTAATTCAAGAGTAGAGTTCTATGAGCTTAAGAATGAAAATGAGCTACACATCTTTTAGTTAACAGATTTTGTGTTTGGTTGGGTTTTGTTAGTTGGGTTTGGTTTTTTTTTTGTTGGTTCTCCCTCCACCCCACCCCGATATTTGAACCTGCTTGAAAGCAGAGCAATTTCTTTTGAGCACCTTCTGTCTCGTCTCCTGAATATCTACTCAGGGCATCAATTAATAATGATGACCAAGAAACCAGTTGTAGAACAGATTTAAGAACTTGTCCTGAAGAATGTTCAGGACAGCAAGAACTCAGCAAAAGCCTACAAGATCAGGCACCAAACCCATTACAAATTGTTCAAGTTTCCCAAGTCAGCAGTGGTACAGTGGCTGAGTGGACTGTGACACAGTAAGTGGAAGAGGAAAGGAGCCCTGTTCTGCGGGTAGGCACTGCAGTCTTGGTAGTTCAGGATAGTCTCTTACCTGTGAGCAGTAGTCAGATCATGACGGCAGAGCGTTTATCTATTTCCCACGACTAGCTTCTTGAGAAGAGGCCTGCAGATCTACCACCCTTCTGCATGGAAAAAGTTGACTTGGCTGAATATTTACACATATAACTTCCAAAGTATGAACTTAAGAACTTGAAAGCATCATTGAGTTCTTATTTAAATTAAGTCAGCAGAAGTTCTTGGGAGAGTCACTGAATAAATTACAAAGTACAAGTTGTTCTACTATGAAAGCTGAAAAGATTCCTAATCCAGCTTTTAATTTCATTGTACTGCAAATGGCAAAGACTTTCTCATTATCTCACTTGTTGCAAGCATTTGTTGTTGTCAATGTCAACCAAAGATAATGAAAAACAAACTTCCATAGGCTATTAATGAATCTATTTTTAGCAGTGTTTAAAACAGAATAAAATTTCTTTTAGTGCCTATACTTATTGTCAAATGGGAAGAGAAACTTCTGACTTGTCATGTCAGCTTCTTCCACTTGTCAAGACAGAAGAGTTTCTTGCTCCTTTGGTCTTTAGAAGAAAAATAAATGTAGTAAAATTATAATATTAAGAAACATACTGCAAATATATACTTCTAGATAACTTGTGGAGGTAACAAAATACGTCTTCTTTTCAACAAGAGAGCAGTATGCATATTTTGGAATTAAAAACTATTTGCCTATCCAAGTCAGACTGATATAGGAATACATATTGGCTGACCACTTTCTTTTGAGGGTGGGGTTTTGCCTTTTTTATTTATCCATATAATTTTAGTTTTTACAGCTAAGCATGTTTAGACATCATCCTGGCTTCTCTAAATTCCCACTGTCAGCATTGTCATGAGGCCAGCTGTGAAGTATATTATAAGCATTTGTTAACTCTCCTCAGTTAATAAGAGAATAAAAAAGGAAATTCTGTGTTAGGGCAATTCTTTCACATGTATAATCAAACAACGCTGAAAAGGGGAAAATTATTTTTTAAAATTATTCAGAAACACTAATGAAAGTCTTTATTGTAATAAATAAGAGCCACAACTTTCATTATCTCTAAACAAATTCCATACTCACTGACTTGACCCTAGAATTCTGCAACAGATTAACATCTCAAATGTCTTCCTATAGATTTGCATTTCTCTCATTGGGTTTCAGTATGTCTCCAAAAGATTATACCTCTTATTTTTTTGAAGAATTTTCACCTCCTCTCTGGATAGTTTAACACACATAGGATTTACATTTCTAACATCTTACTCATGAAAGTACGGGAATACAATAAAAATATAATCCATCTTTTTTTTTGTTTTCCGTAATTGCCCCTCTGATTTATGTAAATTCACATCTCTACTTTTATTGATTGAGCATCTAGGAACTCAAGGAAGTCTGTTAATTTCTATAAAATCAGACATTCTTTCCTTTATTTTCCATCTTCAACTTCACATGCTTAAGAAACACTAAAAGGTTTGCTGTGGGCTAGTGAAACTATACATAGCTGTCTTTTCACAGTAAAATGCAGCAAAACAGCAAAAGAAAAATCTACCAGAGCAGACCTTATTTATAAAGAATGGAAAAAAACATTGCAGTTAAAGCAGCAGGCTTTAAACAGAAACCAAGTAATTCAACAGTAACAAAGTGATGAGAGAAAAAAAATCCTAACCAACCAACAACAAAAAGAAAAAAAAAACAGCAAGAAAAAAGTCCCCCCGCTTTTCTGTAAGGCATAACTGCCCAGGGAGTAGGAACGCAGTACAAACTTTTAAAATATTTATTTTGCCGTCTGGGGAATAGGGCATCAAATAAAAACACTTACATTCAATAGGAGCCATTTCCTCTCTACAAGAAACAGTACGCTGGTTTTTTTTCTTGCCAATCATCTGTTATTGTTCTGTCAGAGATAATAACACCAAAAACTACTGACAAAGGGAAGCTTCATACACTGAAGGTAAATGTTATGCAAGAGCATTGCAAAGTTGATTTCTGTGAATAAATCACCCATCCAGCATGAGAAAGTGATGCTGCACTGACCTGGGTGCAGACCCAAACCATCTACCTGCCTGCCCCTATTCTTTTTTATGGCAACTGATGACAAATAGCATTACAACAAACAGGTCCCTGCATGTACCTATGGAGTTTTTAAACAGATACTACATTCAGGCATGTCTTATTATGGACTCCAGATTATCACAAGAGTTTCTTTAATTAAATTTGTAGAATTTGTTAATTTTTTATTTTTTTTCTTTCAGTAGTACTTACTCAATGCTGTTTAATCATTACCTCCAAGCTTGTGCTGAATTCTATCAAAAAGACAAAGAAAAAAATACCTCTGCATATTTGTTACTAATAAACAATTTCTGCCCTTTTTGTGTTCACAGCCTTGCACATAGTTACACAGAAATTTCTCAGAACTCTGAATTCTTGGAAATTCAAGATGATACACATGAATGTGGTTTTATACACCAACATTTGCATACGGTTGAGCAATGTCAAAAAAACCCCAACCACTTGTAGAATAAAATAATTCTTTCCAGAAACAATCAGCTTGCATAAATGAAGAAAGAAAACACGAACCAACAGGACTGAAAGAGCAGTAGGAATTTCTGCTCTCCAGAAAATTCTAGGATTAACAAAAAACAAGTTGCAAGAGACAAAGTCTTTTATTCTTAAAAAAATTAAATTTTGAGGGGTAGGAAGAGACTAATGTAATTCAGCACTGCAATAAAATAAAACAAAATCCCTTGTACTTTCTGCGTTATAATAAATGTTTTATATCCAAATGCATAAATTAATGTATTGAAGACATAAGTTTGGTCAGTAAGATACCATATACGTATTAGCATATAGTCAATAAAAACAGTGTCTCAAAGAAAGAAAATGTTTCCACAACTTTGAAACTAAATATTGGAATCCTTTACCTCGTGAACATATTTTGAAATTGAGATATTCCTGAAATATTTTGATAAAACAGTTTTCTTTTGAAATTCTTTTGTCCAGCCCCAGACAGCAGTTCTATTTCACTTTGCTATGTAAAAAAAAAAAAAAGAAAGTTGAGAAATTTTAGATAATCATCGTTAGTATCCCACCTTTAAGAAGTATAGTTTGAGATCCCTTACTGATAATGGATGCCTATGAAAATTCACTGCTTCCCAAATGGGGATTTCTACAAAGGGCTCAAACCCAGCTCCTCCGAAGAAGTTGTGATGAGAATTGAGGCCAAATATATTGAGCTGTGTTTCACAGGGGAGCATATAAAATAAGCTAAATGCCCCTGCTTTTATCATATGATAGATGAATGGAATTTGAAGGTCATTTGTAGGTACAGAGGCAGAAGACCGCAAGAATGGTGAATCAACCTTACTCCTGCCTAGTCATTATTAGCTTGCAGCATGGCAGGATGATGACAGAAACAGCATCACATTTGGGCACATGAAAGGATAAACTGATGGATGGACAGCCATGATTCTGTGTAGAGCCAGAGGAACTTCAAACATGCGTTTCCGAACATAGAGAATTGGTTGTGAGGGAGCATTGCTGACAGAAATGTGACTACCTTATAATGGAAAAGTTAAATATTTGAACAGAGATCAAGTAAAAGCAAGTTTGCAGGGCTGTGAATACTTGACAAGAAACATGGAAGCAGTTGAAAGAGAAGGAGCAATAGAAGAAGAAACAGAAACCATCCAGAAAGCTAATTCTAGCAGCATCTTTTTTGGGTCAGAGAGAGATTGATCACAGCCACCAAGTCTAGGCAGGAAATGACACCAGTGACAACGCAAGACGATCAGGGTTTAGCTGTGAATTTGCAAGTGTGAGCAAGGAAGAAATATCCCATCTTTAGACATCAACGTAAAATAAATCAGCAAGATTCATACAGACAGATCAAAGCACAAGACAAGTTGAAGATGAAACCAAGGTATCAGGCTTGAGTGGCCAGAAGGCAGACAGCAAATATCCACGACCTTTCAGAGGGAAGAGGGGACACCAGGTGTGTAAACCTCAGGACCTTCACCATGTTGGTAAAAAGTATTGATTGATGGTGATCACGTCAATATTTCTGAACCACATGACGTAACAATCTAGTATGTTAAATAGAATAGAAATAGAAAGTTGATACAGATATAAGAAAATCCACTTACATTAGCAAAACAACTTTCTTCTTTCCTGCTTTTTTTTTCTCCTATGAAATAAACTATAATAAAAATAAAACACATAGCAAATCTTAAAGTGTTGCCCAGGTTTTGTGGAAATCATAATCTTTTTTTGACATTTCAAGCACATTTTATTTATGATACCTTGTTATCCTGTGAGGTAAGGTCATTTTCATTTCTTCAGCCACGTCTTGTACAAGACCTTATTGCTATACAAAGCAGCAATATTTTCATGATATCGTGGAAACTAGATAAATAAATAAAAGTAAATTAAAAAATATACATGCTTTCTCCTTCTAGATCTCTACTTTCTATATGGTCAATCTAGCTTCTCAGCATTCATATCTTAATGGGACTTTAAGAGAGTTTAAAGACCGAAATAAGTTAAAAGACAATCACCCATAACTATACCAAAGCACATCTCAATGTATGCACATATCAATATAGATATTTTTAGTTTATACAGCTCTAATTAAATTAAAAACCATTTTTATCAGCATACATTTTGGAGTTTGCTGATTCTGTTTCTGACCTGAATAAATACATTAATTTTAAATTTTACCATCAAAGCAATTCCTAGTGGAATAATTGCAATATAGCATGCAAATTATCCTGAGAATTCAGCCAATATAAATGAGAATTAACAGAGAAAAAATGCTTTATAATCTTACAAAGAATGTGTCTATGACAACAGGCTCTTAAAGTTTTATCTGTGGGTTTTTTTCTTTGTAACTTTTGCTTATATATTTATATTCGGTAGCAAAGGATAAGCAAATATTTCCTAAAAGGAAGCACACACGTAGTTCACAATATCTTAAGTGGTTATGAATGACTAACCTATCCCTGTAGAGTTAACATTAACAGCTTAATACTGAAGTTACTGAGCACTTTGAAGTCTCATGAAGATAGTGGAGAGCGTTAACTCTTAGCATCCCTTCGGGACCACAAAATGGAAGTCAGTTCTTCCAGTGTATACCTTCAGACTAAGTGCCAAAATCAAATACATGCTATGGAAGTTCACACACATTCAGGATGCCAGTATGGAGTTCTGCACTAGGTAAATCTTGCTTATGGATTCAAAATAAAGATTTAAACGAGATATTTAAGTGCTCTCCACTCCAGGCGCAGGTCTTTGCAAAGGATTAATGCATCACCGCTGATAACAAAAGCAATTCTGCAGTACCGACTCAACAAGCTCACTAACGATGCAGAAAAGCTACGCTTGCCACAGTTATATAGGGTACTGATTTCAAGATCTAATATGGATATATAGAGTTTAGTCGGCAAACATGGGCATATTCTGTCTGCCTTTAAGTAAACCAGATGCCAGCCTTCTTGAAACCAAAAATGATTAGCCTCAGTTAGCGCAATATTAATGAAACTTGTAGCTAGATGTAACTTTTGAATACCTTAGTGGCAAGCTTTTTTTCTGCAAGATGTTCTTTTTCCCAATCTTCCTCTTACCATTTATTTGGAGAAAAGAGTTTGGATCTAGATTTGTAAACTGAGAAGCCGGCTCTACTTATTAACTTCCAGTAACTCAAGGGAAGAGATCTCAATCTCTATCTTGTCAGTCCAGATGAATCCCTACCTTCTTTAAGGCAGAAATATAGTCCTTTCCTCTCCATTTCCTCTTTTAAGCTCTACCTTGTTTACAGAAACCTGTAAATATATTAATTAATTATTCAAACTTGGCTCTAGGGTCAAAAGATACCTCAAAAATTTGGGGTTTTTTTTATTGATTACCATAAAAGGCATGGTTAGAGAGCAAGTCTGAAGGAGTTAAAGCTTAATCCTTCTCCCCGTTCATAGAAGTCAGGTGAAACTTGGTCTTAAGGCTCCTAAAAAAATTTAAAAAAAAGTGACCTATATATTTGTCAACATATGTAACAGAAAAAATTAAATGCTCAGAAGACAGGGTATATCCAGGCAAACCTGAATGTAGCAGAGTTATCTATATATTTTGTAAGGTTTTTCTTCCGATATGATAACAAATACTGTAAATATTCTGAGCTCCCTAGTGGCAGTTGTGCTCAGATGATAAATTATTTTCACTGGGGCAATTATGAATTGAACACCTGTTGTTTCACCCATCATATTATGATTTACGTGAGAGAACACAAAAACAGCTTGTGGGCTTTGGTACACAGACCACCCCTACTTAAAAAGACAGGAGGAAAAAATCCAAACCTTATTCCTCCAAAAATCTTCAAATTTCAAATAGGCACGAAGGCAAGACAAAGTAACGACTGGATATTTGTTCTAGTAAATAATTGCAAACACAAAATTATATTGCAGTTATTTAACTTAATATACGACCACCGCATTCACGGGAGTGTACAATCCTACTCAACATCCCTAAACATTTTTTTCTACAGATATTTTAGATTAGGTCCTGAATTCCTAATTACCTGTCTAAGCCTGCTGAAGCAGCCTACAGAACTCCTTTTAGGTTTAAGACTATGGGATCTGGCTACTTACCTAAGGCAGCTGATTAGAAGATTAATGGCACCTACTGCATCGGAGGAAAGGAACAACTGGAGCTGCATGCCAGGGGTTTTCCAGCATGGCCATGGACTGCCAGAACTGTAAATAGCCCCAAATACAGTACAGTATTGTACAACAGCAACTCATTCCTAGACGTCGTCAGTACTTACATGTTCACTGCACATGTCAACACAAGACTGACATGTAATGGTAGTAGTACGTTTACTTATTTAAAAATAAATAAATCTGTATTCTGAGTCAATCTTCCATTAGTGGACAACACAGACAAGATTAAATCACTGATACTGCAGTTATCTACATGAGTGTTGGATTTAAAACACAGGTATTCCTTTGCAGTCCATGGGACTGGACGCAGGTAAACAGCAACGTGAACCTATGCACTGGCAAGTCTGTATTTTTTCATTATTTTAAAAAGTTCCTCTCTAGGACTTTAAAAAAGAATACCATAAAAAATAAGGAAAAAAAGTAAGAAAAAAATATATTTTCATCTTGCTTTAATGTCACAGAACCAACATAAATCAGCTAGATCTATCTTCAGCCTTGAAAAAGTAAGAGTATAAACTGAATTCCAAGAAAACTCAGGCTGTTCTTCCTTTGTGAATTTCAAGATATGTTTCTCATCCCCAGCTTTCTTTTTTCCCTGTTTTCATTGAAAGCAATTTCATCACCTCTGAGTTTTTCTCCTTGCCTAATTTTGATTCATATGGTAAATTCTTTTGTTTTTCACAAATACTTCTGCTGTTTTAGATATGAATTCTCTCCAGGGAAAGGACTACTGTCAGGTGATTGTCATTTGTTCTGTGAGACTTTCTTGATGTTATGTCCTTCAAAGTAGATTCAAGAAAATAAATTGATTGGTGTTCATTAACATGTATACTGTCATTTGTCATCTGCTTTGTTATCATTACTACTCTAAAGAGTCCCCCCCTTTGTTTTATAGGTTTTCTTTTCATTTAATATTTATACTTTAGTTTTTCCTTCTCTAGCTCAGAAGCTTTATAATATATAACTTTCTTAGTGATAAGTATATTAAGTTTATGAAGTTCTTTGCTTTTTATCTTTTGATAAACCTAACACATTATGAATTATCTTCCTTAAATTTTATCTAATGATTCCTTAATTCTTGCTATTTAATGATACAGACTAATTTATAATACAGACTGAAATATATGTTGAACAAAATTGTGATTCAATACAGCATTTTCCTTCTTAAATAGTGATATAAGATCGATATTGAACATGTTTTTAATTGTATCAATTAATATGACTATTTCCCACTAAAGAAATCCCCACTTTATTTAATCCAAAGAAATGCATAGATGTGCTGCAGTTTTTAATCAGTGAAGTGTTGGTTTTGAACCCATAGAGGAGATTAAATACACATAAAATTAAAACTGCAAAGATGTAATTCAGAAGCCTTATAAATTAAAAATCTATTTTGATTTTTTCAGATATAAATTGCATTATTAACATGTTACATTATGCTAAAATTTATTGCTAAATTCAATTATGCATATGTGCTCTAGTTTCCATTTACATATTAAGAAAATATGATTCAAAATATTTTCTTTTTCCCCATTTATCTTACAAAAGAGAATTTTGCATATCTTTGCAAGCATTGTAAGAAAGGATAGACAAAATACTAATCAGGAAAGAGAAATTTATCGAATTCAGGATTCAGCTATTTTCTGACATCCTTGCCTTGTAAGCGGGAGCTTACAGCAGGCGAGATGTCTCAGAAAAGCGGGCTGACAAAATACGGAGCTCATTCTAGAAGTGAGACTCCATCATAAGCAAAAAAGTTCAGGAACTGGGAGATTCATCTGGGATGCTAAAAATTGAACGGAGAAACGGAAATTATAGGAGAGTAAAGTTAGTCCAGGGACTTTGGAATTAAACAAGTCTGGTTTGGTATTTGGAAAGCCATTTACTTTCCTTATGTCATCTAAAAAGAAAAGTAAATATCTTGATATATTTGGTGATTTCACAAGCACTATTAATCTCAAGTTTTTATCTTTTATTCTACATGCCTTACTACCTTATTTCTGATTTTCTGAAAATTTTTATAGTAGCTGTAGTATCGTTAGAGAAGTTACATTCTTTATAGACAGAAAATAATCAGAGATGGTATTTATCTTATTTTGTTATTCATATTTCGATGTCTTTTTCAGGATGAGTTTCATACAGACTACCAACGGAGTTTGGAAAAATATGCATAACAAACTGGTGAGGGAGATGGGGAAGAATTTGTTAAAAAAAAATAAATTAAAAAATGATATGGAATATCTCAAGAACAAAACACAATCTATTTTGTGACTTGGTAAAGAGCAGGAAATTTTTAACATGAGAACAGAATTAATATACTGGAGATAATACACTTCAACACATGTAAATTTATATTTCTTCCTGTAAGGGCTAAGCATAAATATATTTTAGTTCCTGTGACATCACCTTGTGCTCTTATTTTCCTCACTGCTACCAAAATTTTCACAGCTTTCAGTTGGATCTTCTCTTAACTTTGCTATTAATCTCCTATTCTTTACACAGTTAAAACTTTCTTCCACTTCAGGAGGAAATATTGTGTATCACAAATGACAATACAAGTCTTCTTTCAAATTCTTGTTCCAGTGATTTTACCTCCCATCTTCTAGATGACATACTTTCTAGATGCCCCTGCAGCCCCAAATCAGTTCAGATCCTTTATTTTAAGACCTCTTCTGTTCTCTTAGGACAGAGAGAGATTTCAAGTGATGTACAATTTATACGTACATAAAATTCTATTCTTATATCGAACCATTTTTTTCTTTAAATCCCAAAGATTTGGAGGACCTCCCAACAAGAGAGGTCTCCCAGATATTCTTAGAATAACACTTTTTTGTGACATATTGCAGTGTGTATTTATCTAGAGATTAAAATAAAGAATCGTCTCTGTGAATGTTTTTAATTGTACCTGTGTTTTCTGTGCTCAGACAGCTAAAGAGCATGTGTAAATATAACTCTTCTGTTCAGTAAGCATCCCTTTTTTCTGTGATACATTTTCACTTTTCCAACCTCCTCCCCATTAAAATCCTTGTAGGATATAACTTCTGGAGTCATACATCATCAAGGTTCAGAACAAAGTGTTGTAGCAGGAACATGGTTCAAAATAAAGCTTGCCACTTTGAAAGCCAGCGATGTGTTAGTTCCATAAAAAAAGCAATGACTTAATCATCAAAAGGGAAACATTCTCTAGGATTCAGAGAACCTGACTCAGTTCTCATGATATAAATGGGAAAGTCTAATGACACCATCAGAATAACAGTACTGTAAAATCAATGTTAGATAACATGTTATTAAAAACTGTGCTGCTTCTCATATCTTCCAAGAAGCTCTTAACATTGCAACCATAAGCCTGTCTTGAAGTTCCCCACATTAAAGAATTAGAGCTGAATGGAAAGCCATATAGAGATGAAAGTAATAGCAAGAAATGCTCAGGTAGGAGAAACTGGTAAAGAAGAAAAAACCCCAACAAAACGATGAAGATTTTATCTCATTGAAATATGTCTTTCCTACTTATTTCTGTACCTAGAATAGTCTGTTTCTATTGGTTTGGTGTTGGATGAATCACAGAATCTCCATGGTTAATGAAATGATATGAACTGTCAAAAGTACATTTAGTGAGAGTAATCTAATGTAATTCATGAATTATTTTCTTCAACACTAGGTACATGAAGACAATATTAAACTGTTCAAGATGGTAGCGACATTTTATTTCTTATTACCCATATGAGAAATTGTTTAATAGGTTAGACAAAGTTTTTAAAAAAAAGTAATTTCTCCTAAGAACAACTTTTGCATTGGGCTATCCCAGTCTATCCAACACAGACAAGTCCTAAATTGCTTTAACTGTAAAGCTTTATCATAACTACTTAATAAAAAGACCACAGAACAATCACCCTGGAAAATGGAAAATGCAAGTTCTTATTCTTTCTGACACAGGCAATTGTAACATACCTAGAATAATTTTAAGGCATTCTGAAATTATATTTAAAACATAAATAAGTGTCTATTTCTAAAGCCTAGCTGAATGATATTTCAAATTTAGTTTAGATATCCTCTATGAAAAGACTTTGATATAACTAAGCTACTTTTATCATTCCTACCAAAGACATCAAGAATGAAAGCATTAACCACTACAAAAATTACTTAGAAACTTGCGGTCAACAAGGACATTGTTCATATTGATCATCATTAATTTTGGGTATTATTAAAAGCTACCACATTCAACTTTGTAGAGACATTATGTACCAGTTAAACCTCATCAAAGCAAGGAAACCATCACCAGAAGCTTTTTCAAAATTAAAGACCAACCTGGAAAAAATGAAATGCACATGCCTGTGTGAACTACAGAAATAGATATCAATAGTTACTAGGAAAACTCACTCCCTCCCCCCCATCAGATTCCTCTTACTATCTTTGCTATTACTTAAAATGCTAATGAGGTGAGGTAAATAACAGAATCCACATTCCATGTATAGGGTGACAGAAGATTCTCATCTCAGTCACTAACAAGACTTTTTATGTTAAAATTGCTGAATCTTTTGAAGCAGATTGAATCATTAATCTCTTAAACTTCAGACGGCTACCTTTCCATTAAGGTATTTTTCTTTATCAGTCTATTATGCTACAGCAGGTACTGGCAGATAATGACTATTTACCTTTCTTTTTCCCTTTTCTTTTTTTTTCCAACTTACATTTGTAGGATTTCAACTGGTTTTGCTGATAAAAATCTAAATCAATGTCATCTGAATGAGTAGTTACTCTCATGGTTATTCTCTGTAATGTAATCCAATATAAAAAGGAAACTAATCATGAAAACTTTTTCTTAAAGGGATAAAAAAAAAAACATCCCCGAAGTCAGGATATTATTCTCCGTGCAAAGAATAGCTCAGTTATCTGTGTGATATCTGCTTTCTCTTTCTAACACAAATGTTGACCTACAGTGAAGTTTTATTTTCCTTTCCTTGTGGTTCAAGGGGCCACAAAAACCATCCTGTATGTTGTATCAATTTATGTGTTATTGCAGACTGGGAACAAAGGCAACCATATTGTTTTAGAGGAAGACAACCTTAGCCACCAATGTCCACCTCCCACAAAGTCCTTCTACTCCCAAAGTAAAAGCCGCGGGTCAATGTGCTTCTATAGCTTCTTTCAACTGTAAATAAAGGGATTATACAGTATTTCCTGGGGGTAAAAAACCCAACCAAAACCCACAAAAAACCCACAACGAAACCCAAAATTAACACGAAACCAAACGATAACAGCCAAACAAATTACAAAATAACATCTTGCAATACTATGTAATAGCACCACCTGGTGACTTCAGTCTTGATAATAGGGAGAAAATCTACATTTTCAGCTGCAGAAATACAGAAATACCTCTTTTTCAACTGCTAATCTCAGTTATCTGTATTTTAAATAAGTAGCTAATCTTCACTTATGAAATTGATTCCAAATATAAACAAAGTTGGAATATTGTAAAATCCAGAGAACAAGAGTTCAAAATAAAGGATAAGTGCTTGTCTCAGAGAACCTTCTACATGCATGTACCTAGGGACAACAAGACCTTTAGGAAAAAATGGATACTTATGCTTAATGCTATGACATTTTCCCCACTTGATCTTTGAAAAGAATTCAAGTGATTTATCTGACATAAATTAAGTGCACTAAACAGAAGATCAGTAAATAAAAATATATCAAGGCAAGTACCAAGCTTCACCTTATTCCCTGGTGTTCCTCCAAATGCCTAAAACTCTGGAATGTGTCCTTGTAATGACTTAACTGGCAATCTGCATGTAGAATTTTAAGAAGGTTCAAATGAGACGAAGAATTGATTTAGTGCAGAAGAGCTGGGCCTTGTGTCTAAAGAAAAGTGATGTTATAGGTGAAGTTCAGCAAGAGCAGTAGCTTTAGAACATTGTTATTATCGCTTATTTGTATTGCAGTAGCACCTTAATAGCTGAGCCACAGACCAGGACATTGTGCTAGGCTACCACAAACCATTAGCAAGAGACAATCCTTCCCCAAATTACCTTATTATTTAGGGCATTCACAGATTTAAAATCCAGGCGCACATACAGCTCCCATCTCATACACATATACAGCATCAAACTGCATTTGTAACACACTGTTTCTGTTTCTCTTCTTTTTTTTTTTAAAAAAAAAATTGAACTAGGATTTACAAGACAGAAATGTTGAAAATAAATGACTGTAATTACTAAGAGAGAACTATTCCTTACATAAATTCTGTGCTATGCAGAAAAGCAGAATTTCAGAATGACCTTGAACCTTTAGCTGCCAAAACACACACAGAATATGTTTGAAGGCACAAATAATATTGGAAAGTACAAAGTGATATATGAAAGTACAAAATGATATATGAAAATCAAGACACATCTGGTGTCTTGTTCAGACTATGCCTGGTTCAGTCAAGAGAAACATTCATTTTTCTTTATATTAAGAAACAAATATATAGGACAGAACATACTTTCTCATTAAGAGAATTCAGAACTTAATTTTTAACAAGATCTGAAAGTTTACGAAAGTCAAGTTTTTGGTCCACAACAACTTCTCTTTACAATATCAGTTTTAAAACAAACAAAAACCAGGATGTAAAAATTAGTTTAAAAATCATCTGTGGGCAGCTTTTATAGCATCAACTACTATGTTTACAAAACAACAGTGTTTATAGCAGTAAACCCTGAGTATAGTAATAAAGATACTAAACAAGACAACTATATTCAGATTTGTGGAAAAGAATAAAATACCTGTAGACATCTGTTGATGTGTCAAAGACTAATCCTGTAAGTAAGTAATCGCTAAAAAATCAGATCTGTGATATCATTGATGTCTGATGTTTAAAAAGAAGAAATATCTTTGATTCCTAAATTTCTGGAGTCTTGAACACCCTATACAGGGTGTTGGGTTTGATGTGCTCTTTGTTTGTTAGTTAAACATATCACTTTCTTTTTTGTGCAGAGAGCAACAGAATGCTTATGAAAATAGAGAAACTGTAGAAAAAAATTCTGAGAACGAAATGAAGGTTTTTGTACCAACTTATATATTTTATATAAATCTGGGAAACATTTATTATTGTTTTAAATATTCTAGACTGTATTCTGCTATAAGAATGCAGGTTTCTTGTCAGCCTGTGACAGTTTGGCCAGCATGACATGGATGTTTTGGACACTCCAGGGTAGTTATAATGTCACTCACCACGTATCTCTGCTTAGATAACTGAATCCCACCCTAACAAATAGCTGTACTTGACCTAAGGAAACTTTTCTCCCCAAGTTCTTGTAAGTCGTGTTTGCTCTGACTGAAGAGCAATTGAAAAATGAACATATCAGTTGCAGTAGCCTGTCATACCTCCATTAGTGGGAACAGACCATCATCTGCATAGGCTTATCATTGCTCCAGTGAACTCAGTGAAACGTTGATGTCAATATGTATGTAGCACTAAAAGCCTGCTGATTTATTATTTACTCTCTACAGAAATAATAATTAGGAAATAATGACATCTCTCAGCTTGTACGACTCTAACGTTCAAAAAAAAAAGAACCACTTTCAGGCATGATCTCATGATACATTATGTGGGAGGGCTATAAGAACAGGAAACACAACAATGAACACAACAATTGGGACACTATCAAATGAACACTAACAGCAGGAGGGACAGGTATTTAAGATATATTAGTATGTAAAGACATTTTAAATCCAGAGCAACTTTTGTCAGA
>JAOTQQ010000032.1:11952343-11969914 GCA_026546715.1 Gallinago undulata
CTAACAGCAGGAGGGACAGGTATTTAAGATATATTAGTATGTAAAGACATTTTAAATCCAGAGCAACTTTTGTCAGAGTGGGTAAAGTCAGGGTCATAATATGGCAACCACGAAAATAGAGGTAACCTACAGAGCTCTTTTTACAGAAAAATATGAGAAGCAGGAGTTACTGTGGATGAGATCCATGGCAAAACCATATAATTAGCATTCACATACCTGAAGTGCATTTTATGTCCTCTAGTACGAAAACACAAGGGGTAAAGCATTGAGGGAGGACAGGGTTGGGATCTTCTACTAAGTTCCATATTTGTCACAAAGCAGGATGAAACACACTGCTGAGAATCCTCTACTGCTTAAGGCAGGGTTTATTCACTTTGGCACACAGCTATACCAGGTTTGAATCAGAGTTATCTTTTTGTAGATCTCCTTCTGTGTCACACTGAACAATGGACTAGTTCAGTAGCCATTATCACCTTTGAAGTTTCTGATTCTGCAGATTAATTAAAATATTTGAAAATAAAACATAAAGTTATGGATAGTAATACGAATAACAGTGTGACCAGTATGACTAGATCAAAGCAAAAGGCAGCAACAGCTGCTCCTTTCTTTAACACATGAAATGCCAAAAAGCCACCTAAGACTGCTTAACTGCCATGGACTAAAGACCCAAAGTTCTTGTAGTGACACTTGAACAGCCAACACATTTCACCGAGGGACAAAGGTGCTCCATGAGAAAAATCTCACTTACCTTCCTCTTAAATGGACTTTACTCAGTTCCTGGGTACAGCTAATGTACGTCGCACATTTTTTCTGTAGAATGTAGAAATTTTATTTTTAAGAATTTTTATTTTTTTAAGAAAGTATATTATGTTGATTTAATTGAACATTACTGACCAAATCAGGAAGATGATTTCTTATCTGCTTATTTCTGCTGGATTTCTTATCAGTGTCTCAGACAGGTATGTGGGATTCTGGTCTCCTGCTGTACAACTGATAGCTGATGGTTTGTGTCATCTCTCTGTGTCGTGAGACTCAGCTGCACCTCTGAGGGGCTCAGCTCAGGATCTCATCCTTTGTGCTTTGAAAGATTGCTAGGGTCAAGCAGTGATGGCAGGAGAGGAAGACTCTGTGAACACATTTTATTAATTTTCCTCTAAGAGGCAAAGTTACTTGTCTCAAGTGATTTGCCACTAAAAAATTCCAGATCTTAATATTTTCAAATTGAGCTTTTTTCAAAGGAGCTTTTGTGGTGTGGGATTTTGTGGTTTGTTTGTTTTGTTACAAACTCAGAATATGCATCAAATAGAACCTGAAAATCTTAACATTGCTCGGGTGCATCACACAATATTTTCTATATAGTTGAAAATTAATATTTTACCTTGAGATTATATTTTAGAAATAAGCAAGGTCTTGAAAAGTTCAAAATGTTCCAATAGTACCCTGTTTTATTCCAGACTATTTTCCTCACTATGGAAAAATAATTGTTGATTCCTAGTTTTACTTTGACTAATGTCACCTCCCCAAAAGTGGACCACCTACACATCTTGTTAAGTCTTTTCTAACCTCCCCCACCCCCATCCCCTGACTCTCAGAAACTTCTTAAAGAACCTTCCATCCATAAGGATGTCAACATTTGTATTTGCCGATCAAGGCTAAACGTAACTCTTTGCAATATTAAACAGTTTTAAACACTTTAGACAGGCACTAGGGCTTCCTCCTGCCCCGCCTTGCCGCCTCCCCCTTCCCCCCCGGCTTTAAAGATCTTTTTATAGCTTTGTTTTTAATTTTGCAATCTCAATTCAAAACTGTGGATGTTGGAGGTTCATGAACTCTTCAGTAATTATTTTACCTGTCATGTACAATGAAATATCTTTGCCTGCTGCCTTCCATTTGACATGCCCCCATTTTTATTCTGAAAGGTTATGTTCAGTTAGCTACATCTTATTTCATAAAATGTATATATAATGATTATACATATATGATTATGCATATAAATATATATAATACCTAATGTCCTAAATCTCTTCCATTTTATAACTGTCCCTTTCATAGAAAAATGACTGCTTATATTTTTTTAAGATATATGAATTTGTGTTTGGACCTATTTTTTAATTGAATCAATATTACCAAAGAATACAATTCAGCTGCTATATACTTATTTTTGTTCATTGTCCCAGCAATTTCAGTGTGATGAATAAACATTACATGTAACTGTTTTTATGTATTTTATAAATTAGTGTGGAAGATGCTAGATTTAATGGGGCTAAAAATAGACTGTTGAAGGATCCAACTGGAAACACTGTTGGAGGAAGGTATCCTGTTATAATACCTATGACAAATCCACTTAATGTAGGTATATTGATAGTCTAGAGTGGTAATTTTTTTAATCCAAGTGTCATGCAAGAGTAACTCAAATCTCAAATGATTTGCAGAAGTCAACATCAACATTTGCGTCTGTCAATTTACAATCTCATCAAAAAATACTAACAAACGTGTTAAAGAGAAATCACCTCTCCAAACTGTGACAGATATTAATCACACTAATTTCCTTTACTTATTACATTTAAAAAGAGCATTTCTGTATGCTATTCAACAATTCAAGCTAACTGTTCAATCTTTATGAAGTTGATTGTGTTCAAGCTTTTCTAGTGTATATTAGCACAACAGTGCTTTTGCTCCTCTGGCATTTTCCTCAGTGTTTCAAGCTTTGATAAATATCTAAATGATGTTCAATGGTTTTAAACCACTTGGGAACAGTTTGCCTAATCCCAAAGATTTAAAATGGTAAGATTAAAATGTTTAAACTCCTTTCAAGTTACTAATGGAATACAATACAGAACTTGGATTTCAAAAATACAGCAGTTCTTTGCAAGTAGCTTTATGTGTGAAGAAAAAACCAACGATCTTAATGAGGTTCAGCCAGCACATAAATCAGCCTATGATACACTTATTATAGATCGTCTGTATAGGATTTTTCTCTTTCCATCTTACTTTTATTTTCCTACAGTACTACTATCTATCTCCTAGTTTGTTTGTTGTTGGTTGTTTTTTTTTTGATTTGGGAAATACTGAATTTCACATTATAAAAGTTCAACACACACACATATATATATTAAAATTCTAGAAGGTTTTTGCTCAGTATATTTCATTATAATTTTCCTTATTTATTTTATTTTTATATATACTGTGTATATATTGTTCAATATTTCATTCTATATTTTACTTTTGTTCTATATGTTAAGGAGAAAAGTACAGATTTTAATGTAATAAAAAGCAACACAAATTCTAGCCCATAAACTGAAACATGTCCAAACTGAACTTTAAGTGAAATTAAACTGAAATTAGTTTAAACCAGCTCTCAACATTTAATAAGCTCATAAAGTTCAGATAAATGTATTTCTATTTTTCTGAGCATGTGTCTGAAACAAACCTTTTCACATTTTTATATTCCCAAGATTTAGAGCCCTCCTGACCCCAGGGCAATTGGGAAGAAGATGGACAAAAATATTAAGAACTGTTCTTCTCCTGGTGATTCATCTGCAGTCCCTCAGCTCAAACTGGGCATGCAACCCTCACGAGGAGGAGTAATTAGGAAGTGTAATTAATCTTTCCTCTTTTGTTCCCTAATAACAGGTGTTAACCTACCAGTTATTTGGAACTGCGAATATCCAACTAACCCAAGCCAGTTCTAACAGCAAACTAGCAACCAAAGGAAGGAAGGGAAAAAAGAAAAAACACACAAAAAACCCAAACAAAACAAATTCCCCATCCCATTTACAACCAGTACAGAATGAAGCATCTCCAGCTACCATCATAAGTATTTTGGGACTATCTTCAATGACAATTTTCTTTCCTTATTCACATCTGCTATTATTAAAATAGCAAATTTGTAAGGCACAAGATGCAAGAGCAGATGCTCTTGCGGTAGCCTGGAAATAGACTGCTGCTCAAAGCTCAGCCCAACTGGAAGTTACTCTAAATCTGGTAATATGGGAAAATACTTTTCCACTCTGATCTCCTCATTTCACTCTATCAGAATCAGCTTAAATGAGCTGAAGACAGTGGAGAAAACTACATCCTTATGATCATTCAGGGCAAAATTACGCCCATTTAGGACTCTCCACCGACCACAATTTTTAATCACGCGGAATCTGATTAACATCTATCCCAGTGTCAGCTGTCTTCCCTGAAAGCATTAAGAGTAGACAGTAAAAGTGGTCTGGAGTGCAGTGTGCTCAAGGCATTCTAAGGAGCAAAATTTAGACAGAGCAACCCTGAAAGGCCAAACTGAGAATGATGAGGAATAAAGGATAAAAAAAAAATGCGTAGAAAGATAGTGTGACTTTCAGGTCACCGTATGCTTTTTCAGAGTAGATGAGAGCTTGCTGTTGAATATCCTCCCAGTTTCACTGTTCATATTCCATTTTCCCAGGATTTGGGGTAGGGAAGTTGGTGGGATGGGGTGGGGTGGGTAAAGAGGATTTTTGAGATTATTTTCTTTGAGATAGCTAAGGCTCCTTCTAAATTGAGAAATAAGGTAAAGGTGTGATTAAATATTGCATTAAATATTCCTCACTGACTTTCTACCTAATTGCTCTTGAACTGCACATAGTTATAAACAGATGCATTGCATGACATGTGCCCAGTCTGGCTTGGAGACATGGCTGGAGCACTTCTGAGGAGGAAGGGAGAAGGATCACACTTGGACCTGTGGGGAGCCAGCTCGATCACACTCCCCTCCACTGCAAATCTCCAACCTGGTACAGCCCCATCTGGTAGCATGTTGTAAAAATGTTCTAAATAACAAAAGGCAGAAATACTATTGGTGTGAATGAGCTGCTCACCCAAAATTCAGTAAAGGTTATTTCAGGAATATTTACTCTCTAGGACAAAACCTACAGAGTTACGAGGTTTCATAAAACAAGTAACTAGAAAAAAATAAAGCTAAATTGCCAAGCTCTCAACATATGAATAAATTAATATCTGAACCATAATGGATAAGCTCATTTACTAAAACATAAATAACTCAGAAAATAAACAACCAATATGCAAACATACAGCATAGAAACAAATACACACTGTCGCAAGCTGAATACACTCATCAAGTAACCTCTATGAGTTTGGAAGACATAGACAAGCAAGACTAAGACAGTTATTGAGTATTCAGAGCAGTACCTGACAAATAAAAGCAAAATAGACTTGCTTTGGGGACATCCCTAAATTAATGAAGTGAGTTTCACTTCTTTACTCTAAACACAAAAAGTAGTTTACTTTAAAAAAAAAAAGAAGTAGTCTTGTTTCTTCCCCAAACCCATCTGCCATATAATCAGATTCTGTGGTCATCACACACAGACTCTGTAAAATCAAAGTACAGATGGTGGTTTATTACAAAATAACATAGGAAGCTTAGAATAGATGATACATGTGGTCATTTTTGCACATAAACTCCCCGATTAAGTATGAAAAATGTGAACATTTGTTTATCTTGGAAAAACTGCTATTACTTGTCAAGCATGACCAATTAGGTATTTCTAAACTGTTATCCATATAATTAAGAAAAACAGCCATCTGTAAAGTCAGAATTTTGTATCTCTGTTTTTTGTGTGTTTGCTTTGTGGTAGTTTCCCTCCATTCCCTATTATAAATGTAATTTCTCTAGTCTGATTTACTCATAAAACAGTAACAGAAAAAGCACAGAGAACGCTGATTGCAACAGGTCTATGGAAACGTCCTTAATTTTTCCTCCCTTGTCTTTTTTTTGTTGTTTTTTTTTTCCTCCCCTTTTAAAGGCAGCTATTAGCTTGAAACAAGGAAAGAAAATAAGGTGGCTTCTAAGAAATATTTATATTTTTCATCCTTTGCTGCACAAAACTTAGATCATAACAAGAAAAAGAAAAAAGAAAGCTTCCTCTGTTTTTCACTCTGGCTTCATTATTTGAGTTTCAAAATTGAGAAAGAAAAAAAATGCCATTTACTTCTAGATTCTGTGTGGTCAAGGCAAAGCTTAGCCATAGCAAGCAGGACTAACTGCAGTTTAAGCTGATGTAACACTGTAAAATGGAGGCAAGAGTAACAAAAAGACATTTAGACCTTTTAAACGCAGCACTAGAATTAAGGTGTGGGCTAGGGATGCTGTCTGTGCAATTTTACCAACTCAGAAATTCTCTTAAGAAACTTAGGAA
Organism: Gallinago undulata; assembly: GCA_026546715.1. Classification (NCBI taxonomy): domain Eukaryota; kingdom Metazoa; phylum Chordata; class Aves; order Charadriiformes; family Scolopacidae; genus Gallinago; species Gallinago undulata. Next base: position 11,958,526 of record JAOTQQ010000032.1, read on the forward strand.
AAAACCCAAACCAACTTGTATCTGAAGGTGTACTATCAATATTTAGGGTTGGAAGATGGTGACTCCTTGTAACCTGATATACTGAAATCTTAAAAAGCCATCAGCTGAGGAGCACAGAGACTGTTATTAGGAACAGCATTATTAAGTGAGCTAGTTTTTAAGTAATGTATGTCTGCACAGGAAATTTTGTTCTGCAAAGTTTTGAACCAGTTACTTCTAGTGTTTGAATTAGAGATAGCTTTGCTGCCTCATTTCTTTATGCTTGTTCTCAGAGCTGATGTTGAGAAAGCCTTCTAAGAAAGAGAAGTAATAACAGAGATTGTTGAGGTTTCAGCCGAAATCACTGCAACCGGACCAACAGATGGCCCTTCCCTCCTGCCCCCCCCAAAAAAAGAGAGGAAAGGAAGAGATAAGGAGATCCCAAAGTTTAGAATGAACTAAACTACTTCAATGAAGAATTAATATTAAAATAAAAAGGAAGAAAATAATGAAATAGATACAATATATACAAAACCGTATCAAGCTCCCAGGATGACAGTCCCATCACTGGCAGGCACTGGGGAAGTCCCAGACTGGACTCAGCAACGGGTGGGAACTGGATTCCAGCTCTGGAGTCAGGAACACACAGATGAGGAGCAAAGGCAGGTGAACAGAGAGGGTCCTCTTCGGACATCGGCCATCGCAGGCAGAGTGGTTGACCCTTTTATCCTGAGCATGGGGCAGATGGGATGGAACACCCCAGTTGGTCAGATTTGGGTCACCTCTCCTATCCTTTCCTCCCCACAGGTGGGACCCCTCTACATTTTTTCCATTTCCGACCCTTTCAGGGGCAAATAACGAAAATTGGCTGCCCTTGGTTGTTACAGCAGTGAGTACAAGCAAGGGCCTCTCTGCTCACCATTCCTTGGCGGTTAGCACAAACATTGGCCTTATCACTCTGAGAACGAGCAGTTTTTCCAAAATATGCCGTTAATTTCAGAGAGTTAGAGGAGGCCTAGTTAAACTGTAAAATTCCAGAACACAAAATTGGTTCAGTTTTACTTCAAAATGGGACAATTATGCCTTCCAGTAAAAAAAAAATAAAAATAAAATATACATATCTCTCCTCATGGTAGAATTCTTAAGTTCTTAATGTTCTAGGTGAAGACTATACATTGTTTTCGATACCATTATTAATTTTACCACTCAAAACTGCTATGTAGATTGGTATGTCTATATGAGATACATATTTTGATTTTATAAGTCTGTTGCAGTTAACTGAGGAATACAAGCTGCAAGTTTACACATAGTGCCTACACTACCTCCTTAAGAGAGAAAAATACAGTCACTGTATAGCATCAAATCATGGTGACTTTTGTCATGTCCTGTCAAAAACAACTTAACAAGCACAATTGTCTCCAGGATTCTTATAAATTTGTATTGTGTAGGAAAGAGTCTCAAATTCCTTTGCTTCATGGGCACAGAGAGATCCTATGATGCTATAGAAGTTTGAAGGAAGACGTGCCTTTAAATGTCCCTTCCTTCTTGCTCAATAAATTGAGATGCAGAGGTTAGCATTTACTATCTATTAAAAGCAGTTCATTAAACAATCCAGAGTAATGGCTTAGAGTTTAGTTGGTAGCTATTAGCAATACTGTCTGTGAAACAGCTGCTTGATATAATTGGCAAACACTAGTTCCTTTCATTTACAGGCAGAATTGGAACCTCTCTGCTTGCCAACAAGCTAAAGATTGTACCCATTCTAAAACAGACACTATTTAACCTGCCCTATAATTAATGCAGAAAAATCCCACCTCACAGTCAGCTTAGCCTATACGCATTAAAAAACGCTCAGCTGAATCTTGGCTAACAGAAACCACTCTGAAAGATTTTCCTTGCTTTGATTTGCTCCCGTGCCTCACACTTTTGCTGTATAAAGCACCAAAAAAGTCCGTTAAGTCAAACGTTGAAGACAATAGGTTAAATGGGGTGAATCAATCATAAGTACTAGGTAACACGGGTGTGAATAGGGATACATGCGATTCTACTGAATGGTGAGAAACCCAACCCAAATTTCTTTGTGAATTCACCAAAGGTCTTTCATCCGTCCTGCGCTTACCTGTTCTTATAATTCAATGTTTTCTTCATTAGTGGAATATTTTTTCTTTGCACTTGCAGACAATACTTTCATTGTGGTCGCTATGAAAAATTTAATGTCTGAACTGAAGAAACCTTCTATAAAACTTGAGTTAAAATATAAAAACATTTAAACTACAGTGTTGATTCTGGCATATTTGAGAGACAAAAATACCTGTCCACAGTTCTGTCAGGAATATTAACTCTTGTCATCAATGAATGATGTAGAAAATTGTAAAGAAACATTCCTTTAAAAGATGAAAGATAGAAATACTTTTAAGTCTGCAATCAAATTTCTGTTCTTTTAACAACATCGGCAAGTACACGTTGTTCTACATACATGTCTATTGTGTCTTCGAGAAACAAAAGAAGAATTAGCCCGTATGTGCCTAACTAGGCAGCAGTTGCTTAGAGTAAGAATACGAGAACAGAGCAAGGATTTAGTGATACTTTTCCATGTAGAACTATCCAGACCACAATGTGGAGAAACTTAAGGACTGAGACAGATGTCCCATTCATTCTTATTTAGTCTTAAAATACACATATAAAATTAAAACCAGACAATATCTTTTCTAAGTTCTGCTCACTGTTGCCATATCAGGACTTAGCCCAAGATAAGCATCACTCAAATGCAACTTTCCTGAAAGTGAAAAAGTTATTTGGAGCAAGTTATTTATGTATCTTCATAGAAGTGATGAATGTTTAGGGAACATGTTCAAAACTCCATGACAGAAATGCATGCAAATTCTTCGGCCAATTAACACACAACTAACATACAAAGTACTTAAAGGAAATGTAGATAATACTTTTGTTATTACAATACCTTTGAAGTTTTGCATCATCATTACCACATGCAGAGATGGTAATTTTGTGCTGCCTTTGTACTTCTGCGTAGGAGGCAAGTGTCCTGGTTCTTCAATAGAGCAAGTCTAGAAACAGTACAGAATATTTCTCCTTGTTATGAAAACTTCCTTACTCAAACATACTCATATTACAAATGTAAGTATTTTGCACCCAGATTTAAACTCGAGGACTCATTACATTGTAAACTTCCTTCTTGAATTAGATTTAATTTCACATCTTTGGTGTCTCAAGCTTTTGCCCATTTCTGGGATCAGTGCTTTTCCCATTGATAACAGCCTCCAGCCGGGAAGTTATCAGCAGTCTGGCAGGACAGGAACAGAAAGGAAACTTCATGTTTAAAATTGAAAATGGAATACAATATTTTCTTTTGAACAGAACTTATCGTGTAATTGAAGAAGAAAATTTCATCTGTGGCTTCTGCTAATGTCTGTACAGTTCCCAATCTTCTGTTTGACAGAATAGACAGCTAAATCTCCCTGCAGAGCTGACTACAATCTGAATATGTCCAAAAAAGACCAGGGACCATTTAAACATTGCATTTTCTTTTAAACAGCATTACACTCAAACATACAAAGAGACATCTGTCTGTCATTCCTTTCAACATCACTACAGGCCTTAGACTCACACATTTCAAGAAGAGCGCTGTCTCCCCTGGGGGCTATTACGTCAAAGTCTATAAAGCAAGACCTAGGTCAGGAAAACAGTATTTATTTTAACAAAAAAGAATCTTTTCTGCTCCCTGTAACACTTTAGATTACTTAGGTGAAATGCTATATCTACAAATGTTTTGTTGACATCATAATTACTGCATCTAGATTTCATTTTCTTTCAATGCCATTTTGTGAAGCCACACCTCTTCCTCTAGGTGTTTCAAACTACTGCATACTCATGCAGGCATTTGTCATGTTCCTCAGTAAGTTACAGACTATTTTCAGAGAAAATTCTGATATTGTTTACAATTATTGACTCAATAGATTCTAAATAAGTGTAATCATTTGTTTAAAAATGATCTTATAAAACCAGTTTCCAATGTCACTGTGCTGATGGACTACACAGCAGTTGCACCTTGCATTATGTGCTGATGCACAGTTTTAACTGAAAGCCTGCAGGGATCCATGAAAAATTACATGAATTTTCACTTAAAATATAATTTTACTACACATGAGGTCAGATATTATGCTTCAAATTCAGAATTAGAAAGCAGGGAAATAATTCAAATGCATTTAGAAGGACAAAAAATATAAACATTTCCTTTTTTTAATACCTGTAAGTTTAGCAAGTATTATGATGAATGCAAGGATTATATAATTATTTTGGAAAATATAAAAATTATTTCACCTTATGCCCACAACCTGACATGTTGCATACTGATGCTTGTAACGTTGCCATGACAGTATGTCGAGGTGTGTTTTGCTTCGATTATGAAGTCCTCCAAGGTCTAAGTAGTCTCACCATAGTCTTTAAAAATATTAACATTTATTATAGATTTTATCCTGATAAATGTTCATCACATTCCTCTTTATCATAACATTTTTATAAATAAAGCCAGTACCATCCTGCCTACTTCTAACCAATCGTCACCTACACCCTGGCATACAAAGTCATGGTCAATCTGAAAAATTAGAGGGCAGAGGAAAATCATACTAAAATTACTAATCTTATGACTAATGTTCTTGAAATTATTAATCTTACACATTAGGGAGCAGAGCAGGAGGAGGTCAGGACAACGTCTATGAAACTCAAGAGTACCCTGTGTTAGCACAAAGGGAAGAGGTGACTGGGTATACAGAAAATCTGGAATAAAAACTACAGTTCTTACGTAGAGTAGTTTTCTATCAGCAAATACTATACAGAAACTCCTGGCAAAATACATGCCTTATCTTTCTCTTGTGGCTGACCTTCATGGAGGTTGAGAATTTATAACTTGTACTGCTTATAAATCTTGTTAGCTGAATAGAAAGAAGTCTGAACCACTGACTTGACCTCTCCAACCGCATGGACCTCTATGCTGTCCCCCCACGATAGCCATTCTGAGATCCTTCAATTTACTTTTTAGCATAGCAAGCTACACGCAAAAACTCTGTTAAAAGATCATTAAGTCTGCAGTCAAGCACTAAAAAATGAAGAAATGTTAAAATTAACACTGACTGTGCATTTTTAATTCGCTGTACCCCCATGTGTGTATGCATTTTGATACAGTTTTTAATTACTTAATTGCATTTTGTGTAGGATGGACAGTGCTCAAAGGATGAATTAGGGCCACATCGTGAATGAGGCTGTCATCTATGAGGCTTTTCCTTATTTGATATAAAAATTGGAAGCTGGCAACCGAATATACATTCGGTCACTCACTAGGAGCACAGGTTTAATAAGGAATTTAGCATTCAGCCAGGCTGAGTACTATGATATTGGTCACTATACTGACATACAGAGCACTGAGTAATCTCCCACTGTAGTCTCTCATCTTCTTAACAAGAAAGATATAAGATGAAAATGAGATAAATGGATTAAGATGAAGGAGGAAGAAACAATAAGATGTAGACAGATGTTAAGCAACAAAGAGCAATAATCATAATCAGACTCTTACAATGCTTGTTTACATGCAGATAGTTGTTACTTTTTGTCTGTAAGAAAACAAAAGTACAAATTGCTAGCACTGTGTTTGCTTGTTTACCATAAGGGTTGGAAAGTTGGTGGGATTTTTTGAGGAGTGGGGTGATGTTGGAGTAAAATCAGATATTTTAAAAGCTTATTTTAACTTCTGAAAACAAGTCTACACCTTCATATTGAAAACCAGCAATAACTCAGAGGGTAAATTCCAGCTATGGTAACTTGTATTCTGAAATCAAAATCTCAACCTTTGCAACGGTTCACATGAAACATTTACCAGCCGAATTAATCTTGATGTTAAGGGAGAGCCTCGGAAAGCCCAACATCTAACAATGTTTTTGAACTTCATTTTGCAAAAACTGGCAGGAAGTCTGGGGGCAATAGGATTGTAACACTTTCCCATTTCAAAAGCCAGCAACTAGCCAATGTGCTGTGAAGACAGAGGCAGGAGTTTCCACATGTGGGTAGAAGCCAAAATAGAAAGAAGTATTTTCAGTTCCCCAGACTGTAAAAAACCCCAGAAACAATAGTTAAAGCCGGAAACAATTTGTGCCTTCTTATCTTTATAAGTAATAAGAAACTAGGACACCACAGGACCTCCCAGACTACTCTGCAATTCTTAACAACAAATTGCTCTAAGAGATACAAGAGAAGCCATCTCAACTGTCTAACGCTCCCTTCTTGACTTCACTGTGCACAGTGTGGGGCGGCAGCGCTGGAAGTGGCAAGGTAGATTTCATGAGGAGTGTAAAAATCAAAACAACTCCCCCAAACCCAGCTGTTACAGGGCTTCCTAATTTCCAACTTACCATATAGCACGAGTCAAATTTGAACTACATAAATATGAGGAAAAGAGGCTGGTTTGACACTAATATGATATTCAGACAACTGAGATAGATAAAATGTATAACTGAATAATATAAGATGCTCTGAGCTGCCATGTTCATCCCATGAACAACTTTCAGCAACTAGCAAGTTGCTTCTTGGGTACATTATTTTTCCTCATAGTTTTCTCACACTACATGTTAATATATCTCCCAGTAGTTTAAAGCACTTGTTCTTTAATATAAAAATAAAAATTCTGTATCATTGCTTCTTTAAAGGTTACAATATTCTGAGATTCTGGAAAAATGAGTCATCTGAGTATTGATCTTACGGTTTTCAATAAAACCTCTGGTAGAAAGTTCTTAGGTGAATTAGACACTCTGAGCAAAGTTCCTTGGGGTCAATCATCTGAAATAGAGCCAAATCTATGAAATGCAAACTTCTGTGGCAGAACTGTTATTTGGCAAAGGTTGTGAGAAAAGTAGGGATCATTTTGATTTCCTACAAAGGGAGAAAGGTTAATGGGATCTTATTTTGTACAACGTATGAAGTACTGCACTCAGTTCAAAGTGGCACTAAAAGAAAAAATGTTCTGGATAAATGTTAACATTACTCTCATCATATTTGGAAAAAATACACAATCATGAATCTCCTTGATGAATCTCCTAATGATGTTTTTCTTTTCTCCTTGCATCGCTTATGCAATGTTATTTTTGAGTGCATTTATTATTGCATAGTATTTATACTTCACTGATATCTCCTTCAAGAATCTCCTCTCCCTGATTACTAATTAAGGATTTTATTCTCTTTATATATAGGTGTTGTTTTGCTTTGCATTTTCCTCCTCCCCAAGACAAAGTTTTAACTTGAAAGAGAAATGAATGAACTTCAGACAAAAACTGGGGAGCTGAATCTCTTGTAACCTTGGAGGATTTGTTTCGTGGACTCTTAATTAGTATAGAGCAGAACAATTTTGCTCCTTTAAAACAATTATTGAAATTCATGATTAAATAGACAAATGCAGTCAGTATGTCAAAGGTGTTCATACTTCCTGTGGCAGAAAAAGTGTGGAAAGCAGGAAAAACATGTGGGTAGTGACACAAAATAAAATGCATCTGTACCGATCACCAGGCCAGATTTATAATGCTGAGACAATGAATAGCTGTTTAGAAACCAAGTACACTTTGAAGGACATTGGCAAAGACTACTACCTGAGTACATGTAGCACATCTGCATAATGTTACAAGTGTGATTTATCTGTTTTATTTTTTGTGAGATATTACAGAAACTAGTATATATTATTATGGTAAAGAAAAAAGGGTGCGGAGGGTGGTGGGGGGAAGAAACCTGGTTTAGTTTTTAGTTTGATGGGAATTAGAGAATTTTTTAATTATTAAGATTATTAGGATTTAAGAATTATTTTTTTTTTTAGTTTGCAAAGCAAGAAAACCAGAAAATTATCATATTATTTGAAATAATATTTTGAAAAATGGATGTTTTACTTAAATTTGATCTTTTTCTGAGGTCTCTAACAGATGTAAAGTATTTTCAGAGCCAGAGGCAGTCTCAGAACACAAAAAAAGTATTAAAATTTCATAACAAGAGGCTTAATTATATTAACTTATTTTTCCTTCTCAAAACAAACCTCATCGATATTGAGACACAGGTTTCATTTTTGTAGCTTCTGCATCTTTTCATAGAAAACTGTGCATTTTTATATCTCTACTATGAGACGAGTATTATGTTCTAAACATGACTCTAATACCTTCTCAAGCTGCTATCACAAGTTGAAACTTTGTTTCTTGAATTTACATCCCTAAACTTTGTTCCCAGAGCTGAATAAGAAACCTGTAGAAAATGAATGACAAAATGAGGTAGAGCCATGCATCTCCCACTAGAGAATGGGGCTCCTTTATCTGCTACACGGAGCACACGTACCACACACTGACATTGTCATTCCCATTTCAAAATCAATAGATATATACCTATATCATCAAGGACATGTGCTGGAACCTCTTCCCTCTTCACATTAGCCCTCATCAAGCTGCTTATGGCTGCAAAGATGCCAATCAGTTTCTGAAAGGGTAATTCACTGCGTGCCCATAATAGCTTCACAGGCCATGTCTGCCAATCAATACAGACATCTTGCCATGCATTTCACTTGACTCTGTCAATTTATGCTGATACATGGATGAAGCTCACTGACCAAGCCTGTGAAAAGAAACAGGGTGGACTTGTTAAAATAGTGCTTTTAAAAGCACTTTCATCTTGGCAAATGACATCTTTAATAACCTAATAACAAATGGATGCTTTAATCAACTGAAAGTCATCCATCTCCTTCAGATCAGTTTGAAGTTTATTGGGAGTCCTGCTTATTAAAGTCTAGAGACCATCTTCAGAGCCTAAAAGTTTTCAGAAGTCTTATTTTCTCTATTAAAAATAGAAGCATATAAAAGTAAAAGCCTAAATGATGTATCTCTTAAACTATAGTTAAATTATTGACTATGTAACAGATAAATTAAGATTAGGCGAACATGATGTCAGGACCAAGGACACTTAAATAACTGGACAGGCTTATTTTGCAAAGACTTCAGAAGCAGCAAAACACATGACAAAATTATTTTGTCAACTGAAAGGGCTTGCTGGCACTCACACAAACCGAGTAAAAAACATTCCCAAAGCACAAGTTATCATTTGTAGAAAGCTACTGCTTAGCAGTAACTTCCTGGAGTTTAGTATGGGAAAATTAGGTTCAGGGAATTTTCATATATTCTCTTTTTGCTGATCCAGATTTGTTATGATCCTGTTTGCAACACAATAACTAGCTGTTCATGCCACAGGCTATGAACAGCAGATGAGTTAAGGTTTTAAAAAGAAAAGATCCTGATTTTGTATTAATTGTCTTTTTGAAGGCTGAAAAAGCAATAAAGTATAGAAAATGTGAATGCATCCAAAGAAAATGTTTATAAAGAGAATATTTTTCAAGCTCATTCCCATCTGTCAGCTGACAATGATCAATTGTGTGCTGGCTGTCATTAGGAATAATCAGTGTTTTCAAAATACCAAATAAAAAAGAAGCATTAAGAATATAGCATTGCAATAGCATAGGTGTACTGAAGGACTATGCTCTTCATATTTCTTCTCAGGCACACTGAGTTAGACTAAAAGGGCAGATATCACCTACGGGCTCTTTTTCCTAGGAAATTTGTCTTTCTCCTTGTCTTCTGGAGGCAGACAATGTATTTTTTTCAATTGACTAAGGAACCAGCAGGGTTCTATTGTTTGTCACAGAGCTCGTCTGCTGAAAGAAGCTCAAGTGAATCTATTTTTCTTTTTTAGTGATTCAAAAGAACATGTTACAAGACCATCTGTTAGCCACATTGACTATCCAGTTAGCATCTATTTTCAAAACTACTTGTTTGGCAATAGATATCGCAAATACTCTCCTTGTTAATGTTGCACATCAAAACCAAAGATAAAGGCAGCAAACAGTTCTGCTGAAAACAATAACTGAATGTAAAAAAAAAAAAAAATCAACTATGAATGTTTGTGATGAACTAGATGTGCAGCATTCAGAAGACATCATCCATAATCTCACCAATCTAAATGGGAGCTCTAAGTAGTGACGGACTCTCAGGAAAGGTTTACTACATTATTATGCACATTGGTCTTCTGGTGGCAACTAGAGTCAACTACAGAGACTATATCTTGCGTTAAGTCTAGAAACTCATTTGAAAAAAATGAACAGTTTCACATGAAAAGATGTGTGACGTAGTATCAATTTCTATTGTAGCATCTGGAGTGGGAGAAAAAAGGTATTTTTTTTCCTGTTTGAGACAGTAACTATAGAAATCAATTCTTATAACTTACTTGTAAGTTGAGGGTTACCTTGAGAAAAGATTATCTAGCTGCTGTATTTTCACCAGATGATTCTGAAAATGTCTTAAAACTACTCTCCCATTCTAATAGTTAAACCTAGACTCTAAAATCCAGTGACAGATGATGTCTTCTACTGAACATATACCATGATATTAGTCAGAATACAATACAGGGAGATTTGTTCCGTGTCCCACATATTTCACTATTGGCTTGTCTTTTCCTCTTATTTCCTAAACCACCAGTATTACCATTTGAACTGCAGAAATATTCACCTTAAGTCATAAATATAACACTCTTTCTGGTTGTTTTATTCTGCTTGATCTATTTTCTTGATTTTAAATAACATATTTTCATCAAATTCACTATTGTGTAGCCTTTAGACAGGCTGCACAAATATACAGTGGCAGCTACACATGCAACGTTGACGTTTTGTGTTTCTTGCCTAAACTGTTTTCTGGGGAGGATACAACACAAAATTATTCCGTACTGTTGAGCACACCGCTAAAAAAGCAAACAAGCGAAACAACCTCAAACAAATATATGCTGGACCTTTAGGGCCAAAATGAAATTCTGTGAGAATTTTTTTACCCAAACAACTTTCAAAAAGTGATGTTCTGTCTACCCCTCCACATTTCAAAGGATTATCCTCTCTTTGGCCATTTTATTTATCAGTTCATCACCGTTCCTGCCCTGAACAGTTCCAGTGCTAAAGCAGCACATCAACCTCTGATGGTCAAGAATCCATTAGTCAGAATGCATTTTAACTACACACTACAGTCTGTAGCCTCATGGTATCACATTCAGCAACAGAATTAGAGTAACTGTAGCAGGGGAAAAAAAGAAAGATCAAATGAAGTTAATCAATATTCAATTTTTGAGATACAAATTGAATCCTGCAAATATTTCCCATAGTATCAGAGAAAATTATAGGCAAAATTGGCTATGTCTAAATTGGGAGACCCAAAATCAGTACCCCAGATGTATCTGTTCGATCTTCCCTCACAGCCCTACACTTATTATAGCTCCCAGGGTGTGGTGCTGGTGAGATTAGAATAGCTCTATTAGGTACCATTCAGCATTACACGTTTTGGGCTTT
>JAOTQQ010000032.1:11974577-12045119 GCA_026546715.1 Gallinago undulata
TACCATTTCCTCTGGTCCTGTCGTTATTCCCTTGGGAGAAGAGGCCAATCCCTGCCTCTCTACAGTTTCCTTTCAGGGAGTTGTACAAGCGTACTACAAGTTCACTTGTAGTGCACAGCAAACTAAACACCACAGCGCTCCGACAGGTGGCAAAATCCACCAAAACTTAAATTTCAGAAGATTGCTGGCTTGTGGAATTATTCTCAGTATGGAACCCACTGAGTATAAGGATAGTAAGAATTTCTTTCTGTGATGGAAAACAGCAGACTAAGACTTCATTAGAGATATATACTTGGGTTCTACAAATATTAACCATGTGAATTTTAACTGTTGAAATCACATACACTACATAAGCAGCAGGGGGGCTCCAGTAGGCAGACGGTTGTAGGGACCCATACAAGTCTGAAGTGTAACAGCAACCTGAGGTAATGCTGCAATATCATAAAGATACCCAAATTTAACCTTCATGGGTTTAAAACGTGGTCATATATACTCACTTTTGTCCACAAAGGAAGCAGGTGGGAAAAAGAGTTAGGAAATCATGCAGTTCATGAGCTTTCCCTGGATTTGTTTCTGCAGCTTGTAGGTCCATCCTTACACAGACTACTGTTTCTGGGAGAAATGAGGTCACCATCTGTCCTGGTTTGAGGTAAAACAGAACAAACTTTCTGTTCAGTAATTTGTACTTCTTAGCTAAGCCTCTTCTAACTCTGAAATGAACAGCATATTGTGCAGAAAACCGTTGCAGGAATGTTATGTAGAAAGGCTCTTGATTATACTTATTGCTATAACAACCAAGGTCAGATAATTTCATTATTTGCCCCACTGGAGGGTCGGAAAAGGTGTAGAGAGGTCACACCTGCAGGCAGGACAGGCGACCCAAAACTGACCAACTGGGTGTTCCATCCCCTCTGTCTTACCTTTAGTATAAAAGCTGAGGGATCAGCTTTTTCCTCAGTGGCTGACGTCCAAGCAGGACTTTGTTCATCTGCCTTTGATCCTGATCTGTGCATTCCTGAATCCAGATCCTAAATCCAGTTCCCATCCATTGCCAAGTCCAGTCTGGGACTTCCCCAGTGCCTGCTGGTGATGTCACCCTGAGAACTTAATTTGATTTTGTATATATTGCATCTATTTCATTATTACCTTTTTATTTCATTAAAGTAATTTACTTCCTTCTAAACTCGTACATCTCTTTATCTTTCTCCTTCCTCTCCCCAAAGCAGGAGACTGAGGAGAGCATCTCCTGTCCATCATTGGCCAATTGAACCTAAACTGTAATATCATCATCCCTTAATATTGGAAAAGCAGAAGAAGAAAGTTACAAGTGAAAATATGTCTGTAATTCAATATCCCAGTTTCATTACTATTACCTCCTTTTTTTCTATTAATTGCACAGATGTTGAAATCAGTACTGTTTTTTCCTAATATTAGTTTTGAAATTGTAAGTATCATAGCAATATTTCTCAAACTGGTGCCTTTCTGATGTTTTGCTTTACATGAGATCTAGACATTTCAACAAGTAAATAATAGATAATTCAATTTTTGAAGGCATTTGGTGTTATGAATCAATAACACGCAGTTACTACGTAAGCTTGGCACTGTTCATCATCCTCCATTGACTACTTTCAGAGAGGAGACAGGCTGAGTTTTCCTCAATCTTTTTCAGCCAGCAAATCTCACTGTCTCTATACCAAGGTCTCTAACGTTTTTTCCTTTCTCAAATTAATATTCAGCCTCTCACATTGTGTCCCTGAATCTTCCGTTATTAATTCATTTGGAGCTGCTACATACTACAAGAATTCAGACTCATTTACTTCCTACAGCATGAGCGCAAGATATATATACCTTGAAAGACTATATTAATTTAAAAACTTATGTAAGAGATTATTTCAGTGTTTCTTGCTACTTAAACCAATTCATTCAAAGGACAAATTATAACAGAAATATATTTTACAGTTTTACTCGAGGCAATACAAATTTCTTTTGACCCTTAACTCACTGACTTTCAGCAGAACTGCTCCTGCTGAGCAGCCAAAAAAGAGGACAATTTGGTTTTCTAAAATAAATGATTTCTAGACATCCCTTTCTGAAATATATTTAGTTTTTATGACTTTTTTTTTTCTAGATTAGGATGAAGTGATAAATAAATACATCTGCTTTCAGGAAGAGATTCATCAGCCAGCTCTACGAATACAGACACTTAAACTATTATTTGAAGCTTCCTTAAATTGCAGTCGAAATGGAACCTGAGGAAGCTTATGGGGAGTCAGGCTGAATGATACAGCTGCTTTCAGTGCTGGAGAAATATGTTGAATTAGAACTGGTTTTCTCTCACTCAATAACAGCAGCTGGTGTAAAAGCTAATCCTCTGATCAGTTCCACAGGCTTTCTACTAGCACATCCCATAGAGAATAATATCTTTAAATACAAATGAAACAGACCACATTCTTGTTTTGTCCATTATTTACATAAAAATAAAACTAGTCCTTGGGTTTTTATTTGTTCTGCTAAGTCCTAAAATGGTACCGATTTTCATAGGCAAGAGATGTGCTCACATTTCCAAGAGATGTGATAGTTTGGATTAAGTGACTGTTAAAATGCTCACCACTGCATCAGGCCACATGATGGGGAAAACACGCTTTTTGGAGGTGTGAGAGTAAGATACACCTCCTTGGTGTAAGATCAAAAAGTCCCTTGGTTCTCATGACTGAAAAATCAAAAGAGAGGGGCCTGCAAGGAAGAAAAATTGAAAAAGTGCATTTAAGTTCCCTGATACTAGATACATATTTCCCAGCTGCCATAAAATATTCCTGCTCCCCTCCCTCCCCCCCAAGATGTGAAGCACCAAATACAGTTGGATCAGCTTCCCAACCTTTTCTACCAATACACAGTATTTTGAGGGAAGGAGAGAAGCTGTAAAAAGGAGAGAGTGTCCTTTGATCTGTAGGTAATTTGACCCATTCAGCTATACAATAACTCTGATTGCATATATCTATACACACATATATGTAACACAATACTTATTTTTTTAGCTTATTATAGTATCTCGATTTCTGCAGTTCCTCTCCTTGCTGAGATGTTCCTGTACAATTGCTAAATGGCCTAAAATAAGAAGAAAACAAACTTACCTTCAGAAGCTCCTAGTCATTCATATTTTCAAATGGGAGAGAAATTTTGGTTTTATGCTCTGAGCTGCAGGTCAGTCAATTTTTATAAAGCACCGTGGTTTATGCACCCAGGTTTCTTCTCTCCTTCCTTTATTCTTACATTCCGTTTTTATTTTCTCAGGTAGAAATGTTTTACCTGAGATTTACCTAACACATTTAAAATGCCTCCATTTATCATTCCTTCATGATTGATGAATGAGTTAATTAAGTGCCCCCTTATTATTGTCAGTCCACAGGTAACACTATTCAATGTGCTCATATTCTTAAATAATAATTATTATATTTAATATCTTTTTTAGGCATTAACAAAGTAAATATTACGCACTAATGTAACCTCTTTAAACTCACTTAATAATTAGTGATTATTCCTGGACTTAATGAAACTTAACTTTTTTTTTTTAATTTATTCTTGGTTTTGCTCTTCTTACACATACTAAAGATTTGCTTCTTCCATATTTCTTAAGCATCTTATAGTCAGTCAGCTTATATTCAAAAGCAATAATGGCACAGATCAGCTCCAAAGAAAAACTTATTTAGCCTAAGATTTTATAGATTATGAAGGGTTTTGTGTAGTATTAGAGAGCTCACATTCAAGGAAATGCTCTCAAGGAGTGCAGCTATAACTTTGTATACCCTTCAGTAGCTCATTGTATTCTGTACAGTCGTTCAAGAACTTAGTCATTATCAGGAAGGAAATAGAAACATATTCCCTGAAGTATTTGTCTTTTATTAAAAACAGTGACAACATCATCTTACTTTCTTTAGAATTCATCACTTTCTTTGGACATCTGATAAAGGATGTTAAAACGTATTCAGTTGCTTGGTTATAGAATGTTTTATTAATAAAGCCAATCTTTTAGATGCTCAGCTTTAAATATTAGTGTTGTCATCTGTGTACTGCAGTCTTCCACACGCAGTGAAGTATTAGAGAAGCTCAAATTTGAAGACATTCAAGTAGATATATTTTAACAATATCTGATATTTAAACTTATGGATTCCACTATAATTACTATATAAATAATTTTCTAAAATCTTGAATATATTCCTATTTTGAAGGCAGAGAAAGTAAAGCAGAGACATCATGGTCGAGTCCAGAACTTTTAATTAGGGTCTACGACTCCACATCTCACAGATCAAAAGAGACAGATATGATCACTTGTATGATAAGCAAAAATAGTGTTACTTACCTTAGGATATTCTTAAAAACTAGCCCTCTCATAAATACAGTGTGGTGGGAGAGGTAAATTAATTAGATTCTTTTGTGGTGCATAGTTCTCATTAACTTCAGTATTGATTTTACACCAACTCAGGATAGGACCAAATGCTTTTAAAATAACACATTACAGTTCGACTGTCAAAATGTGTTCTTTTAAACAAAAACACGTTTCATTTTTAACAGATGGACAAAGCTTTCTTTTATGTGGAACAAAAGAAAAACTTCAATTAAAATGTTCAGAACTGCAGGCACCAACAAGTAAAGGGAAGCTTAAAGCTGTTTAGTCTAGTTTTATCTCAAAAGGCATTCATTCTCCAGCAGCTCAGTTCTTGCTGGTATTCCAGAAACAAATTGTCTCACCTTGGTTTCAATGGAATGGCACCTTTCTAATTCATATGGGCACAGTGATTATTTCCTCCTACCAGCTAAGAGGTTTAAAATGAATAACCCAATTATCCAAAATTATAGGGTAACTTGGTCGGCAGGCTTTCATTCAGCATGAAAACAAACCAACAAAAAGCACACAAAAAAAATTTAAAAAAAAAGCAGTGAGGGAACACAGGCATCAATCTGCAGCCGTGCATAGTTTAAAACCAAAACAGAAGCAGAACTTTTGCCTTTCCTTACCTCGGGGGATAGGAGAAACAAATGATGTATGTCGTGGATATCTTTTCATGCCATTATTTGGAATTCGCTGAATCTCTGCAGGTAGTTAAATACCTTTAAAAATGCAGTTTATGTCAATATTTTGCATGACTGTAGGTATCCACAAGTCCTCGCATGTTAGGGACGCAGTAAATAATTTAGCTAATAGAAGGACTGATCTAAGAACTAGCATAAGTTTTTCCTAGGATGACCCCAAAACTGGGTCCTCCTAGCAATAAGGATCGCTCATCGATGCGTTCCTCCCCAGCACATGCAACAGCAAAACCACAGTATTCCAAAAGTTGAACGCAAGAGGAGGGAGGGAAGGGATGGCAGTTTGTACATGCATGATCTAACAGTGGCTACCACTGAAAAACATTCAATAACCTCTCAGCAGGGCTTATTATCCTTTAGCGCAGCGCTAGACTAATACAGTCAATCAGAATTATTTTGGTTTAGAAGCCAGGTCACATCAGCCTGCAACACACAGTATAAACACTCTTTGTTCCCCAAAGTCCAATTAAGTCTCCCAAGCAATTACATAAGAACATGGGAGCTGAAATGAGAAAGGTATTCTTTAAGCAGTATCTTTATTTCTCTCCCAGTCTTTAAACATAAACGCAGGTATTTTCAAAGGGTCATTCCCAGCCTCTCTCCCCAGAACTGCCTTTAAAAAAAAAAAAAAAAAAATCAACAGTGGAACGTGGTGGGATGAGCTTTGAGGATATTGGAATTTTTAAAGTTGTTAATAGTTGGTGCGTTTTTTTTCCTACAGAAAAACAGTTAAATGAAGTCCCTGTTTGCTGTCTTCTAACAGGTGGGATTCATCAGAAAAAATATTTTTCATTTGCTGGCATCTTAACAAATTGCAATTTCAAGTCAAAGTCAATTGATTAAAACATTAAAGTAGAAAAAATAAAATAGCTCTCGTGGGAATAAGCACATTTCATTATTAATGCAAACCCAGCACTTTATAAATATTGGATTGCAGTGATACATCCCCATATGTCAAGGCTTTTGTTCATTCAAATAGTCACTAATTATTCTTAGAATTAGTTGTGATCTATTTTGATCCTAACAAGAAACAAGGTAATTAATGCCAAAACTTCCCCAAATTAATTCCAGTGGGATTGATTTACCATAGTGGTTGTAATTTTTAGCCTTAGATCACAATATGAGCTGCAAAAATGAATGAATTCATCAACTTGAGGGACAGTTTAGTTTCCTAGTTAGTTTCCTCTTCCATTCCCCAAACATTCAACAAAGTCAAAAATGAAGCAACATTTTCAGTGACCACCGTTGGGTTTAAGCAAGCTGTCTTTGCCAAACACCACTGGTCTGCATTTGCCACCATCAAAGCACATCCCGGGGTCCAGACATGAAAGCATGTCCAGGGAATTCTGTTACTGAAGAAGAGATTTAGGAATCTGAAGACATCGATATATTTAATTTAGAGTTCCAAGCCGAACCAGTTCTGTGCCAGGAGATGCTCAGAAACACTTCAGCCTGAGCAGCTCAGCACCCACCCTGTGGCCCTGCAAGGCATGAAAGACCATGGTCTGCACATCCTTCTGCCAAGCCCACCCACAGCACCTGCACCAGCAAGCTCTCACAGCTGAAACAACCTGCCCCTCCAGGCAATGGTTAGAACAGCATCTCACCTGGAATTAATTCATTGCTCTGTTCAAGGGGATTGATAACTTTGCTGCTTTATGAGGCAGCACCTTATGGAAAATATGCATGTAGTAATGGGATGACACGGATTGAGTAGGACATTTCTGCTGGGTCAGGCAAATAACCATACTAATAGATGAGGTAGTTGCATTTGTTGTCCTTCAGCGCAAAGATCAGGTACAGTTCACATATTCACACACAGGAGTAACTAGGTCCTACCTCTTGGTAGATAATCTCTCTGCATGTTGCTGCAGTAAAGCATCCTGACATATCAACTACCTCGGAGTTAGCTCAGGTATCTCTAGGTACTCAAATGTTACTTACATTGAAATACTTTCCTTCCTTGGAAGACCTATCAGCGCGTCCAGCTGCTCAGTCCTGTTATCACTACAACATAGCCAAAAAGCATTCTTCTATAATAAATAATAGTAGTAATATACACATATATCAGCTCCACATAAATATCCAGGACACAATGGCCATTATAGCACAGGAATGAAGTAAGAAAAAAAAAAAAACCACATGATGTATAAAACAAGAACAAACAAAATAATATTTATCATTTTCAGATTTCCACTTTAGCTGTTTTATAGCTAGATTCCAGCAATACAATAATTGATCAGAATTATTCAGAAGACTATGAACTGTTTCTGAACCTACACTTCAATATCAGATTTTTTATTATTATTATTTAAAATATACAGTAATTCATTTTCTGATTCTATAGGTGTTTACTGTTTGATTCTAAACCTGAAAAATCAGAGGTAGCTGTAGAAAACAATGAGTTTCACTGTCAGATACTTGGTTTTCCCTTCCATCTTCACATCGGTTTAAGAGAAAGAAGAAAACTTCTGCAATTTTATAGTAGCATTAACAATTGAATCTTTTGCCAATAACTGTAGAAAATGGTTTGGATTTTTGTTGTTTTGGTTTTTGGCTTTTTTTTTCTTCCTTGTTTCCATTTTCATCCTTTGCAACTAAAGCACACGCTTTTATCCATACCCAAACTGTTTCCCAATTGTTAGGAAACTCAGGGAACATTTCCAAACTCTGCTCAGCTTCCTTAATTAAACTTGTCAAACCTAGATGAGCATCCCTACGGGAAACAGACATGGCTTTATGGAAGGTTAACATTCCTTTAACCTCCTTCAGAGCCAGTCATGTTGCTACTACCAGCATCCACAACTTGAACAAGGTCTTACTAACATTGATGGATTACTCCAGCAAAATTCTGTCTAGTTAAAAGCATCTGAAAGACACCCAAGGGGAGAAATAGCATTAAACAGAGATTTATTTATTTATTGTCGGGCAGGGACTCCCTCAGAAAGAAGTAAATCAAAGATATCTCACACAGTCTGAGGAAAGAGGAAAAGACAATGGAATGATAAATTTCCATGGCCTTGAATCAAGAAAAACACTAGTTTGAAACAGAAAATCACAATAGATTCTTTACAGATGATCATCACTTCAGGCTGCTTGCAGAATAGTGAAAAAGTTAGGACATAAATGTATTTGTAAGATTGACTGTCTTAGAGCCTGTATTTAGACTCAAGAAAGTGCTTAAATACACTTGCTTTACTTATACAATTATGTAATAATTAATCCACAGCCAAAAAAATATCTATAAATCACTTTTTTCTAATGCAGCCATCTGCTAGAAGGTAATGCTCTTGAACAAAAATGTAAATATGAAATCCTTCTCTCCTCAGAGTCAATAGTAAGAATCCTCTCTTGCAACAGGATTGGACAAACTCAAGACAGAAATCAAAGCCATCAGTCTCCCACAGCTTACAGGAACTACAAGGACAGCGTGCTATATGTACACCAGTCTCATACAACTGACTAACGTCATATCCCCCTGCTTTTGGTTCAACGGGCAGGTCGGTGGATGACTCGGGGAGTAAGCCTGGTTTCTCTAACAAATCAGCCTATCAGTTCTGTCACAGCCTCTAACCACAGTGCTGTTAAGACTCAGACTAAACATAACTATTTCAAAACATCCACATTTTCTTCCAGGTGTAGACCTGTTTTCAATTTTCTATACATCCATATGTAAAAAAAAAAAAAAAAAAGAAAAAACGTTTCTCCTAAAGTTGAAGAGGACTAATTTTTAGAGAAGTCAAGTTTCAGTAGCAAACAACCAGCCCAGAACACTTCTCAAAGTTTTGTTAAAAGCTTCCATTTCACAAGCTGAAGAACTCTGTAAAATTGTTAAAATAAACCTGAACCAATGAACTTAGAGAGATAATGATAGCAACATCAAAGACCAAACTTAAACCAGGTGCACAGTACAGTTAGTGTACTTGGCTGTAAACAGCAACCAAATGTCACTGTTTGTTGCGTTCCCTTAAAGACTAGAGCTGGGCAGAAGCTGCGTTTCACTGGGTACCACCTAGAAACACAGAGCCATTGCTGCTTCTCTGAGGGCAACCAAGCATCTGCTCCCATAGCCCACAGATCCAAGGAAATAAACGGGGACAAGGAGGGAAGGCAGGGAGAAACCAAAAGGGTGTCTGAAGATAAAGCAGGGACCAAAAGCCTTATGAGAGGACCAAGGACACCGAGGATGAAGATAAAGCCCAAGAGGAATCCTAAAAGCTAGCATGGAGTGAATTGCAATCTGGAAAAGTTTTAAATTATAGAATGAGAATAAACACAAAACTTGGGACCGACCAGGCAAATCAGCATCGCCATAATGAGATTTACTTTAAACTACTTTCCGTATGCTTTCCCAGAGCTGCAGTTTCTCTGCATAAAAGGTTATCTTTTACTTCAGTTTACTAGCTCTTCTGAATCTTTCTGAATTTCTTTAACTGTACTTGCTTCAGCAAAAAGGCAGAACTATCTTGCCTCTCTTCAGATCTGGGTCTAGAAAAGTAAAACAGAGAACATAATGTTCTACGCAGTTTACACTGCTTATTCCTGATGTCGAATCTCTCTGCACCCGCTTCCAAAGTGTTACGCCTCTTTCCTCTAAATAGCATATTCATTTTTACTCCATTTTTAAGTTAAGACAAGGAGACCAGTTTCACAGATCTGTACAGATTGCTAATCATATTGATAGGTTGAATGAACATTTCAAACAGCTAAAGTACTTTTTATGTACAATTTAAAATGCCTTTGATGTGCGGTGGCCAAAGTAGTTACAGTGAGTTAAAATAATCACTAAGTACATACCAGAGTCCCTTCATAGGATTTTATGAATGCCAATTTCCCGCAAACTTCAGGGGTTTGCAAATGTCACAACAATCTCATCACAGTGACAGAAAAATTCTGTTGAGACGATGCCTTTGAGTGTCATGATGAAATGAAACAATGACTGTGACAGTCTCGAGACCTGCTCCTGCTGTATAAGGTTACTGCAACAAATCTACTGGAATAGACTTTTATGTGATCTATTCACTTTAAAATCAAAGCTAGTTTGAAATACTATAAAGTATGTAAACCTACGGCTCTACAACTCTTGATATAATGACCATAAACACTTTTTTTTTGCTGTTTTATGTATCACAACAAATGTCCATTTTTGAGATGAAAATAAATATTATTTGCCATTCTAATTAAATATGTATGCTCATTTTATAAGACAATTGCCATCAACATTAGTAGTTACCACAGAAGACAGTTCTGTACTGTAGGACCTGTAGATCTAAATGCTTCTGTTTGCAATACAATTGTCTTATTCCCATCCTGTCATGCATGGTACACCACTACAGTTCTACCATTGCCAGCAGAATTGAGGAAAGAGGAATTAGTTCATTCTTAGAGAGTCAAGTTGGTTGGTTTTTTTTTTAAAATAATCTTTCCACCTTGATTTCAGTGGACATTGATGCTATGTGACCTAATGCAATGGGCTGCTCTCCTGCAACCAGACTTTGCTGGAGCCAAGACAGTTGTGAAAGAGGGCAGATCAGCCAGGAGAGGTTGGGCACAAAGCAGCACTAGTTGGCTTGGAAGATCTGCTACAAAAAATGATTTGTTTTCTTTGCTTTGTGTTCATTTTACTGTGTCAAACTAATGATATACTATTTTATTTGTGAAGCAAAAAAATTACAAAATGCTGTAGTAAAGGAATGTCTGTCTTTACCCAGCAAGTCCACCACACTTTCTAAATAGATCCCTCAGAAGAAAAATATATCTATCTGCAAAATAATGCTCTCTACAGAAAAATGTTTACCTAGAAAACGTCAAGTTCTAGAAACCTGGTTGCAGAAGAAAGCCCTCACTTTGGCACTTTCTTCGGGCCAGTGAAGTTCTCCTTAAAGATGGTCTGGTCCTCAGATGTAATAGAACTTTACTGGACCTAAGAAAAAGATCCACAGAAAAATAATCTGTGAGGAAGGATACTCAATATTACATATAATTTTTAAGTAAATAAATCCTTTCTCTACTCTCTTAAGGAAAAACAAAGCAACAGGGTTCCCATTACTGCTCTAGAAACAGTTATCAGCTGTAAGAAAGAAATTATGATGTCCCCAGACAAATTACTAGCAATTCCCAGAAGAATTAATACCTAAATTTTACAGTTATGGCATTATCTTGCATTTCTCCATGAGAGCCCAAGACAAAAGGATTTTTCAAAATGTCAAATGTAAACAGCTTTTCCTTTATTTACACTCACACCAAAATCACCAGAAAAGAGCATGGGAAGAATGAAATTGCAAACTGGAAGTGAAGAAAAATAACTTAGTATAGCAGTTCCACACCAATAGTACGATCACTTTCCAACTGCTGATCATTTTGAACTGGACCATAGGTCTTAGAATCGTAGAACAAGAGTATTTATTGGTAAGTGTTCTGCACCTTATTGTGTCTCATAATTAAAAGAGTTATTAAACTTGGCTTATTGGTTGAATACATTTACACCCCTGGTGGGTACTTAACACTAAGGTCCTAAAACAGCATGCAGGATTATAGGTTTCAGAATAATCTTTTCATTTTTCAGCTGAGAAATTTATATGTGGAAGTCCTCAATAAGCGTGAAATCACTTCTGTTGTTCTTTGCTTTGAGAATTGTTTTCGGTGGGTTTGGGGGGAGGGCGGGATTTGGCAGGGTTTTTGTTTGTTTGTTTGTTTGTTTTTTAAATATAGTCTGCTTTAGCAATTCAGCCCCACGCTTTCATAGTTCAAAAACAAAAAAAAACCAAAAAAACCCTTTTTTATATACCTTAGCATAGAATTGCTTAGGTTTTTTACAGGTTTCAAGTAAGATTTGCTTTATTTTCCTATAAAGATAATCTTCCAATTCTATTTGCAAAATATCAAAGTATTTTAAAAGCAATAATGAACAAAATTGAACTCACCTGAGGTTACATTTCTGTCTTGAACTGTTACCCCCCGTTGTATCCATCAAACATTTTGATGTTTCCACTTCTATCATCTTCAGTATTAGGAAGCAGTTTTGGAAATCTCTGAGGTTCTTTTTGTACTTCATTCATGAGCCTAACGACATGAAAGTCATCTCACTCATACTGGTGGGACTTCATCGTACTATATTTATTGGATGTGTACATATGACAACAGTTATAACTAGAAGAAAAATATTCTTTTTTAAAGTACACTAAATGGAAGTGATACTTCATATAAAGACTATGAAATCTCCCTCCATATAAAGGGGAGAAAAAAAATGAAAAGATACTTATTTGAGCTGTTGTCATCTTATACGCTCAAATATAATTTTATTTAGAGGTATAATTATTACTAGGCTTTTGTTTACAAAGACAGCTTCTGCCTCGGAGAGTTTAAAATTTGATTACAGACATTGAGAAAGTGAAAGAAAAATTAAAAAAAAAAAAAAAAACATTAACCAGTGTACTGTTTCTTTCTATTGAAACATATTTCTGGGGTAAAGAGCACCTGGATGACATAGAATTGCGTTCTCCAGGGGAGACAATGGGAGTTACTTTTACTCCATTCAGGATTATCATTAGTAGCCAAAGGTCACAGCAAGAGGAATCCCAAATTGTTTTCTGGTTCCTAGTTTTAACTCTATAAACCAAAGGAATTAATCGTTGCACTGACAATTGGAATGGGAGAAAACATTTAGAACATTAGCATTTTATAGAAACAATGACCTTAAGACCAGAACATTTTCTGGGCATTAGTGCCAGAGAGCCACATCTAATTAAATTAAAGCAAGCCCCAGTCCAATTAACTATGATTTATAGAGTTTAATGTACCTATTTTGCATATTTGTATTTTATATATTACTATATTTCAGCAATTTTTTTCATTTTCCCCTCCATATAAATTCTTTTGACATCAGCAGAAACAAAAGTCTCAGTGGCCCAATGCTCATGCCTTTTTACATTGCAATTTAAAGAAACAGAACTTAAAGCCCAGTGGAGTGAAATTAATGTAATTTAATACAACATAAAGCTATTCCTCCTTATAAAAAATATTTTTTGTGTGTGTATATAGATTTGGTTTGTGGATCAGAGTCAGTGGACCATTAATACATCCTCACAGAGCATTAAAAACACTGCAGAATTTTCCAAGAAATAATTCCTTGTTTTCCAGCCTGCAAGCAAAACTATTAACGGAATTTGCATTTGAAATATTAGCATGTTTGTTTACACTTCTCTGAGAAACAAAGGATTGTTTCACCTTTATATAAGATCACACCTAAAATTTCAGGCTGAGTTTGTTGGGTTTTTTTAATTTTCCATTTTCTATTTTGAGCTTTTGGGAAGTGTAAAAATTTCCCAATTAAGCATCCTTAGCAAAGGCAAATGGATGTTACAAAAGGTTAATAACACATAAAAACTTATCAAGATAGTAGAATAGTATAGCAATAAAAAATTTCCCTATGAATAGCTCTGACAACCTGTTAAATTTATGTCACTTATTTTAATTACAAGTTTTGGGGGAAAAAAATTCAAGAAAAATAGAGAAGAAAAACAGCCTTTGTGCCTTCATAAATACCTGAGCTGATCAGTATTTTTTTGTTTAATAAAGCAGAAAGTTGGGGGAAGGGGGTGGTTGTTTTGTTTTAATCAGCAAACAGGATCTATTGATATACAAAGTTCTCATGGGAAAGCTCCACTAGTTGCAAGAGTTTTTAATGCAAAAAAGAGAAGACATTTTTTAGTAAAATTCTTACCAATAGTACACAGTCTGAACCCTGGAAGAACAGCAGGTATTCCAGTTCTTACTCTGAACCACCTCAACTTTCAACAATGAGTTAGTCTCTCAAGTGTTGCAGGAAAACTATACAAATAATTCCATATTCACTGGACCAACAACAAAAAGGCCACGTTCATATAAACCCAGTGGTTAGATTATTCATTTAGGTTGAAGAAGCAATCCCTTGTGCAGACTATCTGTGGTCATGCAGGGTACAAAATTATCATTTGACTCTTCCACATCATAAGTGACCACCTGGATTGCCAGGAAACTGATATGAAGTGTATCTGTCTCATTTTTCTGAATAATTTCTAAATGAGAGCATTTTGAATGTGTTGAACATAAAACATTTTATGGAGTGGAAAAATCTAGGTAGTTACAAATTTTCTGTGGGTTTGTTTTTTTCTCTCCATTATTTACTTTTTTTTTTTAATTTAACAGTAGTGGGTAAAGTTCTATTGTCAGAAATTGAGTTCACAGCACTAAACAGACAATTAGAGAAGATTCATAATGTATTTGTCTTCTATTTTTGCTAATAAAATAGCCACATTTATAAAAATCTATAACCAAAACAAGAAAAAGGGAAGGGAAAAATAACTAGTTTCATAAAAAAACGGGTTTAAGATAAACCATACTAAGCCTTATTTTTACTGATGACTTTTTTGGTAGTATTTTAGAAATTAGGACCGAGTACAAGTTTTTATGCAGTTTATATATATAGCTGACAATCTCACAAAACTAGTCAGAACCGTTAATATTACGAATAAGTATACCATAAACATATCCAAAATGCATACAAGTCAAGCCTTTGGCAAAAAAATAATGATTGCCTCCTTAAAGCAGTGGGAATAAAAGCAGATGGATCACAGTAAGAAGGAAAACAGAAGGAAAACATGTATATGGAAAGAAAAATCACCACCAGAAAATAGAAACTCTGGCCACACTATTTGGTTGCAAATACAACCCAAACCTTTAGTATTCTTAAAGCATCCCTGTATTATATTCAAACTGAATTAAATAAAACTCTTAAATAGGTATTAGCAATTACAAGACTTACCCTCTACAGTTTTTGGTAAATTGTTACTTTGACATAATAAATATGCTATTAGTGAAGCTGGAATAAAACAGACGAAGTTTGTGTCACTTCTCTGGATTTAACTTAGACAATCATTCATAGACAGTATAACGTGTCACACACGTATATGCTTGGTGTAATTAGTATTATATCTGTTGTGAAACAAGATCACAAACTAATATGTCAGCAAGCAAGTCAACATTCAGTAGTGCTATGTCCACTGAATTCTTTGTATGTTAATATTTTATTTCTCTTTATTTCCTTTTAATATTCAGTACTTTAAAATGGAAATCTAATTTACTAATTTTTAAAAGGTATGAGCACTTCATTGGCAAAAAAGGATTCAGAGCCAAACTAAATGGAAAAATCTGTTTCAGATTTTGTTAATATCAAAAATAAAGAACTGATGTTACTGCGAACAGGATTGGGCTTCTAGAGGAGTTTAAAGTGTTTCCGCATACTGGTAGCTTCAAGACAGTAAAAAAATCAATAACTGTCATGTTAAATAAGTAGGTACAAATATTTTAATTATTTTTTTTTTACTAATCTTATACTATCGTTCCTTGGTTATTGGAACAATGATAGAATGAATAATCAGGTGAAAAATAGTCTGTGAACTAATTGTGGGATTTTATATCCAGACTAGCTGTATCGACAGCCAGAATGGAGAGTAATAGCCTATGAAAGAGGGAAGAAATACAGGGTTGTTTCATTGCTAGTTGGAACTTCATAAATTGCTGCTTTTTATTTCTATAGCGTGATCCTCTTTTTAATCTAAGAATATAGTGCAAATTAAGAATAAAATCTTGGCTGTCTGGAACTAAGGTAGATTTGCTTGCCAGTGGATGTTGCTGAATTGCTAGCCTTTTTGGAGGATCATGTTATTTAGGTGTGCAACTCACAGCTAGCTACAAAGTTTAGAAAAATAACTTTAGACATAAAGTTTTGAAAAATAAGTAAGTTTTTTTTTCTAGAGGCTCCTGGAGGCAACAGGACACAAGTTATTGAGCTTAGCGTATGGGTAACTCCTAGTTGCATATTTCCAAACTTGCCACGGTCTACTCCAAACATTCTTTGAAAAGGCCAGGTCACTGAAACTAAGGCTGGTCAAAAAAAAAAAAAAAAACAACCCAAACAAACATGCAAAGAAAGAAAAAGAGCCCCCAAGCTGTGTACTGAAAATACAGACTTTTGAAGGACCCTAGTGAAAGGGGAGAGAGTAAGATAGGAGACTGCAAACAAATAAAATCATAACACCTTTTTCTTACAAAAGGACCTGCACATGTAGAAGTGTTTCTTTGCAAAGAAAGGAAGAGGGAAATGGAAAAGAAAGGAAGAAAGACACTAACTCTTTCCCAATTAGTAAGACCCCATGGTCAGAACATTCCTATAGCATAAACATGTAAATTCAAGAGCCTCCTCCAAACCAAACGTATGTTTAAGAATTTTTCTAGTTCAAGGATATCTGACAGGATTATTTAACCTTAAATTTTAACATAATTAATTTCTAAAGGTCCAATATGTACAAATATCTATAATAACATATCTTAAATCACATGAAAAACCTTTTATATTTTTTGTGAGACTAAGATTTGATAAGGTATGTTTTTAATGACTTGTACTGAATGCCTGAGCAGGAAGAAAACAAACAAAACCTCCAAACAACATTACTTTCTCAGCATCTTTATGGTTCAGTATTTTCAACAGCGCTGCTCCAGTTCTTTAAAGAAGCAAACCCTGAATACATATGCTGTAATATTTAATCCCAAATTATGTCTACTTCACAAATGAACCAAAGTTAATATGTTTACTATTTCACGTGAGCCAAAGCAGTGTCAGATCAGTTTTGTCCCTCCTGATTTCTGCCTTTGACTACAGAATTATTACAAACTGCCTTGAGGCATACCTTTCCTTTTAATAACATGCAGAAAATACAAACCTTCAAGTGTAGTTATTGTTCAGTATTACATAGTAGAAGAGAAGTAGCATGTAGTTATTAAGTTGTCAGGCATTAAAACATGCACAAACCATAACAAATCTCATAAAATGCTGTTTACCAGCCAAAGTTTACAACTTTGGGATAAGTTTCAGGAGAAAGAAACATCTAAATGTCAGAGACCCAACTGACAACGATCTGCATTCATGAACGTACACATGAAACGCCGCCACCGAAGGTAGTCAGAGGAGGTATCACGCAATCAATGACAATGTGCAATTCCAAGCATGCTTCACAGCAGCTGCAAACTCAAAGGAAATTAGCTGTGGACCTGGTAAGAAAGAGCAGTTCGTTTGCCTGGTTAATCAATTAAAACAATTTAACCCGCTTTAGGAGGTCCTAAAACCGACCTGTTCTTCAAATGCTTTTGGACATTGTATTGCCTTATGGTAATAAGGAAGGAAATTCTCATTCAGAGCAGGGCTTTTGAGCGCTACACACGTTAAACGTCATATAGAATAAGCTTGTATACATTATTAAAAAAAAAGACATTATAAGCATATGCATATTTATAGACTATAAATAATGCTACAAAGAAATTGAGAGGCTACATGCAATAGCTATTTAAAATTTGTTATAAAAATATATTATTCTACCTAATTATTCCAGTGAATAAGAAATATTCTGGAAAATCAGAATAATCAAAGTTAAATCCTCAACACAGAGAATCACTTGCGGCCTCAGGCAGCAAGTTAGGAATATATTCCAGCTTTTACTCCAGCTCCTAGTTGCGTATTTCCAAACCTGCCACACTCTACTCCTAACATTCTTTCCAGGTTTTTTTAGGAATAGAGACCACGTCTTATCACTGGGATGGAAATTCATTAAACATTCAAGCAACTCCAATCAAATCTACCAGAGTTTGCCACCTAAATTGTTTGATGAATCAATTAATATGAAATTTATATTTTACCAAAACAACTTGCATTTATCTTACTCAGGGAAGCAACACTCTGGAAAATGAACAGAGATCAGAAAAGTTGTGGAAGAGAGCTCTCGGAAATCACCATTGCCTTAAAAAAACCAATCTAGAATTAAAAAAAAATAAACAAAATCCCATCAAGGTTCAACAACATAATTTAAATAGCAAAGTTTTCTCATGTGGGTAGAGTGCAGGGGTACCGTGACAACTGCCTCCCAGCTGTCAGCTAAATCATGGAATGAAAATACACTTTTTTTTTCTGCTAATCACCAATCCAGCCTATAAGATGGAGCAGTGGCTACTCTTCATTCAGTGTATTTTAATGAGAGTTAAAATCCCAGACTTACCTAATGGGCCATAAGACCATGTGAGAGTGACAGAGAAGTGCTGTCTGTTCAAGTGCTTCTAAACAAAAGACGTGACAATGACAAGAAAAATTTTGTCACTCCCTACACATAACAACTTGTATTGTGGTCTATATAGTAACCTTCGCCATCAGAACAATTCCCACAGTCATACAGGCAGCTTCTTCGTCACAATTTGAAAATTCTAGTTACAAGAAGCATTAAAAGCTTATATGCAGATTACGTTAGATAAGTATTATTTACAAAAAATACATATAAACCTCACGTATTCTCTAATCACAATGTGAATTCTTAAGTTATACTCTGCCAACATAAACATTTCTTTATCATAGTACTGAAGAACCAGGCAAATAATCCATGATGGCTGTTGTGCCTCTCTTGTCATAAGATTTTTTTTTTAAAGAACCCCCAGACTTAAATTACTGAAAGATGTAAGGAAAATATAGAGAAATATCTACAATTGTAAATGGGCCAAAAGGAAACTTTTAGACTTAAGGCATTTGGGCCCAAACACCATTAGCACAGTTAATATTACCAAGTCTTAAGGGAGCTATTAAACAATGTATTGAAATAATAAAATAAAATAACACCATTAAATCAAAATGAAAAAGTCGTTGTAATTAGTATCGCTATTTTTTTCTTAATTTAGGAATTATTACTCTCAAAATGGAGTCAAAACCAGTAAATACCCATATGTCACCATTCATAACGTGTGAAGTAAATTATTGTGTGAACAATCCCTGGAGTCAAGCACAGTAGTTCTGAATAAATTATCACTATTCAATATAAGTAAAGCTGACACAGACTGGCTCAAGGGTAGTGATGGAAAGAATATTTTTCCAAAGGAAAGACAAACATACAGTTATGAATTGACAGGCTAAAAATTTATGTCTGTGGATGAGACACCTACTCTGCTGTTTTGTATTATCCCCAAAGGTAATGGTACCTGAACTTTGAACAAAGTGTTCTCCCAAGGAACAACAGTTAAAATATGCTTTTAGATTTAGATTTCATCCATCTTAACCAACATATTCTGTTAATCATTTTCAGCAGACATATATAATTATTTTTTTATGCAGGCAACCACTTATTAATAACTTGTATATAGTCAAGATGGGAACTAATGAATATTCAAGTGTTTTAGCTTCATTTCTTCTTCTGTATTTTAGTAGTAGCGCACTGTGCGGTACCTACAAAAACAAGTGCTCTTATGAACACTTGAAATATTTATGACTGTGGGCTACATCTAATAAATAAATAAAACCAAGTAATTTTCACAGTTTGCCCCAAATGTATCTACTTATTTTCATGCACAACCTACAGTATAGATTCTTCCTATAAAGAAAAATTGCATCTTACAGAAAAATACAGATACACACTGGCATGACGATAGGACTGAAACAAAGATTTATGAAATTTAGGGATTAAAAAACAACAGTTTTGGCTAACCTGGAGTTATTCACATGCTTATTATCAGTATGTTATATGGGAAAAGTGTTTTTATTTAATGTCTACTAGTTTATTAAGCTAACTCAAAATAGGAATAATTATAATTCAATAGAAAGGACTTGTATGTTACAGAGGCCATTTGACAGGGCCGTGTCCCAATATCTGAACAACTCAAGGAAGAAAGAATACAGTTGAAATCTTGCCTGACTCCTCACTATTTTGATGATAAATATCATTAATGAAGGACCATTTTTTCTGTGTGCACTGCCAGATTTCCACATCTAGCCCCATGAACTGAATAGTATTTTACAAATTTAGATACAGTAAACTACATTTAAGGTCTTGCAAATTTCATTTTCTCAGTTTCTCAATGGTTAAGAAACCGCATGGTAAGACGATTATGACTCTTTTTTCGAATTTTAATGCATTGAATAACGGTGTGTTTACAACCATATGGAAGAAAAATTACATACGTGGTTAGACATTCACTTTCAATAGAGCTGTCAGCCTGCCTTGCAAAGGTCACATCACTGATAGGAAATACCAGACAGAAGAGGAAGTCATTGCACGCATCAGTCATCTCATCAAAATAATGATGCAAATCACAATACGTCCCTTTTATTATATCACTATTATTCATGTTAATACATGTTTTTAAGTTCACTTGGCATCCAGCCTGTATTTTTCCTTACTATGTTTTCAGAGACTGAGAAAAAGCAATCATATTCTATCTCTATTCACTACTTTTATATTTCTTACTGGGAGATCATATTCTGCATGCTGTTGCTGAGGAACTGTCTTTTAAACTGGAAAATACCTGCAGAAAGAGAGTAGATACATGCCGAGCCCAGAATATACAATTCTGTTTAGTTTAAGGCAGCAAGTTCCACAGCAGCAGGAGGTACTGAGCCTATTCCAACACTCTTGGGAAAGCTACAAAGATGGAACGTGCCAAGTAATTGGGTTTTACCAAATCATGTTCAACGCAACTACTGCACCTCTTTTACTCCTGATCTCAATCATAAGTTTCTCTGTTTTGTGCATGGAGAAATCCTCTGTCAGCATTCAAAACCAGCAACTTTACAGATGTGAGCAGTGGAAGCTACACCCAAACGAAAAGCTTTCCAAGCACCAGCTTTTCTTGTTTCAGGCTAATAGAACATAGCTATTGTTTTTTTAATCAAATAAGGATTTCCATATGTTCCAGTGGTTGCCCACATCCTTTACTGGCAAACAAAGGATGTTTTCCCATCCCATATTATGTTTCCTTATTTAAATATGTACTCATCCAAATCCCACAAACACAAACAACGCATACTTTGGTTTGCAAACAGCTGATTTTCTGGGTGAATTATAATAAGGAGTAAGAAAAAAGCAGTCTAAATGCAAGTGAACACAATGCAAAGTTAAAAAAAAAAAAAGCTCACATTTTACCTTTTCAGTTCTATTTTAAAACTGTTTCATGTAGGTAATGAAAGGGTATACACTGTTGATTTACATCTAATTACTGTAACATTCTGCTACCTTTGGAACTGCCGTTTTAGGGTAAAAACAAGAAAACTTCAGGAAAATGGTTTGGCAGTTTAGTAAAGCCACTGCTTTGTTTTTTTCCCCACATTTGTGATGCAAAATTGTTCTCTCTTAAGCATTTCTCTTAACAGTAGTGAATTTGTGAATATATAGAGGTTTAAAAAGCTTGACATATTACTTTACTTGTTCTGCTTGCACCTGGTATGCACTTTTCTACCTTTTCTGCAGTTTCATCTTTAAATAGGAGTATCTACAAGTGTCCACAAAGAAAGGCTAGAGAGGTAAATACAACTGAAGAAAGGTAATGACAATCTTAGTCATATTAGACATATTATAATGAACTATAATATACTTCTATACTATAGTGAACTATAGTGTAGTGAATAAACAGAGAAGGCAGGCAGAAACACAAATAATAAAAATTTAGACCATACTTTAGACAATGCAGAAATGTGCAATTGTCAACTCACTCTGATAACTCATCATTGCTTTAGTTGTCTGAGAGATAAAAGGAGCAAAGAAAAATGCTCGAGTGTTCCTGAAAACCTTTTTTCATTTTTTTTACGTTTCTTTTTTTTTTTTTTTTGTGTAAGGTTTATGTGAAGCTTTCACTCTTTATATATTCAGACACACATATCCCTATATGGGTGTACATACACACATATATGTTGATGAAAATATATTTAAGTAAACTCTAAAGGAATTAAAACTGCACTTACAGTTATCAAGGGACATAAAGACAGTGCATCCATCATCTTCTAATTGATTTAGTTTCCAAGCTTGTCTGTAGGAGTCATCTAAACTGAAAACTGTCAAAGGAAGAGTACCAGGCAAACTAGGTCACTTTATTTGATCTAATATGCAATTTCCTACAAATTACTAAATTAATATGAAGATTAAAACTTTCTGGGAATAATACAAACCACCTCCTCTCATTCTCCACATTTGAAGCCTGCCTTACTCTATTTTTCCTTCTCACCGAAGTTCCTTATCCTGCTTCCCCCTCAGTTTCCACTGCCCTTAAAATTTTTGTTACCTTTTCCTGATCTAATGAAGGAAATGTGGATTAATCTCATTTGCCCCTGCAAGAAATTATTTCTGTTATACAGAAGCTTGGAGAGAGCAAACCTGACTAACAGTAACACACCTGTACATAACTTGCATGGGCCTTAACACATACATTGACTGCTCTTACAATAATTTTGTTTTCTCTGGGGCGTGATCTCTAAGCAAATAGGAACAACTACCAGAGTTTCCACATCCAACCTAAAAACTGTGGGGTTTTTTATTTTTCTTTGATCAGTCTAAGCAATGAAGCAATTTGATAGCATCTGGCTTGTGCATACATCACCCTGCTGATAGCTTAAAAGTTCCATCAAGGTAATATAACTCCCAGGACAGTATAAATGCAAAGACTGACTTTGGCTATTCCCTTTAAAAATGTGAAACAAACTGCAATGAGACAAAGGACACAATTTCCTCACAACGGCATTTTTTTGCATCACCCAATGATAACTAGACACTGTTTATCTTTTCTAAGGGCTTATTCTCCTTTACAGGACCAGTATTCCTGTCATGAACCATTACCACCCTAAACCTCCCCGTCCCAAGTATTTAGAGATGTTTACTTTGCTGAAATAGAAAATGGGCTTTATTAACACACCAGAAACTATGTAAGAAAAAGAGCAGTACGAGGGGGTATGGTGCAGCAGCAGGGAAGCTTTTCAGAAGACTTTATGAATTTGTAAGTGAATGCTTTTATTGCTACTATCATGCATAGGAAAGAGAGAGAAGAAATTTCAGAGTAAATTTTTTCAACAGGGGCTAGTTATAGCACAGCAAAACAGAAAAGAAAAAAAATGCTTTGGAGACATTAAAAGATATAAAACCAGAAATAGAATAAAATATGTGAAATAGTTGAGGATCACTTATGAAATGACAATCTAAAGCACGACTGGATCTAACGGGGATGAAATCAATGGTTGGTTATCCTCTCACATTGAACAACAGACTATTCACTTTGTGACTTTCTGTGAAAGATATATTTTGTTTCTTAAAATGAAGTCTTTTACGGCCACACTTTTAAATGAAATGAAACAGTCACCACAGCAAAAAATGTTGATCAAGGCAATGTGACAGAGTCCGAATCATTTTAGTTTGTAAAAAGATCAGACTAAGGAAGCTAATGGTGTTATTCAATCTTTGGGCCAAAGGTGTGATGAAACACAGCAGCGTGCTGTGTCCCGAGGCAGTCCGGGCCGTCATCCTCAACAACGGCGTGATACGGAACTGTCCTGTGGTATCAAACATCACTTGACCCAATACAATTCAGGATTTGCTCTCATCTGTCAGCTATTAAGAGACCAGCATTAGACACAATTCAATTCAAAGACCAAAACCAAATAAAGTAAAGCTTGTGGATGTGTTGCCACTTGCATAATTTGGAAGGATGCAGGTTTTAAAACAATTCGAGGCATGTTTCATGAGCGACTTTACAAGTCCTTCCAAACTATCAGGAAACAACACTCTGGGAAGAAATTACATAAAGCAAGGGGAAAGAATATTACTTGTGTCTCATTAATCTGACAGAGAAGTAGGACTAAAACTTTTTTTCAGTAAAGATTTTGATATCATAAAACAATGTAGGGCATGCCCCAGTAAGAGCAAATATATTGGGGCAGAGCCTGTGCTTATGCGACCACGTGCAGGCACTCACAATGGCTCGTGTATTTGTCAAATATAACTAGGTTAGGCTAGAACAGATGGAATTTGTGTTTAATCATGACTTTAGTATAAAGATTCCCTGAAGCAAAAAAAAGAAGCAACTTAATAACTAATGGCTACATTCCGCTAGTCACTAACAAGAGTCCACTCAATATTTAGTCACATGATGCAATTAGGCTCAGAAGACACGTCATTCAACACATATTTTGTGTACTAATATTTCATAATTAAAATGTAAATGACTGACATTTACTCCTTTCACAAATGCTGTCCAATTCTTTTGGACACTCAAATTTTGCTGAAGCAATTGCTCTCACAATAGTCTATAGTATGCAGCAAAACATCAAATTAGGATTATCACATAGACAAATCATAAAAAAAAACAGGCTATGCAAAAGATGCATGAAAGGATTTACTTTCAGAACATTTGGGTTATAATATTTACAAAAATAATGTAAATATTTACATAAAGTAGCACCAAGTATGCTACTTAAAAAAATATAACATAAATTACATACTACAATATAAAATAATTGATGTAAGACTGACTAATAAGGAAGACTGACTATTATTCACAGGAAGCAGGAATTTCTGCTGTAAATCAAATTTCAACACTTTAGATTGTAATCTGCAGGTGGATAAATACAAAATAAATATGAATAAGAACTATTCAAGAATCAACCAAAACAAAGCCAATATATTAAACAAATAAGATTGCTACTGGCTGGAAATGGAGAAAAAGCATGGAAAATCCTCCAAGACAAATGCAAAGACTGCTGAATAAAATCTGTACAGAAATTTAGCTTAAGGAATGTATCCAAGAAGGAACTGGAACAGATTTGATCCAGAGCAAATGTGGACAGGGAATTTTTAAAATTAAAATCTAAAGTGAATTAATTTTTTTGTAACAACAATAGTATTAGTGGGGTTTTGTTTGTTGTTTTGTTTTGTTTTCTGGCCACATCAAAACTATTCTATCCAGCGTTAAGTTTCCAAAACACAATATGTTGATTTCTCATAAGGAAAATACTTAATATCTATCCTTTGAATTTGTTTTAAGCTAAATGAATTTGAAAGCTGCATTTATTTAAGAATGCATGATTATTCTTTGCATCCCAAATTTCAAAACAGACCTTGGAAAACTTGAGAATAAATATTTGAGATTTAAAACATATACAAAGTCCAAAATTTTACATAGCAAATAAACAATCTATTTTAAACATTAAATAGAATTTACAATTGAGCGTTTAAAAATGAGAAATCACTGCTTCTGATTATTTCACTACATCTCAAATGAATCCAACAATGAACTGTATAAATATTTTAAGTAAATCTATTTTGCCAATAGTCTAACTAGTTCCATATTTATGTAGCTTGCTTAGAGCTGTAACAGTTTTCAGTAACAGTGTAGTTGAAAATATAGTGCGTTAAATTAATACCATTGGAATCACATTGTGCTTTTTCATCTCCCTCCACTGATAATAAAATTGATGGAATCAAGACGAGTTACTAGAATTTGGGCATGAAGCCCAATCTCTCTATATGTCATTACAACTGGATTGAGTGGTTGGACATTGAGATGAGGTTTGTCCTTAGAATAAGTTAATACAGCAAGGAACACCTCTTTCACTAATGTACTATTATAAAAACTAACAAAAAAAAAATACATAGACTTTTAACACTATGGTGTAATATTTATGTAAAATAATGTTCCTTACACATTTAGAAAGTCGAACGCACATGCAAAAATCACTGCTTCTCTTACCTGTGCTCAGCATAGAGCTCTAAACTGTAGTTTCTGCCCTGGCATTTTATGCCCATTATAATCACTATCATACAAGGTTCAGCTGGCCTTATTATTAGAGAAGATGGATTAATAATCAACTTTTTAGTTTCTACTAGGAACCACCTGCCCTCCAGATTTTACAGAAACAGCTTTCTTATTGCTTTCTTATTTGAAAAGTGTTCTGAACCATGTCATGTGTCCCATGGTAGCCCCAGACTCGTTTTCTATTATTCTTATTGCTATTATTAAAAATGAATTAGTCTTCTGCCCTTGGGAATGGCAGACCACAACGACTCTTGCAAACCCTAGCAATGTAAGGAAGGCTGGATTTTAAAGTTTGCAGCCAGAGGTTACAGCAAAAAGGTAGAGAAACTCACTAAAAAAGACAATTTGACTGCTTTAGTTGCTGCTGTTCAAAGCAGCTAATGTACTAATGTAAATTGCCATTGATTTCACTTAATACCCCAGTCTGAATCGTGACAGCTGATGGCTTTCATTCACGATCACTGTCAAAGCCAACAGCAGCAGCTGGGGTGGATAACACCTTTGGTAATAACACACATTTCACTTGCACGGTAAAGTCCAAATGCAACCAGTTAAAAAGAATTTTTCTAAAGACTGACATGTATGGACTAGGGGAAAAGGGGAAGAAAAAAAAAAAAGTCACACATTTATTCCCATTTTGGGGCAAGAGAGATCTATTGCAAGAAGCCTGGAATCTGAAAGCTAGCTCTAGACT
Source organism: Gallinago undulata (assembly GCA_026546715.1). Lineage (NCBI taxonomy): Eukaryota > Metazoa > Chordata > Aves > Charadriiformes > Scolopacidae > Gallinago > Gallinago undulata. The sequence continues at coordinate 12,000,994 of JAOTQQ010000032.1, forward strand.
ACTGTGTAGTACAGTAACTTATGATTCTTTCTATTAAGAGCAACTTTCCATCCAAAAATATAATAATAATAAGCACATAGACATTGGGACAAAGACTAAATTACTTCTGAAGATCTTAGTTCCTATATAAATGAAGATTATATAACAAAATGCTTCTGGAAACAGCTTGACTTGCTCCCTCCTGAGTACCTGGATAATTCAGAACAGAGGAAGGTGTTACACGGGTCCTATGCTTTCATATAAATCTGTATCTATCTGCCTATAATGAAGACCGCTGGAGTCTTCAAATTACTGTGAAAGTAGGTTGCTTTTGATTTTTATGGAGTATGACACATAAAAGCAAGAAACACATACACATCCTGAAAACATATTTTGCTTGGCGACAGCAACATTTTGAAGGACAGGTTGAAACAGCCAACCTCTTTTAGGTTTCCCCCTGCTCCTTCCAAGAACCAATACTTTTTAACTCAAGAGTTACTTTCCCTAACCTAACCTAATCTAAGAACTCTTCAGCTATCTTTGTCTCTCATTATCAATAGATAATATCCACATTTGGTTGACTTTTAGGTGAACTGACATCATCAGCAAGTTGCAACAAAAACCTGCCTCGAAGTATAAAACAAAATATAGGGGAGCTGACCAAAATAAATTATATCAGAATGAAAATCCTTTAGCCTGTTGGTTGCCTATACTCAGGAGAAGATGAAGGACTCTGGTAGTAGGGGAACTTTGAGGCAGGTGTGGGAAAAGACTGCTGAAGATCAAGTTAAATACCAAAAAGGTGCACAGGCAAAATGTCTCAAATTCTGCTTCTATTCCCATTGGAATGGGCGTTTATATCTCAGCTGACTGCACAGAAATTCACTGAGGTATTTTACATGAAGGTTGAACTTCTCGTCAATAAGCACATGAAAACTGGTTATACAAAGAAGCAAATCTCTCCTGGCATTTTATTATGGAATATTTCTGTTCTCGCATACTATGAATGTGTTCACACATACTTGTGAATTAGATTCAGATGTTTAATGAACTATTGCATGAAAGAAGCAGAGTTAAAAAAAAATCGTTGCAAGGAGGTAAGTATATAACACACATTCTCTGTCACTGTCACATTGAAAAGTACCCTCTGAGTTCAGACTTATACAAGAGTCTGTCTAGTTATCCTATGGGGTCTACGTTAGTTCATGACCTATGGCATACAGACAATGAGGTCTGTATGTTTTTAGGCTGTTAATAATTATAATTGAGAAAAGTCCTGAGAGGAAACTTCATTATAGATCAATTTCAAGAAGCATCTTTTATATAATAAAAAGAAATTGCTTTTAAAAATCACGAAGGATGCATTAATGTTGACAATCCAGGTTTTACATAACAGAAAATGAAAACAAAACAAAACAAAAAACCACCCCAAAACCTAAGATGACAATTACATAAAATGTTAGAAATGTCCCTTAGATTTCCCCACAATATTTCACAGAATGGCTATCGTAAAGAAAGCCGTTTGAATGTCATGACAACAAAAAATTTCCAAGGGAGACTTAAATGAGGAGCAGGTACATTGATCAGAGCAAACAGTACCTACTACTCTCCCTTTATCCACAGAGCAAGCAGTTATCTCATCACAGGAGTCGATCGGGTTGGTTGAGCACTATTTGCACTCGGTAAATTCATGCCGACTGCTTCCAGAAGGAGTTATTTGAGAGATACAACATAAAAGCAGTATAGTGGGAGCTATAGATTTTGTCTGTGGCTTTCTGTTAAGCCCATGGGATACCATTTCATAGCTTTGTTCACAGTTGTCATATCATAGTACAGACCATCAGATTAGACTTTTCCTCAAGAACGCCTCAAAAATATTCCAAAGCATTATGATGCACCTAAAACAGAAATGTTAGGCATCCCATGGGAAAAACAGATCATTAGTTTCAGGTGTGTAAAATAGAGAAAACAAAGATTCACAAAGGCGGCAGAAATTGCCTCAAATTAAATTTGAAAATGACATGTTTGACTTGAAGTTACTGCAAAAAATCAGGCAAGAGAGCAGGCCTCTGCAATTCAGGACTTCCATTTCACCCCTCTTCCAGTAAATTCATATACTATCTTCTGTCCATAAAAATACATGAATTTTCCTATGGACGGATTGTTACTTCATATAAAAAGAATACAGAGTTTATAATTTCTCAACTTTCAGTATCTCAGCTGTAAATTTTAATAAGTGAAAGATATTTGCTTTTAGAAGGAATGAGAAATGAACTCACATGCCTGTAGTAGGTTGGGGTTTTTTTTGAAGAACTTTTTTTGGCAAATGATAGTAAATCATTTAAATGAGACAAATCCATTTAATGAACTGGGCCCATTTGCTAGTACAACATCTGCTTAGCAATGTTTTTATTTCAGTATCTTTAGTGATTGTAGCAGAGCTAATTAAAGAAAAAACCCACAAAGAATAAAAAACAGCACGCTTACAAGCTTGCTGCAAAAAAAAAAAAATATATAAAATAACCTGCAGTGGCTAGCACTGATTCCCTAATGGCTCAGTTGCCTCACATTTATTATCAGCTTGCAAAGGATATCTCAGATTGTTCTCACTTGGTTATCCCCACAATAATCCTTTGCATTTCCTTTCACTAAAACAAGGATAATGCCCAGCAGGAGGCTTTAAGTTTTGCAGAAAATACCAGTATGAAACTTCAATATATTGTTTTGAGATCATTGTCTTAAATGTTGTAACTTGAAATTCTGTATTTCGTATTCTAATATTGACTTCTTGTGGGGGTGAAAAAAAAAAGCTAACATTTAAAGCAAGCACTAAGCTCTGCTGTCACCTTTCGGAACCAAGGTTTTATTTGTCCTTACTTTCTTTGTGTCATTTCTCAATAATTGACCTGTCATTTAGTATTTTTATTAATGCATTGCTTTTAAGTCAGTCGATTAGTCTGAAAGCCATTTTATTTTAGAATGATTTACTTTCATTTTTATTGCCCAGATCTCATTGAGAAATCCCCATATTAGTATAAGTATGAAGCGCAATAATAAGCACGTGAAGCTGAAGTATTCTATATTTTAATATCCTGTTTTTAAGGGACAAAACCATTTGCCAAACAGAAGACCAACTTTTATGAAGATGTTTAAATTTTTATCATAAATTAATGAAAAAAAATGTGCATAATTTGACTGACAGAAATCATGCGTTAACACATTCTCTTTTAAGTAAATTCTAACTTGGCAGTCCTAGGAAACTTCTCACACAAAAATTCCAGATGCTCTGCATCATTCTTGTTCACCAACAAGCAGGAGGAAACAGGTTTGTTACAGCCTGGTGAACTAGGTTTAAAACTTGTTTTTCATATGAAAGGTAAGAGAGACTGTGTGTATCTACCAGCTACTCCAGGTCAACTGCATTGCTGGAGTTCTTACACTCAGTTACTTCATGCTTATTTATCTAGTCCCTTTCAACATTTGTCTTTCTAGAGACATTTCTTCCCAAGTAGTCATTAGTTCAGAAGAGACAGATCGCACGATGTAAAGCATAAATACTTTTAGCAAAGATATCACTGAAGTTTAGACAAACAGCAGAAGGAAAGGGCTTCATAGAGTTTGGTCAAATTACATTTCTGAAACAGATTTTCCTCTGCTCTCTATTACAACATTCCCCACCAAAAATAAAAAAAAAAAGGTTGGACAAGAAGAGGACATATGACATATTTTGGAACTGGCACAGGAGATTTCAGGTGCTTGCTTGCGTCAATGTGGCACCTGCTGGTTTAGTTCCCTGCTAACAAAATTCTTCATCAATCTTTTTTTTTTTTTTTTCTCCTAGACCTTCCAAACAGCATCTCCTCACTGCAGATTTCAGAACACAATCTGAAATCTACATATAAAAAATGTAGCGTACAATATTAATCAAAGTGCATTTACTACAGTGAAGTGAAAATTTCTGTGCTTTTAAGACGGCAACCAAAACCAAGACAAGAAGAAAGTCTTTCGATTGCTTTTGGCAACTTGAATACTTGAGAGCATCTTGATTATTTTTGAGTAGATAATTTGTTAAAGATGGAATGTGCTTCGTAAAAGGCAAAAGAAAAAGAAAAGAACAGCCCAATCAAAACTAAGGAGCATATTTCTTTCAACCCAAAAGCTTTTATCACACACCTGTGCTTTTATAAACACTGTCAGCAAAACAAACTTTGCCAACAATATGAATTTCTTATAAATATGTATTGCTCATTTCTGAATTTTTATTTTATATTGGAATGTAATTTAACCCTACACATACATCAAGCAACAGAAAGTGTATAGTCACCATCACCTTAATGGCACAGAAATAATTCAAACATCTTCTGACCTTTAGGGAGAGGCTGGCTGCAGTTCTCTTGTGTCAGGATTTCAGACAGGAATACAGTAATCATGGAAAGCACCTAGGGTATTACATGAAATTACACGTTTAGCATGTTAATCCATAAATAAAATAAAGGTAAGATATAAAAAGATAGCTATTAATAGCAATATCTTTTCTCTGAAGATATCCAACACATCCTAATTAACTTTGATGATTTATTGACCTATTTTACTAGATGTAGTAACTGAATGAATAAGCGAAGGCTGAGCTCAAGATAAGTAGCTCAAGGACACATAGGACCCCGTAGCAGGCCGGAGTCAAACATTCACATCCTTACTCCCCATTTCATTCTTTAAGCAGATTATTTTCTGAATACGCAGCATTAAGACAAGTCTTCCTTTTGTCTTCCACTTCAAATATATGTGGAATATAGATGAATATTTTGATATATGTGAAACACGAGGTACAATACAGCTAAGCTCTTATCACATTCCAAAATTGAGGAATTGCCCAGAATCAGCGTTGTCCCCTTCATATGAGCACTTCTAGGACAGCTGTTTCTCCCTCTGTGATCTGATTAGCAATAATGAGGTATACAAAGGACACATGCTCCTAGATGAACATTGGGGGAGATGTTGTATACATTACACTTTTTATTATGTGAATTTATACATTTCGTATGTTGTAGTATCTATAAATTATATGTATGTATATATAGAAAGATTTTCTTCATGAACAAGTATATTCATGAGATGGTCCCTTAAAATTTCAAACTAAGCAGCAAATAGTATATTCTAAATTATTCTGTAAAATGACTGTAAATTAATTCAAGCTAGAAAAGTCATTCCACATGTATCAAAAATATGACTTTTTAGTCTATTGCATCACAAGATAATTCAGGGTTGTAGGGCAATGATTAAGTGACAAAAGGTTTCAATTAATTAATTGTGTTTTTTTAAAAAGGTTCACAAGGGAAAGGGCAGGAGAGATTAATTGATTTATTATACAACAAAGCTGCTACTGCTAATTAAATCTTTCATTAGCATCTTATGAGAATGGGAGATATCCATCTCTTCCTTTTATCTCTTGTATTCATTGATAAAAATAGTACTATAATTTTTTTTCTATGTTCTTCTGTTCCAAATAGTTACAAAAGCCTAGTAGACCCATTCTGCTCTCCTTTCATCTCACTAAAAATATGAAGATTATGGACAAAATGGAGCAATTTATAAAAAAATTACTCCCTCTTTCTTTGAAAAGAAAACCTATTTCCAGTTACGTAAACATTTTCACCGACTTCAGTGAGGGCTCTGAGATTTCTGCCTCCTCTTTTATCCTGATTTCTACTGTCACTGAAGCTCATCTCTATCTCCTGATCATTGCTGTGGCCTTTTCCAGCTCACTACTTGAGATCATTGAACATGAGAATCCATCCAGATCAGATCGCTGGGTGTGGCAGACGCTGTTAACCAAAAGGGTAGCTATGAAGTGGAGAGAAAAAGAGCAAGAAGAACTCTAGGAATCTCTTTTCCATGTTTTGGCAAACAAAGCCTTTGGAGACTACTTACCCGAGTTAACTCACTTTTCCCATTGAGACGACCTTACCTTTGGCTCCATGAATTCTCAGGGCTGCGGCAGTGCCTCAATAAGCATTCTCACATTAGGGTTTGTCATAGTTCTTCAGTATCCGTCTAATTATCCTCTAATTTAATATGCACTATTAGTTAAGTTACTGTTTTAGAAATCCAGTCAAATGTAAGAAAACTGTCATAAGAATTTGGAAAAACAATGAAAAAAGCGTATTTCAGATGGTAGATAACCTGATATCTCAACAAAGGTCTAGAAAAATGAGATTCTTGTCCGTACTTGAGACGCTAACATAACAACTAGAACACAAAAAAAACAGAAGTAATAGAAAGCTGACAAATAATGGCTTAGGTTAGTAGGAGATTAAAGGAAAAACAATGTTAAAATTGCTAGAAATAACAGTACAAATGCCCATTTCAAAATGGAATGTGCTAAGTTATCAGCTTAGAAGAATCATCTTTGGATTGGTTTGTTGGTAGCATTCCAAGAAAGGCCCAAGTATCTTTACTCCAATAATAATAAAATAAAATCCTACTCTTCATTTTAAAATAACTGTCTTCAGCTGGAAGGATGGTTTTCTGAACAGGTAAGATTTCTCAAATAAGTGTATAGATACACTTCGATATTTGTTGTTTACAGATACAGAAAAGTACAAGAAATAAACTAGAAAATGATATGCATTCTCAGAAGTATATGTCTAGAATTTACCAAAATAAACTCCATGGAAATTAAATACCTGTCATCTTTATATAGTACACAGGAAAGTAAGAAACGTTAATAATTATTGTTAAAACAGTCTCCAGAGATGGAGAAAATAGAGACTTGTTACACTCTCCTTTGTCTTCTTGTTAAAGCAAGAGGAAAAACCAAGAAGTGCTTTCAACAAGATTATTATTTCTTGAAATATTTTCACTTCACCAAATACATACATTCCATACACAGAAATCTCTATGTATTTCATGTTTTCTCCTAGGTGAACCTTGGAGAGAAAGCTAATCTTTGCTGATTTCAAATACAACAGTCTGCCAAGACTTGGGTCAGCTTCAGAAGGAAAGCAGTATCCTCAAGAAAAAAAAAAAAAATCAACATTTTTTGTTAAAAAAAACCCATTTCATAGCATTTACTGAACATATTACTAGATATAAGAATCCAAGTAATCAATGTAAAATGAAAAAAAAAAAAACCTTTCATCTAGATAGAACACTTACTAAATTGGTAAGCTTTATAAATCCTAGTAAAGTTGGGATTTCTCCCATTAAAATTACAGCCTGCATAGTTTGCACTTCGCTGTATCATCATTACAAAACAGGCACGCACAACTTCAATAACAAAGGGAATTTATGTTTTTCAAGAACTTACACCTGAACATTTTATTCAAGCTTTTTTTATTACTGATTACCATCTAGTTCAACTACTAAAACATTCACAGAAATCTCCACATAAAAAAGGATGACATAAATCCTTTCCTGGGGTGAATATATACTAGAAATATATAAGCCATGAAGAACAAGAGCTGGCGTTTAAAATTTTACTGCATTTATTAACAAGAATATTAAGACAAAATAAAACCTGGCTCAGAGACAGGTGATATACCAAAATATAACTATATTATAATCTTAAATATATCCAATACCAAAAATTTTAGGCATCAGTATTACTGCAGTATTGCTTACATCCACAATACCAGCCTAAGCTCATACGCCCCTACACTGCCCTCTTATTTCTATGCTATCCCTTTATCCTGTCCCTATACTGAGCTGGGACCATTTGCACCCGTGACTAAGGAGGAATGGAGGTAGAGCTGGGCCACGCTCTTCTCATTTTCCCCTCTTTGTCTTTGAATATGCTGGTATAGAGCTACCAAGTGTGAGTAAATGGGCATACAAAGCACAAAATGCTTTTTGTTTAGGTTTTTTTGTTTGTTGGTTTGGGTTTTTTTGTTTTAATCCTTCCATACCATCTCCAGGTTGGTACCATCTACCAACCCCTACCATCACCAAGTTTTTTCTCCCAGGAAATTAACACTATGTATAAATGAAAGATCATCCTTGGCACATAGTATAGATTCTTAGAACTGCATCAAAGGCACAGTGGCTGCAGGATACCCATTTTCAGGTCACAGATTTATGTGTAAATACAATATGGAAGCAAGTGGGGGAAAAAACGACGGAACACTGAGAAATTTATTTCATCAGCATGTAGTATAAATGGATGGTTTACAGTGAGACAATGAAACGTATAGACAAACATATAGACACAGCTTCAGGGCTATTTTCTAAGTTAGAGAACATTTAGATGAGTATCTTTTCTGCAGAGGCATCTGTGGAATTCCAGCCCTCATACATACCTATGCTAATTTTACTTTCTTATTCCCCCAGGACAGTTAAGTCTTTTTTTTTTTTTTCCTCCCTGGCTTTAGCAGGCTTCTCTCTCCTACAGGGAAAAAGGCTGCTCTAAGCTGCTGATCATTTGGATCTCTCAGAAAATTAATCAGTAGTCCAAAAGAAATTAGATGGCTATTGGTGAGCGTAACACATAATCAAAGCAGTATTTTTACTGAAAATTAAATCATCTCCTCCCTACGGAGAGAGACATCACTTAAACATTTTTTCCAGAAGCACAAAATACTCCAGAATATGGCAGAATCCTCAAGGTTGTATATTATCCAAAATCACTGGGAACAAACAACAACAAACCCTAAAGGGCTGCTTGAGTATCAAAAGGTATGTGTAGATTAACTTTATTTAGATTGGCTTTTCTAACTGCAGAAATACTTTTGCTTGCATATATTGAAGCTGATTAGCAATTGGCAGACAGAGAAGAGGGAAATGAGGAAACAAACCTTTTAGTAGCTGTGAAGTCCACCTACATTGCTTTGCCATTTGCTCCTGTGAAGAGAGCTGCCAGCCCTTCAGAGGGGCTGCAGAGGCACAAAGACCCCTGCCCAGAGGCCTGAACCCCGAGGAGTCCCTTCCTTGCAGCTACTAGAAAAAGACACAAGAAAATCCCTCTGAAAGGGGGAATAAAAAACAACCCAAACCAGCAAACCCAGTCATTCTGCAACCTTCAAACAACTTTCTGATATATAAAATCTCCCTAAATAGTCTCATTAACATAAAGGTAGACCCTGTCCTTCTGCCATTATTCATAACTCATTAAGCTGGTTCTTTTCTAAGCGACAAATCAGTATGATTTGCTGATATCATCAATTTTCTATCCTGAAATTCCAAGTCTTCTTTTAATGCTTCTGTACCAGAGAGTTACTTAAAAACAGCATTACATGGTCATGCTGAGTAATTAAAGCTGTTAGATTCATAACTAATATAATTTCCCCTGCATCTATTCTCTCCTTGTATCCCGGTGAGCTTGAAATAATCAGTCCCTGTTCAGAAAGCATCATAACATAAAATAAACTAGCTAAAGTACTAGCAATAATTTCCATTTATGGAAAAAGTTAATGGTAGTTGTAAATGCAACTATTAAGTGATTACATTCCTAATAAACTTATCTTTATTATACTGTGTAAATAAATAGGACTGGTAGAACATTGAGCTTTTATGTTACATAGCTGGTGTTTAATCTTGCTAAAAATAGAGAGTAAAGTGAATATTCCATACTGAAATTTACTGTGATGTATTAGCTACATACCTTGTTTCCTTGGATATCAAGAATTTTGGAACTACAAACTCTCATAAAGATCAGATGTTAAAATTCCTTTCTATTCCTAACATTAGCTGTCAGGTTACAAACACATACCTGTTACTTTCTAGCAGTCCCATCCCCAGACCTCTTATTTGTTTTTCTTATGTCTTCCTCGTCTTCTGATTGTTTTTTTATATGCACACATACATTTTTGTACCTGTATATATTTTTATATACAAATGCATACCTTCTGAAATGCACTTAGATCCATGACTCTTTCTACAGCACCTATTGGACCCCATTGTGGCTAAGTATATAAATACCTGTGTATTATCAATAAATAGATATACATCTATATAGTGGGCCCAAGGAGTAATTTTCATTCTCCAAGTTCTTCCATTAAAATAACGACAAGCTGATTCTAGCTGATCCACTTCAAGTGATTACACTGCCTATCACAATTTAATACAAATGTTTATTAGCAAGCACAGGTGTGCACCGTATCTCAGCCACACAAATGTCTGTCCATCTTTTAAGAACCATTTTTTTCTATTGTTCCCCAACTTTTGTCACATAATGAATAACTGCATAGAGTTATTTCATTCACACTTGATTTTTTACTTATATATAGCAATAACTTTGTTGCACAAGTAAATTACACATTCTTTTGTTGTCTGTCCTATCTCGCATTCCTCCATAGCTTAAGCATCCAGTGGTAATGTGTCATAAAACTAAAAGCAATTTATTGCTTTACTATTTTCTAGACTGAGAACAGAGAAATGCTATTATTCAGAATCTACAGCCAAAAGACGCTTTTGGTCTGGAACGGAGTTCAGCTACGTCAGTCCAAAGCTAAACAGATTGTTTTAAGTCACTGGTGAAGATGAAAGTCAGTTTGTGACTCTCATATTTTCCATTTTGTGGATCTTAACATACACATACTGAAATGTATCACCTCACTGGCTGCTAACTTAGAAGAGCAGCAGGGATACCTGTGATAGGAGTCTACCATTATATGCCTAGTTTTACAAGGTCAATTGTAGAGTACATCTGGTTTCCCACTTACAAAATGTTATTCTTTTGTAATATTGTAGAAGTATGGTTTACACAAACAGTACACAGAAGAAAAGGATGTCATTTAATACTAACCAGGCAGTCTTACTCTGTTCTGCACTATGGCCTTTGTCTCACTGGAAGGTACAAAAGCCTACATATTTTTTTGTCACTATAACTTCACATATAATTTTACAGATATTGAACAAGTTAGATCTCTTATTCCCCTTAGAAATAACTATTTCTAAGAAATCTTTATATTTCTAAGATATTAATATAATAATAAATATATAATATTAATTTATCCATCTGCAATATTAATATAATAATAAATATATTTCTATATTTCTAAGAAATCTTTGTTGATTGATCTACTTTAGAAACTTTATTGATCTACTAGAGAAACATGTAGGTGATGAGTATCTTCAAAATTTAGTGAAATATTCACTTCCTTAGTCATTGATGTGATCTGAGCAAGCAAAATGGACTTCCCTTTTTTTAAAGGATTCAGAGATAGTACGTTTTGTCAAGTTGTTAATTAGATCTTAGGAGACAGGCAACTCATTAAAGCTTTGTGTGTTCTAAATATTACATTTTTATAAAAGGCTATTTACATATATTGCTTTCACAATTAAATTCTAATGGAAGTACAATTCTAAATGCAAAATAACAGAGTTTATGTCTGATAAGTATTAGTGCTCTTCTGACAGTGCTAGGATTCAGAGGAACTCTGTCTTGTTTTGTCTCAAGTTTAGAGTCTTTATCCTTGAAGATTGTCTTTGAGTAGTTAATTAGTTTTGTCAGTCAACTGCCTCAAATTGGATTACCAATTTTTTTTTTTTTTCATTTTAATTTTAAATCTCAGATCCTTCTGACTGAAATGTTGGGGAAAGGACACACTTAAAGCTTAGCGTTAGCTTTGGGCATATAAATATAATAAAATTAGAGCACAGAAAAGATTTCCAGGGTGTCTTTTGATGCGCATATCTGAACAATATTAAAGGATCAAAGCTCTGTCTATCATTCCGTTCCATATCTTTTTTACCCATTTAAGATTAAATACTTCATCTTTCTCTGAATACACTAGAGAGCCGTATTGAAGTTTCTCATTAATTGTATTATTAAAAGGTTTCTGAAGAATTTGTTGAGATATTTGATAAAACATAATAAATCTCTTTGGAAAGTTATGGCAAATTGACTAAAATATTTATAAAATATCAAAATGAACATTAATATATTCAAGCGATGTTCATTTTAAACAGAAATCAGTAAAATTGTTGTATTACGTATGTTGCCACAAAAAATGATTTGTCAGCCAGCTATATTTGTTTCTCGTCTTTCAAAAAGCTGTATTCTTTACAGATCTGTTTGGTAAAATGATACATGTAAGCCAATATACTCTTACAAGAAACTTTCAGATGTAAATATCTTTTATAAGTGAAGTTTTCAGCAATCACTGTTTTCAAATCCATTCCTCTTTTTCAGAAGAGCTTATCTCTACCTTGAATCATTGATTCTTAATTTCATTTTTAAAAAAGCAATACTTTTAAAAAAACCCAAAAAACTATTTTGTTTCTTTTAAAGCATGATCACATGACAGTCAGATTAAATCCTGAGATACAAACGTGATGGATGCTTACCTATGAAGATCACTTAGAAAGGGATAAAATCTCACATTTTAAATACAAGCCTAACACAAGCCTGTGTATTGCAAATCAGATGAAAGAATGCCAACCACTGTTTTTTTAATAAATATATACTTTCAAAATCTTAAGCAAGATTCATGATTTCCTTGCCTGAATTTATCCCTCTGCAAGTGCAGAGGGCCTATCTTTTCCAGGGTTTTGGTAAGTTTTATAGAAAAAAAATCCCAAAACACCACAAAACCCACACACCAAAAACAACCCGCCCCTTCCTCCATAAAATTATTCATAGATATACTTTCTTTTCTGTTGGTATACAGCTGCTAAATAGTAATAAATTTTCTGTACTTTAAATATCTGTGTCCTGTGGTAAAGACTGCAGGGAGATTTGAAGAATTTGTTTTTAACTCGTTTATTCTTTCAAGTAAGGTTTAAATAAAACAATAAAAATAAAATTATCCAAAAAAAAAATCAACCCACAAAAAAAAGAAAAAGAAGAGTTGGGAGCCTCTTCATTAGCTCTCAGCACCCATGACTCTGTTTAAGCTTTCTTAAGCTCATTTTCAAGAGCTCACGGGTATCTAACTCATTTCAATGGGAATAGCCTTTCTGAATGCTCCAGTTGGGACCAGATGGCAAGTTATTTAAAAATACTTAACTGGTAAATGACATAAGCATTAAAACCTATAACAGTCTGAAAATGCTTTGAATTATACCAGAGCAAAAACTTATCCTAATTGTTTTCTGTTAATAACCTAGTCTGAAAGAACACTATTGAAAAACTGGCTTACCCTTTTAGGTTAGTGACAGATCTATCACTTCCAGTTTCTCTGTCATTGAGCAGTAACTTGCAAGAGCTTAAAATGCTTTCTCTAGTGAGGAATTTTCTTACGATATTAATCATAAGAACTCTAGAAGTATATAAACCAATGAGTTTTACCGCATTAAAAAAATGCTCTTACCTGTGCTGTTATTGAACGTTTCACAGTTTAGCAGTATATGCCACTTTTCAGGAACAACAGGAAAACCTACACAATAGAATAATAACAAAGCTTTTAGTTTGCAGTAAAATACTTTATTTCAGCAGAAGGCTCTTTCTTGCCTTCCATAAGAAAGCTGAATCTGTTTTGGCAGTAACACCAACACAGTTGTCTGAAGAGGAAACAAAACCATTTGAAAACTCCTTATCTTACAGTCTATAACTTAAAGGAACCCCACTGAAGTTCCGATTCCCCCTTAGCATGGCATTCAGGGAATTCAGTAAAACTTCCCTGATGTAATTTGGACTGTGGTGGAAGGTACCGCTTACTGGACGCGTTTGTCTCCATTAACCTCAGCTGAAATGTTGAGTGAAATGCACTGTAACATTACCGAACAGAAATATTCGGAGGAAAGACATCAGGAAAATTCTTTTTTTTTTCATGAGTTTTGATAGCCCAAATCTCAATCAATCCATCGTTATTAATTCTTCAATCTGTTTAAGTACTTAAAGGCTATGTTGAACTGGTCCAAAGGGCTCAGGACTGGCTGCCCTTCTGCAGCAGAGCACATCTTTCAGCAACTGGTGATGCAGAGGCATCTGCCTTTGCTCTGCCTTTCACACCTGGACCAAAACCATCATGGGGCAACTGGGCATGCTTGCCCTTTGGTAAATGTCCTTAAAGGCATCTGTAATCACAAGCAACAGTAACTTTGAACACTGACTGATAGACACTTATTTCCATATAATAGCCACTTATACTTGTGAAAATTCTCTGGGATAACTGAAATCCACATTCTCCCAAATCATTTGTTTTCCAAATATTAGAATGGCCTTGATTAAACCGTTTGCTTTACCTCACGTTTTCCATGTAGTTTGACAAGTATGACAAAACATAACAGGGGTTTCTTTTTCCTTTTTTTTTTTTTCTTTCCCCTGGGCTGGGGTAACCAACAACTGCTGTTTATCTCGAAATCATAATTTATTCAGGAAAATAAAAGGAACATACTACACTGAGTCCAACCTTAAAATGGAAGTGCTTCTCACAAACACTGACTCCCTCTCTGACTTTCCCACTGTCAATCTTTCCTCTGTTATGTTCTTACTTTCCCACTCGGAAACAAACGCAAGCAATTGGGAAAACATTCTCCTCTCAAGAGTTGACACAAGAGGCATGAACAGAAGTGAGTTTTGGTTAAAATTACCCAGGCCTTTCTCACTGCTTTCCCCCTCCCCAAGGTTCCTCCTGGAATTCCCATGCAAATTTCACTCTTTGGGCATTTTCTTTTGCTAGTTTTAGTGCTGCTAATCATGCTGTTAACATTCAGCCTGGGGAAAACCCAGGCACAGCAGGGAGAACTTATCCTCTAACCTTCCTTTTTTTTCATGTTGCACAACAGAGGTTTCATTTTTACTTATCAAAATTCATTAAAGCATGCACAATTTCATTGTGTAATTTAAGTATAATACATTTTATCACAGAACATCTTTCTTTAAATATTGGAATTGTACCATAAAAGGCTTTCTGGGGAATATTTATCCGTAACTGACCACCTTTTTGCCTGTACCATGCCTAGTAACATACAAAAACTCTGTAAGCTGCAGTGCACAATGTATCTAGAAATGTGTGGATCAAGTTATCAAAGGTAGTAAAGAAGGCTCTGGGAAACAACTGTCAATGAAATCAGGGTAGTAATAACTACAGTGATTCTATTATCACAACATTATGGCATAATTTCTAAGTATCTTGCACAATACTGCTACTTACTTTTCTGGACACCAAAAATAATAACATTTTAACAGATATTAGTAAGCATAACCCGCCCAACATACTTTTTATTAATATTTTCTGTATGCATCTTCTATTTAAATAACTTCATACCAGGCAACTAGGTAAACACTAAGCTGATGAGAGCCATAAATGTGTCAAGGATCAATATAAAGATTCATTTTCTTGTAGGAAGATCTCTACTGGATTTAAATGCTCTACAAATATTGACAAAATGTGACACTAGATCCCAATCAGAGAACAATCACTAGATCCAAGAAAGAAAATTAGAGTAGCTTAACAGCTGAAGAAATAAGGCATTTCCATGCAGAGATGCAACCAGCAGAAAATTTCCTGTTTCTATGTTTAAAGATATTTTTACAATTTTTAAATGTAAGGACATTAGAGAAATTTCTAAATTCTTACAGACACAAAATAATGTGTAGAAGTCATTGATTCATATTATTAACTAGCAGAAAGAAGTAAAATGTTCACTGATTGCTTATTACATTTTCTAAATATATTCAATCTATGTTTAATCCTCAGATTTTACATGCAAATATTTCTTTCTTAAAATCTCAGTAGTCCTCTTAGATTAAAGACTATGGAAATAAGTATGAAAGTCCATAAAGTTGCTAATTTTATTTCTTCTTTCTCATCAGCTAAGCTCATACCATCAGTTTTAAAAAGCACCACTGTTTCGACACCAGGAACATTTTTTTTTTTTTTTTGCTCAATATACAGGGTAAGTAGAATGTGCAAAACAGTTCAGGGTTTTCCCAGGGCAGGACATATTGGGTGTGTCATCCTTCTCAGCCCTCACCTATTGAACATACCATTTTTGAACTCGTCTATCAGATGCATCACTCCTTGCTCCACCAGGAATGCCCTTTGACAGTGTCCTCCATCCCTATAAACATGTATCAATATTTACATGACAGAGAGGTCTACAGAAAGCTCAGTTCCTCGTTTTTAATGTTATTCTGGCTTTCCGAGTCTTTCTATTTATGTTGTATTTAATATCCATTCTTGTAAAGTCAGGTTTTCCCAGCATCTTAATTACTTTCCTCCTCAGCTTGTCACTGTTATCTTTACGGTCTATTCTCCAGCACTACTTCTGTCGTGTACGCAACAGCTAAACAATTATTTTCCTTTCTTTATTTTTAAAATAGGAATGAGCTATTGAGTAGAAGACAAGAAAATTATCCAGAGTATTTCAAATATGTTTTTCTCCTTTACTTACCACCAAATGATATCAGACAAGCAACCCAAAATCATTTGTGAACCAAATCAAAAGTTCAAGGTGGCTTGACAAAAAAAGATTCCCAGCAGATCAAAAAATATAGGTGATTAGATATGATTTACAACCCATAAAATCCTGTACAGAACTCAATATTCTGTATTTTGGACACATTCACTATAACTCATATCTCTCAAAATAACCTCTACCACAACATGAAGATCAGCATAAAGTCATTCTAGCTGTGGGTTCAAGTTATTTAGGTAGATCAATAATTTAAGTAATTTATCTAATGGCTAAAATCCAGGGGAACCGCTCTTAAGAAGGGTGATGAGTCATAACTGAAACGTTGTGATGCAGTTAGTGGTATTACCCACAAAATTATCTTACCTGTTAAACTCACCAAATACTTCCACACGTGATAGTGCATAATTTTGAAATGAACCTAACACTGACGTAGATTTTGAATAAACAATGGAGACTGTAAAACTGCCAGAGAGAGAATAAAAATACACAAGCTTAAGACTGGACATTAAAAGTAGCTGTTGATACTTTTCCACCTTTCCTTTTTCCAAGGTGCTATCAGTGAATAAATTAACAATACAATACTTTTCAGCCTTACAGAATAGCCCCGACAATTTCCAACTTCCTTTTGAAAATGCAGTTTGATTAAGGACATAAAGGAATTAATAAACTAGAGTTCTCGAACGAAATGCAGGGAGATATCCCCATTGGGAAAAAACTATCCAAATTATATCAGACATCTATCACAATAATATCAACAATATCAATATTTTGACAATTCACATGCCTCAAGAAAATTTGCTGTGCATTTCTGCATCAGAGATATGATGTAACTAGCAATTTTATTTTTTTTTTAACAATAAGCCTATTGTACATTTAAAGAAGTCTATGAATACAACAAAGATTCAACTCTTTTCTGGGATCCTGTTAGCACAGTTTTGCCAGATACTAAGAAGTTGGGCTTTCTGATCTAAATATCAAAATCAGAAATAAAAGTTATTCATCTCACTCACCACCTTCTCCTGGAACAAGTTAAAAAAATCCACTTTTCTCACTCGCAGCCTAAGAGCATGTGCCATACTGATAGATATTGGAAAGCTCTGTATTTGCATTATCATGTCTCTGAATCCAAGTTATGAGCTCACATTTGATGTTGCTCTTGTGGTCACACGCCTTCTGGTTATTTTGAACAACGAGCAGATCAAGCTACCTGTAAATGACATGGGGTGAGAAAGACTTAGTACATTATTAAATCTCTGTATGTGGCACTATGACATCAGGACCAGTGGTTTGCATAAACCAAATGGCTCATCCCAGTCCTAAATCTAAGATAAGAAGTAGCAAAGAAACATCTTATTCCTATGTAATTCATATTTTCTGCCTTGTTATTCATACATAACTTTCTGGAAATAACTTTCAGAAATAATTGCTTTCATTTTTACTGCTGACTCAGCATGGCTTGTGAGAACTCAACTTATACAGGAATGACTGCTGATCAAAGCTTTTATGGCTTCTTATGCCTCAAGAGCAAATCTTGTCCAGCCAGTCTTTGGTCAGCAGTGGCAAGCCAAAGCTGTGGTTTCTCAATTCAGGTTGCTCTTGCATGTGAGTTCACAATCTTTGAGGGGTTCCCTGTCTTCCTTGTTCACTTATTTGGTGTTAGTGCTGTTAAATCAGCTAAAGTGCGCACCACTTTAGTACTTTTTACTTGCTTTGGGACTCTGGTGGTTCAGAATACGTGAAAGTTTTCCATGTGAAATAGGCTGGCTATGAATTTATCTTGTTTCTTCAACTTCCCCATCACAGCTAAGAAAACAGCCCTATCTTCTCTAACTGTAATTTATCAACTGGCAAGGAAGTGTGTCTTGCATCGGAATCTGATGCCCTGCAAAAGCAAATCTGAAGGAAGATGTCAACGATGGCATATTCCAGAAAACACAAGGAAAGAATTTGGAACTGTTTCAGTTACAGAATGGAAACTTTTTTTTTTCCCCTCGGAGTTTTATATTTCATATGAAGACAAAAAAGCAACAGGCCAGAAATAAATCTAGAGGAACAGGGACTAAAGGAAGCCTTCCCAAACAATGTACACCTGAGAAAGGAAACAGACCCGTGTTGTCCAGAAGTACTGCTAAATAATGAATCAAGTTAAGAAAAGTTACAACTGAGCTTGTTGTCATTCTACTCAGTAACAACCCTAAAAAGGCTTGTCTGTTTCCCAAGTATTTACATGAGAGATACAATATAATTTAACACATGCAAAACACATATACTTATTTTTCGGGAATAAATGTTAGTAAAATTAACTTCTCATACATCTTGTCATTACACGATAGCCTGAACTCTAAAAAATTGTTGTGCCTTTGAGGGGTATAATATATCATGTTCTTCAGTTACTGGAGAGATTAGTAATCTCCAGTTGAATGTTTCCAACTCTAATTTTCACATCAAAGGCAACATCTACATGCATTGCAATCACCCTGGCATAGCATAAATTAATTGTTGCTTATCAATTACTTTAGTATAAAGTTTCTGTAACATTTGGAAATTACAAAAAAAATAGATCTAAATCGTCTGGACACTTAACCACAAAGCTTCTGAGAATGTAACTTTGGGTCATTTTTTACCCCGCGTAGACTTATATTCTTGCAAAAAAAAAAAAACAAACAAAAAAAAAAAGAAATATGCAAATAAATCTGATACTTTTCAGACTCAAATACTAAATTCATGAGAAAAAGAGTATTCTTTAAAAGTACCTGTGAAACTGATTTAGCAATATCTTCTTGACTAGAATAGTAACTAGTGCTACATTTCCACAAACTTCTACAGTTTCGTTGCACTTCAAATGCTGCCATCCAAATACTTGGCAACTAACGAGAAGGTAGGAGCCATTGAAGCATGTATTTTTGTTCAGTAAACTGATATTTTTATTTTTTTTTTTTTAGGATATGATTGCAGCACTTCTCTGTTAAATCATGCAACAGCACTGAATGAGAGACCTAATAAGAACAACAAAATAGAAGCTTTAGTTTTGTGCTGCAATACATGATCATTAATGCTTAGTTTGTTCTCTATCTGTTCCTCCTGAGAGTTTCCTTCACACAGACAGAGGCACAGACCAACAAAACATTTAAGTTTCCTTCTTTAGTCAAAAATAAATGGTAAACAAAGACACAAAAACCATAGGTGTACACTGCTGAAGAGAAATCAGCTCTGGACTATTACAGTCTCATCTGAACTATGAAGATGTATTTGTTACACATGCACTGCAAAACTAAAATCTAGGCCTTATTTTAATAGAACATTTTTAATAGCATTCACCATTCCTCCTAAATTTTTTACTTTTGCTTCAAAAAGTAAAGTAAATATTTCATAGGCAAACTTAATTGCCTATATTAGCTATGCAATCATGCAAACTTGCACAATGATTTCTAACTGTTTAAAGAAAGATGTATTTAATGATGCTTTATTTTTTGCATTAACAATCTAAAACTGATCTGTAAACTGTCTCATTTTCCTTTCAGGCAGAGAACATGCAGGAAACACAGTTTGCATCACTGAATTTAATTTTTTTGTACAATATAAAGCTTTGAGCCATCATCACTTTGGGACTGCATTACTAGCATAAGTGCTGAATCCTGATCCATCCGTTACCAGAGGAGATTCATGAAAATAATATAAAACATAAGCTGATACAACAGTATGAGTTGGTTTATTCCTAATAAGCACAAATTTTAAGTTGTATATATGTGTATATATATTCATACACACACTACATTCACATGTTTTTACATCATATTCCTGAGTTAATTTTCATTTCTTGTTAATGACATTTATGTTAATATTAGTATGGACTCTGTCACCCTTACTCCAGGAATAAATCCTATTGACTGGGAAAGAAGCTTAAATAAAGGATTGTAGGGTTTTGCTCTGAGCAGCCAATAAAGTGAGTCATAAACATTTGCCATCTTAAAGATGATTACTCGCTAGGTCTTTTTTATTTTGTTGTGTTTTTCAGGGTCAGGAGTGACACAGTTGAAGCTGAAGATGCAAATGAAATATGAAGCATCTTAATCTGCTATTCAGACTAATAATTACTTCAGACTAAATATCTTGTGAGCCATGTATGGGTATTCTGGTGAAGTTCCATGGCTAATGGGTAACAGGTCTCAGGGTAGGTGATTTACTGGTTACTTCTGGGAATGAGACATACTACATAAGCATGGAAGAATCCAAATTGTGAAGCTGACTTATTTTTTCAAGCTATGCAATATCTATATATAAGAGTATAAGAAAACTAGAGGAATTTAAAAATCTTTGCTTTGTGATAAATGTCACTTATACCACTGAAGTGCCATTGAGAAAATTTTGCTATTTCCCTCCATCCTATTCAGGTCAGTTATCTATAAACTTAATTCGTTAACTAGATGGACAGCAAAACTAGCACTCCAAGCCAAGGTGATTTCACAGCCTCTAACAGCAAATTAAACCAGTACAACAGTAATCCAGGTATTTGCAATTTAAAATACTGCTTTAGTGAGAGTCAAAAAATTCTTTAATTTCCTGATTACACTCTGGGTTACTTATGTCATCATAAGTCACATCATATACAACACAGTGTAATATAATTTGGCAGAAGCTGACCTTAAGTAACCCAAAGGAGGAAGTAAATCTGACTTTTGCCCTGAGAGTGGGACTCAAGGTGGTCATTCTAGGACATTCACACAGGATCACAGAATGGTTGAGGTTGGAAGGGACAACCTTTGGAGGTCATCTGTCCAACCCCATTGCTCAAACAGGATCACTGCAGAACAAGCTGTCCAGGACCACATCCAGACAGTTTTTGGGTATATCCAAACAAGGAGATTCCACAACCTCTCTGGGCAACCTGTGCCAATGCTTAATCACCCTCACAGTGAAAAAGCATTTCCTGATGTTTGGAAGGAACCTGCTGTGTCTCAGTTTGTGCCCATTAGCTCTTGCCCCATCACTGGGCACCACTAAAAAGAGCTTGGTTCCATCCTCTTTGCACCCTTCCCTTCAGCTATTTGAACACATTGATGAGATTCCCCCCAAGCCTTCTCTTCTCCAGGCTAAGCAGTCCAAGCTCTCTCAGCCCCTTACTCACCTTAACGGTCCTTTGCTGGGCTCTCTCTAGTATGCCCACTTCTCTTTTGTATGTATGAGTATTACTGGCATGAACTTTACATTCATACTCCGTACTGGTGGCTTTGGACCACAAACACAGATCAGAAAGTTTGTTCCCTGTGTCACATTCCATGTACTCATTTAATCTGCAGCTTCAAAAAACTGAAGTCAGTGAGACCTTTGCTACATAGCCTTTCAATCAGTTTTGCAAGAAATTTTCATCTGTAGGCTGCCCATATTACTTTGTAAACCAGGGACATTTTATTGTAATAATGACCTCTGAATCACACATTAAGGATCTGGAAGGTTTTGTTTAGTATTCACAATACCTCACATACATACTATAAACTTCAGTAATAGCCTATATCTGAAGTAGCAGTGCAGGCACTAAGTCAAAGAATATGCGCCTTACCATCTGATGAAAGCCATTTTGCAAAGATAGGGACAATTAAAAACGTAGAACAGGTATATGGCTACAAAGTGAGTTTACCTGGCTCGCAGTTGGACATAATTTAATCTGATTTTCACAACATGCAGTCCATATGAATTCACTGACTTTGTAGATTCCAAAGGGGTCACATAACCCAGTGGTTACAGTCACTTCATGCAATAGTCCACTGAGCATGACTACAAGACAAAGTTTTCTTGGCTATGCAGGTCAAGACCAACTTTACAACAAAGTACGTCACCTCACCCTGCAGTAAAAGAAGTGCTATTTCTTTATTTATAAGAATGTTACTAGATAATTCCATTCACTGGGATTGACTGTGAAGGAGAAATTCTGCTGGCACTAGATCAGCACAGTACGTGAAGCTCTTTACACTTTGTTGTATTGTGAATTAGAATGAAGCAGTAAAGGACTGAATCAGTGATAGGAGAACAAATAAAATGTTAATTCTTATGTTAGATGTTTCTATTATAGATAATCTTACATACTTCATTTTTTTCCATTGTTTCAATGAGATATGAATCTGTGAAACCAATAAACAGACATGAAGCTGTTCAGTAATAATTTCGCACAAAGTACAGATTGATCAAAATTTGTCACCAAGGCCAACAACAAAAAAAAAGTATTGAACTGCTGATATAACCTCTTAAATACAAGGACTTCTGTCAGGAAAATGGAGAACAATAATGGCAAGTGTCCAGTCCCCAGGATACCAGATGAGAGTGTGAGCCAGCACTAGATAAAAGCTGAAAGGCAATGTTAAAATTATCTGGAAGATGTGCTTATCTGGACGAGTCAACAAGGCAGGGCAAGCAGTAGATTTTTCTACTGTTGCCTTTTTTGGGGGTGTGTCCTTCCAAAATATATTTCGTCCAGCAAGTGACTTTTTATTTTCAAATAGATACAGATGCTCCAAACTTTAATGAATGCAGATAATGATATACATTGCCTCTAGCTGAACACTACGAGACCAGTGTTAGCTTCATTTGCATTACCAACTACTCACTTGTTCCATATGTCCACACGATATCTATGAAAGCTTTGAGGTCTTCATTTTTATGTCAGAGGCTGTAAAGATTAGTTAATGTTTTTTCTTTCAGCATAAAAAAAATTTCCATATGCAAATTCAAGGTTTATTCAAATTCATAAAACCCACTAACAGAGCTTTTGCTGCTAGTAGTAGAGCAAGAGGCAATAATGCCCTGCGCTGATTTTTTTTTTTTCCCCTACGGCCTGGCCTCAAAATTGACATTTCTATCACCTCAGCATTTGCTTTTCCATTATAAAAGCAGTTGAATGCTCTATAGTAGGAATTACAAAAAGAGATTTCCGTTTCTCTTTTCCTATTGTTTGCAATTTTGTTAAAAGCCCTTAAAAAAAAAAAAAAACACCTTGAAGGGAACAACAGAGTACAATCCAAGGGGGAAAAAAAAAAAAACACAAATGAAAAACAAACTATCAGCAGCCAGCCACTTGCCTTACTCTTATCTTAGTATTGTGACCTAACATAGGTTGGTACCTGATCTTCAGGAAAACAGTAGGAAAAATCAGTTTTATGAAACTTGTAGTATTATAGAAGGGTAAGGACAGGGGTTTTCAAGTGGGCAAGGATGACAAGTTACCTGTGATTAGGGAAACTGCAAGGAACACACTGATTCAGAGCAAATGGCAACAGGCAAAGACTGCGGTTGAAACTCCATCCAAAATTGTGGTCTGTCTGGGGGAGTACCTGTGGATTAGGGAGACATTTAACAAGTTTAGCTTCTCAACGGTTTTTGCACTTTTAATAGCAACTTTGAAAACCAATGTGCAGAATTCAGCACGGGAGTGGGGTGGCTTTTTTTGCTTTTATTCCCTTTGGCACACAGTAAGCAGATTCAAAATGCTTATGAGATTGGATGAGTAAAATAGATAATTGTCTTGTTTCTGCATCAGTTGAATTTTTAACTAAGTTGTGATTTCACAGCCAGCCATTGCATTCGTTTATGTCTCTGCAGCCACCACCTCAAGGCAGTGTAGAATTTACCAATCAATTAATTTTTATTATGTTTTTTATTTTTAAAAGAAAAAAACAACAAAAAACCACCCCCAAATCCGAAACCAAACCAACCAACCAAAAACCAATTTGTATCTTAGAAGAAAACCACCTTGACACTTCAAATTGGGATGAATTTTCAATGCAAAAGACCAATATAAAACAGTAAATAAACAAATAATACTAATAAAAGAACAAACCCAACACAAGAATGCTTCTCTTTTCTAACAGGCAGGTATTATTTAATTCTCATTTTTGTAAGTATTCCACTTCCAATTTTAGAAGCCTCGAAGATTCTTTAAAGATCTACCCTGTTGTAAGGAAAAGAAACAGAATTAGTATTTGTTAGAATCTGGCTGCTATGAATCTGTGTTAAACATCTACTTGATATGTATGTAAAACTGCAGATTTTCCAAGTAACATATACTTACATTTTATATCTTTTACATATATATTACACACATACACATACATACATTACATACACACTTTTACATACACGCATGTAAGTAAACCACTATACAATCTCTTCACTTTTTGAAATCCAATAAAATTCTAGTTTTCTAAGGCCTACAGTAAACTGTTTCATACTAGACAAGGCCAGAGGGCACATAAATGGATTGTGAAACCCAGAGGCATCTGATTCGGTTGAAAAGGTCTTTGATGAGGACAAACTATAAATAGAGAAAGAAGTTCCCTTTTTTTTTTTTCAACAGCCCATGGTTTTGAAGACATTTTCAGATTCTGCCTTTCTGATAACATAAGCTGAAGTTCACACCAAAAAATAGAGTAGACTCCAGTGTGACAGTATCTGTTTAGAAACAAGCATGAGGCAGCCAAATAAAACAGACTTAAGTTCTGAAAATCTACCTCACTGAGCCAGCAGAGAAGAATAATATTACATTATATTTACCATTATGTACCTAATATATTAAAAAACACTTCTGATAATTAATCAAAGTGTTCAGTATAATCTAAGATTCATATACAGAAAAATATATTAGGGTAATTTTATTATTATAAAACTTCCATTTTGACATGAGAAATCATTAGAAAAGCTTAGTTTCTGTATTAATCTGTTTCTTACTGTGGCATGTGCTGGACAGAGTTACAAGAAATAAAAAGTACAAACAGGTGAGATAATTCTGAGTTTCTAAATGCTTATCTATGAACTTTTTTATATTCTCAAAGCCAACAGGTGCATTGGCTGACCATCCTAAATCACACTACAAAAATCTTCCCATGTAAACACTAATTATGAACTTCCTACTCTTCCTTTGAGTAAGTCTAAAAAATAGAACATAACTCTATTACTACATATTACTGAATTAGTGGCTTTCTTGGTCTGCTTTACCACAGGAACTATAAGTGAAAACCAAGAACATGCTAAGATGTACCTGAAAAAAGATGAGATTCACTGACACTTGGACAGAGTTGAACCTAGTTTTTATTTATCATTATATAGATTTTGGGCACATACGAGCCCTGAGAGTAGGGATACACTGTGTTACATACAAAAATGTGCCTTGAATTTGGGCTCTCAGCTTCCTTCAGCTTCTACTTGCTTTTAATAATAGAAAAAAAAATGAGAAAAGTAGTTTTAAAGAACAACAAATATTATAAAGGGAAGGTAAAACAAATCATATGAAATATGAGCTTTTCTACACAGAGCAAGAAATTGTTTCATTTTCAGGCTCCACTTGAAGTTGCAAAACCAATCTTTCACTACCAAAGCCTTTTTTTTTTTTGAGAAAAAAAGAAATCCAGGACTTAGACAGTTATATTGAAGTTCAAGGAGTATGAAAACGTGCCAGCAATTTAATCCATTTCACGTTCAGAAGCTCCCGAAGTTTGAGAGCACACTTGGTCACATCTATATTTAAATTTGTTAAGACTTAGTCATAATTTCTACACATACTCTCCATAAGTCCTTCTTTTCTTGAAAGAAACATTTGCTGTAGAATAACGAATATGAATTATGCAAAGAAAATCTTTAAAGAAATTCTTCTTGCATGTTTTAAGCCTGTTAAAAAGTTGAGTTTGAAAGACACTGTCATCCAGAGAGATTCATTTCTTTTTATAATAAGAAAAAACATCACAAAATTGTAGTACAGAATATGTCAGTTGAGTTACTTTAGGCAGAAAAATTTGTGCCACAGCTATTCTTTTGAATTTTTGTAAGGCTAGAAACCTTAACACTATTCATATTGTTGAAAGCAAAAAATTTTAATTCATCAGTGACTTACCTCAACTTGAAGGCAAAAAAAAAAAAAAAAAGCTTAATGTTACTTATTTGACAAAACTTCATATTTGAAATGGAAGTTAACTTAGAAAAGTGATTAAGCCATGGAAGATGGAAGTCTGTTATCAGCCTCAGGATTCAGCACCACTAAATTCAGCAGCATCTCCTACTGGCAATTCTAAATTAAACTCTTCCTCAAGAATTCAGTTAGAAAAGGGATAGACACAGAAATGAGCAAAGCTATGCCAACTCATTACTTCTTTTAATTCCAAAAAATTCATGCCATGCCTAGACATGGATTTTGCTTCCTTTGCCCAAGTGAATCCTCCCCTGCATATGGACATGAACAGTAATACAGAAACTAACTTTAGCTTGGGGACCTATTCTTTCTCCTAAATGTACTTTGGAGGCTACAAATAGCATCAAGTCTTAAAATCTGTCTAAAACTCCCCTTCTAAATCTAGTTATAAAATAATCCTTTCTTTCAAGATTAGGCCCTCTTTTCTAAGTCTAGTCTGGTAACACTTAGGAGACACAAACTAACAAATTTCCAGCAACTTGTAGTTCAATTTAGCTTCCCAGAAATTCAGCCCTAAATAAAAATTCAGCCCAAACTTTGCTTGATATTAGTCCAGGGGTTGTACTTTGCAGGACCTGATTAAAATCGTACCTGACAGTACTTTTCCTTGAACCCATCTTGCATTCAGGTCCTGGTCTTTCTCTGACCAAAACAATTACTTTATTTAACAGCCATGCTTGGGATTTTTTCCTCTTTCTTTTTAGCACCAAGCACTGACTTTCCACTTGCAAACTACGTCACCTGGACGAACACCCAACCTTAAAGTTAACGAGAGGACAGTAACCATTTTAAGAAGCAGACCTACAACCTTACTTGGATCCTTTTTGCCTCTTTAGCTTAACATCTAGTCCTGCCTTCTGACAGACCATCCACAAAAGCGATCTGGTAAACATACTATTGAGAAGGGCATCTCTTAGACAAAGTCCACAGATATCCCCGATAAGCTCAGCCAGAACCTCCTTGGTGAGGAGTAGTTGGCAGGACAACTGATAATGAACTCGCTGCCTAGGAAAACAGAAGCCAGCAACAACTATTCCAGAAAATTACGTCCTACACCCACATACGTACTTACACCAAAAAAAGGTATAAAAAAAAAAAACCCAGCTCACTACCTATCCAGAAGGAGACTCTCTGCAAGAGTTTCTCTGTACAAGATCTCCTGGACAGACAAGACTGTGATCAGGGATGTCCGGCTGACTCCATCTTCTGTAATGCTGATCATCTTCAAGTGAGAATTTTTAATCAGTTATCAGACCCAGACCTAGGAGCGGCTTGGTGCTCAAGGTACAGTAAGGCCAGAAACTATTGTGAGCAACAAAGAATATTTAACAATGGGAAATGAAGGAAGTCCCCTGGGATTTTTTCCATTCTTTTTTA
This sequence comes from Gallinago undulata, assembly GCA_026546715.1. Classification (NCBI taxonomy): domain Eukaryota; kingdom Metazoa; phylum Chordata; class Aves; order Charadriiformes; family Scolopacidae; genus Gallinago; species Gallinago undulata. The sequence continues at coordinate 12,028,598 of JAOTQQ010000032.1, forward strand.
ACCTTATACTTTACAGCTGCTACATAGTGAATCAGTCTGCCTCAACATTCCAAATACGTGGCACTTAAGTGAGTAATATATTAATTGATTATCCTTCTTTATTTTAGTAACAAAACTGCATAGGCAGTTCTCTTTTTTCAGCTTCTATGGCTACATTAGCTGGAAGTGTGTTTTTAGAGATGCTATTTAGCACAGGGAAAAACAACACCTGTCTCCCATAAGAACCGTAAGTAAAGGTTATATCCCCTTTTTACGTTATGTTTGAGAGCCACTTTTATCCCATAAGCTTTGCTGTTTTTGTACCTTGAGATCCTTCAGACTAAAAATGAGTCTGAATTTGCACATTATAAAATAAATTAAAATACAAGTACCCATTACATTTTATAAGTTTTTTTAGTCTACAGTCATAAATGATAACTTTGAAAGCTGACTGAATTTGAGTTTGTTTTTATAATTTCATAAATAAAAATGATCCTCATTCATTTTTTATCTCAGGCACCTTCAGGTACTGACACAAGTCTCAACATTTTGAACACTTAACATGTAATAAAATTTCAGTAAATTTAAAGTTAACAAGAAACATCTTCCTCCTACTTAAGACCTTCCAATCAGCACTACCTGTCATTCTTATATAGTTATTCCTGAATATTTCAAAGTTGGTAAACTCAAAGTCAAAGAAAGTATATCTATCCTGAAAGAGATCTACTATCTCAATAGCTAACAACAAGAGAACTTCAGAACAGTCATTGCAGAGTTCTAATGAAACCAACCAGACTCGCAATCCACTAAATAAGACATCTTCTCTAACTTGCTGTGCTCTGTTACACACCTTGAGTTACTGTTAGCAGTGACCCCAGGAGCATAAGGAGGAAAAATGTACAGTGAAATTCAGCACCTCATTAACAATAGCAGATAGGTGGGTAACAGCTCTTTTAATCCAAAGTCCAGCTACAGTTCATTAAGTAAGAATATCCACCTATCTGTGATAAATTGATGTATCTGGAAACAGTTGCCCCAAATTAGGTTATATTTCCAACTGAAATTTGTACACCGGAACCATAATTCCTTATAAATATTCACAGAATTAGATAAACAGCTGGAATATTGTTCTAGCAATTGGCAAGATTTTAATACACACAAAAAAAAATAAAAAATCACATCGTCCTTATCAAATTGTTTTAAAGACGTTTCTCAGTCATGCTTTCTTCACGCATACCTTTGCGGAATGGGGCTTTTTCATTAGCATCACTTGCTTTTATCATATTACCATTTGCAGTTTCTCACTCTAGAGAAACTCTTTTCAAGATTAAACGCTAAGGAGTTAATTTTGTTTCAGAGAAGTAGACTATGGGTCAAATCTTAGTCATATTATAAATCTAAGTCATATCATATATTATAAGTCATATAGAAACCTTATTATTAAAAGGTCATTTACTTAGAAGGCAAAAGGACTACAATTTACTAATGGGAAATAAGCCAAAATTAAAAATAAAAAATATCTATCCAGTGTTCTGCTGATTCTGCAGACAATTTTTTCCAAATGTACCAGTCATCATAAAAGCTGAGGAAAAAGTCTATACTACAAGCAGTAGTACAAAATACTGTACTGCTACAGGTGAGCATTTTCATCTAAGTATTGTAATGGTCAGAGACTTAAGTTGGGGGGGGGGGGGGAGAAGAAAGAAAAAGAAGCTACACAGATGTAATCATAAACAATTCTTAAGGTTTTCTTAAGAAAAAGTCTGGATTTAGGAGACTTTGTGTAACACTTGTCTTCTCATTTTTCCACCTCAGCCTGCCTGCAATGCTAGAAAAGCGAATGTCATTTGTGACATTCAGTTGTCATTAGCAACTAATCATACACAGTATTTTCTTTTATCATACCTAATAATTATTAGTTGTACTTAGCAGATAGAAAGTGTGATGTAGAATTCATTCAGATTGGAACACTAGTTCAGATCTGCTGCAGAACAAGGACACTTCATTTCCTCTGCACACACAAGCCTAACCATCAAAGTATCTGTACGACGTCCCAAAATAACAAGATCCTGATTCTGCAAACATATATGCTGATTTTTAATTTATGAATTCACTCACTGTATTGAAGCTAATCACAAACATATAGATAGGCAAGCATGCAGATGAAGGACTGGGAGTATTTGGCGTGGATTTATTTTATTGACAAGTTAAAGAAATGGTGATTCCTAATAACATTTAGAAAGCACAATAATGGATGAAAAACAGATAGTCCTAATATTTTTTGGAAAATAAACATGAGTATATGCAGTACTAGTTTTAATATGATAGTCTCAGTAACAAATGACCTACAATGTTAAAACAGATACTCTAGTTACTAATAAGAGAGAAATTATTTAAGTACCAATACTTAAAACTAAAACTTACTAAACCACCTTGAAAACTAAATCTCTACAATAGTGCATAAACAAAGATAACTGAAATTTCAGTCATTCCATGTTGATATTCTTTATATCAAAGAAAACTGTATACTAGGGCAAATAATTTAAACAAATGGAATTTAAGTCCATAAACATGAATAAGCTAAAATAACTTCTTTCATCTCTTCAGAGATAGTCATAGAAGTACAAATTTGGGAATAAATGACCTTGCAATATTAGCCCTAGCCAGCTGTTTCAAAGATCTTGGATTCAAGTCCTTGCTCCACTATTACCTGTGTAACCACAGCTAATTCAAATGGTTTATCTGTGCTTTAAATCCCATGTGCAAAGCCAATTTTCAGGTGATACTTGCCCTCACAATGAAACAAATGAAAAATAGCAACGTTAAAATTCAGAATAAAATCACTCTAAAATAAACTGCATTGTTTCAGATACTAGAAACAGGTTTTAGCCAAGCATGAGAAATCAACAGACTGTGAAATGTACAGATTTTAGAAGACTGACCACTGAGAGCACAGGACTTTTTGCCAGGCTAATTTGCTATAGCACAATACAGATTAATAGCAAATAAATATATTTCATTCATCCTCCATATATTATTTAGTTCTGATATGGGACAAATGTGCTTGAGATATTAAAAATGTTTGAAAGAACAAATTTTAGACATAGTCAAAAGAATGAGAACATGACCAGATAAAAAAGATTTAAAAAAAAAAAGTCAAGAATTAAATAAATCCTCCAGATTAGGAGTGAAACACAATTCAGGAAGAGTGAAAAACAAAGCTTGCTTTCTGTTTGTTCTCTTAGCGTGATCTATCTGGAGGCTTAGTTGTCAGAGGTTGTTCAAAGAACCGCTGCTCGTTTGGAAGAACGTTTTGAAAACATTTGTGAAAGCAGTATCTTCACATAAAACAAAAAATAAAAAGAATAAATGTTAATTGTACTGATTCCACCCTGAGAAAGTCAGGTGATGAGGTAGCAGCCTTTATGTTTATGAAGGCCCAGACTTAGCACAAAACACTATTAAAAATTCCACGCAGACTTCAGACAAGAGAAAGCACAAAACAGCTCAGGAGAGAACAACTCTGTTCTGTTCTAGAGGAGAAAACCATCAAACCACACCCAAGAGTCACTGTAGCCCAGGAAACTATTTTATTAACAGCCCACACATACATGACTCTCCACTTCCCCCCCCCAATAATTCTGTTTCTACTACCTCAGCTGACAAGGTCGTCCTGCTTCTGTAAAGTGATTTGGTGTTCATGGCAGATAAGTTTCCTGTGCTGGTTTTTTTTATGTTTTAGTATGATAAATTAAAGCAAGTAACCCAAAACACACTAGACCCTGAAGAAGAAAAGCATCAATTTTCTCTTAGCATCTAGCCAACTGTACCAGTGTTGCTCTACTTCAAATTAAGTTGACTTGTAGAAGGTTCAGATTAGTGTAGCTGGAAAGCAGCCAGAAAATTTCTATTCTTTTAAATAAAAAGGATATTTTCTCATGTCTTGCTATAAATTCCTCTTTTTTTCTGTTTCTGACTGAGCCAAAAAGCCTCTTTTAAAAGCTGTGTCTTTAAAATTCAGGAACAGTAGGAAAACTAGTAAAAAGGGAGTCTAAGATGTCTTCATCTGGTGTCATTTATGTTTTGCTCTTACAGGAGTAGAAGTTCCTAAAAAGCAGAGTTGCAAATTCCTAGCTTTAAATTTTCTGCTAAGAAAAAAGAAAGAAAAAGGAGGGGACTCAAGTCAAATTCTACCGCAGTAAATAAAAGAAAAAGTGTCGTTAATGTTAGACCACATTCTACAGAAATATAATGCACAGGGAAAGGAGTGAAGAGGTACTTCTAGAGCAATCCAAAAATGATCTTTTCACATCTTTTCTATTCTTTGGATGGAAAATGGAATAAGTAACCATGACATTTACATAGCAGTGTAACATGAGACAGGGCTGCGTAATATATTAATGGGGGAAATATATTTTTCTTGGGTGTCTAATGGGTTATTTCATTACAAATAACAAGTCCACAGCTCATTCCAGACGATATACATTTACCACAATAATAAACATTCCTAAAAGGCACCTTACTTAGCTGGTAAGACTGCAAAATAACCTGTTCCCCTTTTATTCTCCTATTTGAACTTCCTACACAAGGATGGATTTACATGATCCTTTGTGATAACATGCTGTTAAAGCAAATACATGCTACAGCAATCTGTATCTGCCTTTCTTCTGTCTGCACATTTAAGGCTTCATGGGCCAGATTTTAAGCTCTCTTAATTCAGCAGCTGAAAGCATTTCTTGCTCTTTCACATAATGAGATCCCAGCACGTCAAAAATTACTTCTACAAAAAGACTGCACACTTTCCCTAGTGCTAACTGCAGTGTTACAGGGGAAAAAACAAGTTGGCTTCTGAACACTTATATTTAAACTAGTACATGCAAATAAAATTATGTGTGTGTATGTGGCAACAGTATGCAATTTGAAGCTTGGAAACAATATTCAAAATTTAATGTAAATGAGAAAGGTTTTGCAATCATGAAAAATAGCAGAGGTATGGAGATACTAAATTGAACAACTTACTAAAGTTATTTATATTACACATTTTTATTTATTCACTGTTTTTCCTACAAAAAAGTGAGTTCCATAACTTTTTTTTCACCCAGGACCATACTGCAAGCAAATGGATTTAGGGAAAGTACATGCAAGTATGTGAGTCTCTGAAAGATTTTGATATTTCTGCTATTTCCTTTTTCATGCCCTGTGTCTACTTTTGCTAGAAAGAAGGAGATTCAAGGATAAGCTCCAATTATGTCAGTGACTGGTATTCACGCATGCTGGTTCAGATGGATAACTCTATGATAGGCAGCTAACATTAAATGTCAAACTAACATGAAATATAAAGACAGCAGTATGTTGGAATTGGTATACTCTACGTTGGAATGAAGAGACTATTCAAAAATTGATCTTCCAGGGCTAATAAAATTTTATACGAAGTATAATATATTATTTCTTTCATAGCAAATATCTAATTTTTACAAATGTAAACTTGAGATCTGCTACTGTGTAAAATATTACACACAACAGTAAATACGGACTAGAAAGACTATCCAACGGGTATCACTGAACATATTAGGAACTGAATATCATGCTCGTATAAAGAAAAAAGCACAACGTATCACGCTATTCACCTTCCACAAACTGTTTGCTAAATATATGGCATTTAACACTGAAAGTACGATATACTTACATTAAAGTTCTTGTAGATCAAATTGATACTCTGAGAAAAGTCTTCTGAAAGAATACGAAAAGAGAACAACTAGAAGTTATTTGTATTTTTATTTTTAAAATTTTATTCTTATTTTTGTTATTTTTTATATTTCCCATCGGACAGACTTCAGTTTGTTCCAAGTCATGAATTACTACAGATGGAAAAGGTTTTCAACAAAATATTTTTGCTAGGAAAAAAAGAATCCAGATAAATTTTTTAAAAAGAATAAAAGTTCTGAACCAGAAACGATGCTACTCAGCCAGTACAGGAAGTCCAAAATAGATTAGTAGTTCTGGCTCCCACATACTATACAAAGATCAAATTTAACAGATGGAAGCAAAGAATATCCCATGCTGGAGGCAAATATCATTATCATGAGGCGACTTAATTGTTTGGGATAGACTAAAGCTGATTCTCTGACCCAACTACCAACTAATCCAGTTAATTTCTATTTCACTGCCAATTAAAATTATACTTCTAAGTTAAAAAAAAAATTTAAAAATTGAAATCTAAAAAATTAGTTTAAAAAAAATATTTTTCCCCTCAGTAAAGAGTATCATTTGGTTACGTATACAAAAGCAAATAATAGATGCATGCAAAGCTCAATTGGTCAAATACCAATGGCAAAAAACCCCCATGAAATTTGTGAGCACTGCTTTTTCAGAGAGGATTAGTTTTCCAGTTAGAGTAAATTATTGCAAAATTCCCTTCTGTTGTGATCTGGGCATACATGTAGTATATGCCATAGTTCATCTATGAAAAATGTTTTAGTTTGTTCATCTTATTTTGAAATCAATTAGCACTTTTGCCATATATTTAAAATCTGGGAAAAAAATAATGTGCTGCAAAAAGTATTTCTGAACTGGTGTCATTCAAATCACAAAATAAACATTTGGTTATTGACAAGAATGCCAGAAGGAAACATTTTCATGTTAATTATTGTTTGTGGTTGTTTTTAGGTATTTATATGCTAAGAATTAATAAAATATTTTGAAATATTATTGCAACAATAATTCTAAATTGCTATTTTCATTCCAAGTTCTCTTTCTTATTTGCCTTGTTTATACCATACTTAAGTTAGATCAAAGGCTATTTGTAGAAGTAATCAGGCCTATTTTCACCAGCATCAGTCATGGCTTGTCATTATCAATGAGCTCTCTGCTCAAGACTAGTTTCTATGGAAACCACCCACTGATATTACTGACATTTGTAACTGTATTTTTTTTAAAGCATGTGACTTCTGTTCTCTTTGCTCATTTTCTCTGTACAACTTTTATGTTGTTTTACTTTGCACACTTTAGGAATTTGGCAAAACCCAGGAATAAGATCCTGCATTATCTGCTAAGATGTTACAGTTCTCAGAGATCTGATCTACTGCAAAAATAAATATTAAAACCAGCAAATGATTTCTCAGGAAAACATTTTGGTTTTGGAAGTGTCACCGGCAATGGGAAGTATTACAGCAGCAACAGTTTAAAGAAATCAAGTTATGGATAGAACACAGTCAAATGACATCATACGGTGCAATGTTCAAGATGTTAAGAACCACAAAAAAAGAATTTAAGACACATAATTACAATACAATCTATAAAGACAATCTAACCAATAGATTATATTACTTGGTTAATAGATCGTATTAGCTTGCTGAAAGTCTGACAGATTGCAGAAATATCAGAAGAGATTGTTTAAATTCAATAAACCAGCTGCAAATTAAACTAGACTACGTTGGCTGTGTAACCACTGAGTATGGCATGGCACCAAATGCATCAAAAATGCAAGCATTTACATAAATGTCTACAGTAGCATAAAGTAACTGGAACAACTCCTACAATTTTTCAATTATTTAGCCAAATTCTTTCCCAGCCTTGTTCAAGCTACGTTAAAGTACTGTTTCAACCTCTGAAGACAAGAGTTCCAGAAGAACTGTCAAGACTTTTTTTTTTCTAATAGAAGTACTCTCCTAGGTTATTTAGAACCTTCCATATAAAATTAAAGACAGATTTTTTTGATACCTGGTAGAAATGTGTGGTAGAAATCTGTTCTGAAGCTTTTTTATCAGGGCAAAAAGACAACAGCAAAGCAGGAAAAGAAAATGTATTCCTTGGAACTATATGGCAATTCTGGGTGACAATATCAAAATTGCAGTTTAAGACAAAGTATGTCATATAATAAAGCACTAGAAAGACTGATCAGAAAACTGTTCTATTAAAACACATATGGGCATATCTGCTGAGGTAGGGAACAAAATTTCAGAAATAGTCATTGTAGACACACTGACAAATTACATTTAGTCTCAGGATTTCATGGAATATACCACTGATAAATAACACATTTTCCCTGTCAACTCAACAGTGACTTATGTTAAACAACTGTAAAAACAAAGATTCCAATTACAATTACTGTTAGAATCAGACCAATATATTAACTACCAAGTAGTCTGACAAACAAAAGAATTGTAGACAATGACTTTAACTACTCCAGAGGCAGAAAGATAAATGATCTTAAGTATGTGGTATTATACTGTAAGGAAGAAAAACTGTATAGGAACCTGAAAACACTTGAGAGATACATTTAGAATACTATCATGAAGCCATTAAAGAAAAAGCTTATCTTTCCAAGTAAATGTGGTTTTGTTCTTTTATCAACACTTCTAAATAGACAACAACTAAGCATATATCCCACTAAGGTATCATTCGTCCTCAAAAAATTTGAAGTTAAAACAAACAAAAAAAAATCAGGTTAGGCCTACGGAACAAAGATGATGTTCAAAGAAGTGTGGATCACTTCAGTTACGATTTGAATTACAGAAAATTAATAAAGCCTATGCCCTTTTCCCCATCCCCCAAAAGGAGTTGCTATATAAACTTACCTACTCATTATTTAAATAGCATATTTGTGATAGAACTCAACCTGCAAAGAAAAAAACAAAAGTAGTATACTTTCAATGAAAATATGAGAAGAAAAGATATAATATCACAGTCAATTTTCACCCAATTTTTCAAACAAAAAGCATGAAATTCCAAGGTCTTGTAGAAAAATCTCATGACTTTGATATAACTTTTAAAGTGGCTATTTTCCTACACGTACATACAGCTAAGTAGATATAGGGCTCGCACAGCTGTTAATGAACAGAAGGCAAAAACCAACACAGCAAAAGACAATGGAAGTTCTGCCAGCTGTCTTGGCACGAGATTGGTACTTAAATATATTGCTAGAGGCTTTAAGAGTTTTGTTAAGGCATCCCTTCTTAATTTGTTATAAACACAAAGGAATAAAGATAAATAATAGAAAGTTCAGATTGTGCAGGCAGTGTAAATGAGAAGAAAAAATAATTTCCCAAAGCTTCTAGGGATATTCTACTACAGGACTAAATCCATGTTCAAGAAGTCGAAATAGCATACCTAACCAATCCGAACAGTAATGTTCCAGATGAAACAGACCAACTGTATCAAAACAAATCAGCAATTCAACTGTTCATCATATCAGGACTGCATCAGATACGACCCTCTGCGAAACAGCTAAAGGAAACAAACAAAAGGAGATAGTAATTACAGTAAGTAAGTGTACCTGAAACCTTGCTAACAGACTATATATTGTTAACAATTTTACTAGACTTGAACAAAGCAAACATATTTTCTCATCAAATCTCAGCAACACATTCTTTCAGAATAAAGTTGGGCTTTTCCTCATCCACAGCTTCATCAAACAATTGGCACATTTTGGATAAGTTTTCACTCATATATTCATTTGGATATGAAGCCATTTTCTCATTCTTACTATCTCTCTCTCATTTTCTGAAAATAAATTGATGCTACAGTTACAATATCACTTAATATCAGATAAACAGTACATACCTTTAATCAATTTTATTATTCAGCATGCTTGACATTTTTGGCACTACCCTAATTTCTTCATATAGAGATTAAAACATTATTCTCAACATGAAAACATACATTAATGCAATTTGTCAGATGCTATTACATCTCCATGTGAGTCTTACAAATGTTTCTATTTCTTCTTCCTTATAATGCAAAAGACATGACCATGTTTGTTTCCAATACAGTGTAAATAGCCCATAAAACCAAGTCCCAGAGAGTTTCACTTGAGGGATGCTAGTAGCTAGACCACATCATTTTACTCCTCTGGTAAGCAAAACAAAACTATACCTCATGTAGTCCCTCTTGTGGCATGTGATGTGTATACATATGATGCGTGTACGTAGATATATGTTTACACACACACTTGACAAGTCTCTTTGGTAAATGAAAAAATGAGGAGAACCACAATAGATTGAATAAATGTATATACACGTAAACCTATCATTTAATAAACTCTCCCATCTTTTAAGGGCCTTCTTATTTTACTTCTAAGCAATTATATTGGAATTTTATTTATTTGATATAAGAAAATACAAGGAAAAAAAGTATTTATATTTCCATTAATATGAAACGCAATGAAATATTTAAGCAAAAGTGGTTGTAAGAACCTGAATACCTATCACCTGTGAGTTAGCTTGCCATTAACACCTGGAGAAGCCAAGTCTCCTGAGCAAGACCATTTCAGGAGATGCGATTGTTTACTGAGGAACACTTGTTCAAGGCATGGCAACATCTGAACAAACTAAAGAATAACAGAACACATCTGCTGAAAATATTAGAGGTTTTCTTTCTTAACTCAGAATCTTCAAAAGCAAAGGTTACAAACCCAACAACTTCCATCCCAGCTGAACAGATATAAATGCAATAGATGTGACAGAACAATGCTAACATTTACAGAAAATCAGGGTAGTGGGCTGCTTTTTTTTTTATTTTTTATTAACTTCCTCAGTTCAGCAAAGGTACAACTCTCATTTCGTTGCCCTATGAGAAGTATATGAATAAAAGTGAATTTAGACAGACTGTGGGGCTTCTTACAGTCTCCATGGTCACATCTCACCTTACCTCTGCTGGTAATTAACTTAGCTATTTAAAAAAAAAAATAGTTTAAACATGGTCAGTTTTATTATTTTGATAGTACTCAAGTAACACACCAGGAATGGTACACTGGAATTATTTGTCCTTCACTTATCCCAAACAGTGCAAACTCTGAACTGGATGGAGAAACCAAACTGTAGCTATGCATCAACTTCTAAATTGTTTTTCAGACATCTTCAGAATGGACATATGTGTGCATATATATGTCTATTTAATAGAAGGAAGTTCTTTTTACGTAATGATACCCCAAACAATTTTCATGATACATTATGACTAATACCAAGATGAACTTTTGCCAGAATGAGAAAGCACCCTTGCACAGATTAACAATTATGTACTTTCCCCAAACACATACAAACTGACTTAATTTGAATCATCACCTAACTAGCTTTAGTTTCCATTAAACAAAGATAGATGATTAATGTACAATTCCTATTACCTCTTATTTATACTCCTTTAGTTGCCATATTCAATGAGTGTACTGTGAAAATGTTTAGACCAAGACCATTGTATTAGGGTAGACACAGCCTCTGGCACTGCTGCTCATTATGTTGATTTAAGTCATAGTGTGCCTTAATGATGGGTTGGAAAATCCTTCTCATTTGAAGTGCACAACCTGAGGTTATATTTAACAGGATTCATTCTAATGTACTCTGCCTCCACTTGGCATTGGTTTTCTTGGGAGGTGGAGATTATCACTACAGGAAAAATAACACTGAAAAGGAACAACAAGAGACTAAAACAACCTCTTCCATTAGGAGGAAGGACACGCTATCACTTTCAAACACATCAGGTGCTTAGGAGAGCTGGGTTCATGTCTTAGCAAAATAGGATTTTTGCATATATCAGTATTTTCCAGGGTTCAGCTGTGGATCTGGTATAAGATCCAGTCTAGAATCATTAAGCAGGATTATTTCACACAGTTTTCTTACACATTTTGAGCTATGTTAGCTTTCTACAAATGCATAATACTGCTATGCACATGTGATATGAAAAAAGAACAAAGGTGTGTTGTGCCCAAAGATATACTGATTTGTACTGCTCTGTACTTTCACTTCTCTGGCACTAACGTGGGGAATTCTATCTAACAATTTTTAAAATTATGGTTCAGGCTGATTTGCCTTGGAATTTAACATAAGAAAGAAAACAAAAAGCACACACAAATTACCTGCTTTAGGAATATACTCTTCCATTAACACAGATGGCCAAGATTTCCTTTATGTTAGGAGAGATGACATGAGTTCTGTGCAAGAAAATCATCCCTTAGAATTCTTAACATACTTTTCTTAGCAAAACACAATTTTCAGGACAACAGTTTTTTCTCCAATGAACTAGAATTAGCATGCTCCTGTAACTGTTGCAAACACCAACTCTACAACTTTACCAATCCCTGTAAACAAATGCAGTTATTTATATCTCTTTGAATGTATAATACGCATTTATAACTGTTTATCCCTACATTTTACATTAATATTTTCAGGCAAGTTCAGCATGATGCTTGACCTAGAGTCCAACTATGTTTCACAGGTAATTTGTACCTTTTTTTTGGTCCAATAAAGTACGGGGCTAAGTAATCCACCATTGCACAACCATTTAAAAAGATGACAACTGCTGTGATCATATACCATAGTGTTTAGAGATACAGTCAAGCAACAAATGCAATAGCTCTACCATTATCACAGACACATCTATGAATACAGACTAAAATAATAAAATAAGTAAATTCAATTTGTGTCAATAAAAGATTAATTATTATAATTTTACTTAATCTAATACTATATAAAGAGTCTATAGAACAATCACCTTCCCGGAATTTTTATCTTAGACTGGATTACAAGAAAACTTAAAAATAAAACAAAGCAAACCACAGAAAGTCTCTCCTAAATTGTTGTTAACAAGGGCATTAACACAAACAGAAAGCACCTACATGAGAAGAATAATTTACAGTTCTGTTACCTCCTCTGAATTACCAGATGACAGTTGCCATTTTCTCACATTTCCTTTCCCTTTCTTTCATTTCTATTTGCTTCAAAAGTGAATGGAAGGTAAGAATGAAAAAAAGTATCTGAGTGAAAAAAGGAAAATTGAACACGGGCAACAGAATTTTTTCTAAGCTTGACAAAAGTAGGAAGAACAGCAAACACAAACACACAAAAGAAGTACTTCTCATTGCTTCCCCACATCACTGCAATACAGTGTATGACTCTTTTCTGCCCTTTCCTCCTCTTTTAGAATGCAGAGGCTTACTGTCCTCTGTACTCAGGACAGAGCAAGATGTTGCCAATTGGTTCTGAGACATTTAAATAAAAAGCCCAACAAACTGAAGGTAAACTCAGACTACAGTCAACCTTTTGCCTCTAACTGAAGCACTGCATTACAATCTGCCTTTAATTAAGCAAGTACACAGAATTTTTCCTTTCATTGGAACAGATGTAAAATCTCTTACATTAGTTACCTCTATTGTATTCATAACCTGGGCCTAAAAGGTGTGAAACACAACCTAATGATTCAGACTAAAGATAGCAGAGGAGGCTACTCTGTAGCCATGTAGTAATGGCATAGCTCTTCAACGTGAAACTCAAATATACAAAGTCCTGGTGCTAGCAAAATCTATACCTTGTCCTTTGTTTCATCTTATTACATCTGAAATGACTACATAGCTGCTTATCCATAAGAAGACAAAACTTAGAGACAGCAGCCTCAGGTTGTGCCAAGGGAGATTTAGACCGGATATCTGGAAAAATTTCTTCACTGAAAGGGTTATCAAACATTGGAACAGACTGCCCAGAAAAGCAATTGAGTCATCAGCCCTAGAGGTACTTAAAAGACTTATAGAGGTGGCATTTAGGGACATGGCTTGGTGTTGGACTTGGCAGTGCTAGGTTAACAGTTGAACTTGATGATCTTAAAGGTCTTTTCCAACCTTAAGGATTCTATGAAAACATAAAAGGGGATAATGAACTATTAACAGCTGAAAGACAGTGTCAAAAATTAAAGCAACAACGTAAACCCAATTCTGAAAGTGTTATGTCCACCCTTCAGTTCATGAGTATTCGTAACTAATATTATGGTTGTCCTGAGGAACATCAAACTGGTTATCTACAAGTAAAAAGACTATTAAAAACAGAGTAAATCAAAACTTTAACTTTGAGGTTTGGGGTGTTGGTGTGAGGAAAAAAGAACTCACCAAAATCAAAATCAATGATCCTTTATGCTAGACATACAGTGATTTTGACTAAACCCATGTTGTCTATTTTGAACATTCTGAACTTTCATTTTATGTCTCTTCCTCCCATTCCCTCAATGGGATGAAACCTACTAGTCTTTCCTCTAATATCCAACACTATCACCTAATACTTTTTCTTCATGAAGAGATAAACACAGGCTGCTAGAGTTCAAGACAGAGGGCAAAGAGAACAGACGGGAGGGGAAAAAAAGCCCAAAGCTTGTAAACATTAGCCATTAGTTAATGCATCAGTATTTGTCATATTCTCCATGTGCTTGTTGATGTCTCTTGCTTGAAAAAAACAAAACAAGACAACACAAAAAGCAAGGTTTTCTTTCATCAAGTTCCTAATTGTTTTTTTGTTTAAAAAATATTTTAAAGAATATTAGCTATTGTCAAATTCTTTCAAATCCTTTAAGACAGAGCTACTCTTTCATTTTGATTGACAATCCTGTAAGATATTAGAATGGTACTTTAGAACAATAGAACATTCTGTAGAGCTGCAGAAATATGTAGGATACTCTTTAAAACATATCCCATTGGCATACCGAAACATACACCTGAAGCCCAGACATATGGCTCCTAGGAATTTAATTAATTTACTGGACACAATTAACTAAAATGAAAGTACACTTGTCTCCTGAGAGATTTATTTACAAACTTTTTGCTGTGTGTAGAAAAACTGTGTGTTGCTAGCCAAATGTGAGGGGGGTTGTAGGTTTGCTTTTTATTGTTTGGCTGGGATTTTTTTATTTTTTTTTACTTTTGAAAGCTCTTGTTTCATTATCTATTTGGCTTCAGAAAGTAATACTCTGGACTTTATTTAGCAATCAAAATAGATTATATCTATTAAATTAATTTAAAAAAATGTCCTTTGTTCAATGACACTTCACCAAAAGGACATCTTATGCTGTCTTTCTCCCCAGTTAAGCAACATTGGTAACTTATGTAAAACTTCTACAGTTTTAAGTATTTTGCCAAGAAACAAATGGTATATCACCATAATAAAACCAAAATGTAACCCACTACCTTGGCCTCAGAAGAGAAGGTTCATTTCTCATCTTGGATACCCCACTCCATAGGTAAGAGACATCTGAAGGGGGTTAGACATCTGACAGAAATCTGAAAATAAAGATGTGCCCTGCAAGGAGTGGAAAGCAGGAGGGGTGCAACATTTATCTTCTCAGTTCCTACATAAACTCCTTTCAGTTTCCTCACACGTTTTCAAATGAAAAACTGGTGAAGCTGTATGTATTTAGCTACCTCCAAAAATTTTCTGAAATACATCAACTGTTTCAGTATTCAGTAAAGATAGTTTTCTTATTCATTCCTAGTGTTCTCTATTGAACAACTTTCCTCCTACTTAAAACAGCCTAGCCCCTACCTAGCAGACTGACAGTATTTTTTAACATCTACCCTCCTATTCTGACAAAACTTATTCTATGTCTTCAACAATGTATCATCATTTCTGAACCAAATCTACATTCTTCAAGCCATATGTTGTCAAATTCCATTTCACAGCTTCGTTCACACATTCTTTTCCTATTTCAACACTACAAACTGAATAGTTTTCCTCCCCTTTCCCATTTTCTCTCCTTTTCCCTTATTTGCTCAAAGCTGCCAGCACCCTTTTTCAGCAGGGTTTCATTTTTGGTACCTGCAATAGCAGTCTTGTCAATTTCCCTTTTTGCTATCTACATGACACTTCACAGATTAACTTTATTACTGAATCCTAGAAAACTTTCAGTGTTGTACCACTGACAATAGTGCTTGAAAGAGATTTCTGCTATTCTGCTGCTCTCAAGAACATAGATATCTGAGCAGAGATACTGAATGACAGCAAACAGACTATAATTGATGTAATCATTTCAACAAACTGCAGCCACTGCAGGTAACTATTAGATGTTCTACCTCATGAAGGACTCCCATATTCTTCCTTAAATATACAAGAACATTTGTGCTTATCTCCAACATTTTTCCAATTCATGAGAATTTATCCTTAAGACAATATCGTGCAAGTCAAGATGCCTTCCATTTGATGAAAACTGGTGTGAGCTTCAGGCAGCTCAAAGTCCCACATAAGCTTTACAAAGGATAGAACTGACTCTCTGTAACCAGACAAAACCTCTCACCAGCCAGGAACACCTGCCTATTCTCAGAAGTGACTGGTCTGAAGCAGCAACAGAAAGTAAAGATATAATTTACGTATCTTGGGCATAATATTTCCATTGACTAGAAACACCTTTGTAGAAACGTAGAACCATAGAATCATCTAGGTTGGAAGGGACCTTCAAGATCATCTAGTCCAACCCTCAACCTAACTCTGACCAAAAGAAAAAAAAAAAAAAAAAAAACACAAAAAAGCCCAAAATAACATCACTAAACCATGTCCCCCAGCACCATGTCAATCCATCTTTTGAACTCCTCCAGGGATGGTGCCTCAACAACTTCCCTGAGCAGCCCATTCTGATGCTTGATAACCCTTTCAGTGTAAAAATTTTTCCTAATATCCAATGTGAACATCCCCTGGTACAACTTGAGGCCATTTCCTCTAGTCCTGTCATCTGTGACCTGGGAGAAGAGACCGGCCCCCGCCTCTCTACAGCCTCCTTTCAGGGAGTTGTAGAGAGCGATGAG
>JAOTQQ010000032.1:12045219-12172032 GCA_026546715.1 Gallinago undulata
TACTCCCCCCCCCCATCCCCGATTATAATTGCAGAGGTCTGGCATCTTCATTAAATCTTTGGGTTCCTACTCTAACTATTGTAAACAAGAAATTTCTCTTCTTTTGTGGAAGAATTTGGCTAATAGCAGTCAGTCCTGAAATATTATCCTTCTGTGCTAGACAGCTGAGAAAAGATTAAATGCAGTTAATTTAACAGGATAATGTGAGAGTTCCTTAGAAATCTTTGTGTCTTCTGTAGGATTATGAAGTTGGCATAAATTGTTTTCACTAAATGTGGTTATTTAGACTAGATTTTGAGCCACATCATCAACGATGTATTAAAACATCTGAAACAAGATAAGCACATCATTATCTGATCAGTGATGTCAACATCATTTCAGCAAATTCAAATGATATGCAGTAAATGATCTAGGTGAGTCTGTTCTTCAGATAATATCTCCGAAATAATCAAGTTAATGAAGTCCTGGACGGTCTCAAAGTCAACAAACACAGCATCCTTTTCACAATGATATATTCTGAGACTTATTGATTAACTCTCTTACTGTGAACACTTGTGGCTCATTTTCTACATGGCTAAATAAATTATGCATGCAGATCACTGCATACGTGCGAGTGCTGCACGCAACAGAAGTGCTTAGGCTATCAAGAAGGAAAAGTACCTGTACATTTAACATTTTATAAGCATAATACATAAGAGATTTATTAAGAGTAACAAATTAATGGCCTGACAGTGCAGAATTGTTCCCTTCAGTACTGTGTATTTCAGAATGTGTTATGCAACCCAATTACAAAAGTGCTAAGTGATAGGAGTATCGTAATTTCCCCTTGGGAGATTATCCCTCACACTTAACTCATAGGAATTGCTTTTATCCCTCACATTAAACCTATCTTGCTCCCTCTTCTTAACTACCTACAATTTTTAATATTTGAAACTTGAAAAGAACCATTTTCCATTTGTGATTTTAAACTCTTTCAATAATTGTAACTCTTTCTGTATTTCTCCTCTATTTGCTGTTTGGTCTTGTTGTGCAAACTTAATCCTAGACCTCTTTGTGAGTGTCATGCCAGTGACTTCATTTTTGGTGTGACCTCACTGTGATCTGGATGTTCCAGGTACCAAAGCTGTTCTACCTCTACATTTCTTCAGAGTTTAGAGAGTGGAAAAAAAAAATAAATTTTAAATCTACCTGTGGTTATTAGTAGCTTTTTACCGCTTTTTTGTTGCTCTTTCTCTAAAAGAATGAGGAAGTAGGTTTGTCTTCAATCAAGTAAAGAATTCAAGTATTTTCCTGTAATGTTTTCAGCATCTATAATTACTTCCATAACTGCAACAAAAGCAAAAGGGTTCTTGTTTGGAACATATTGATCGATGCTCTTTTTAATACTAATTGCTCCTCAAGTTTTTACTTTCTAATTTCCATTTTGCATTTGAACTCGTACAGTTTATATGCTTTTCCATTAGCACTGCTGACTAGAGCTTTCAAGGCAAAACACTTGAACATCTTGCTCTGTATTTTTCTGCATATTATTACCTAACTACAGGCTTTTTTGCACCTGCCTTGTCCATGTAGGGATATTATAGATGACACAAAAATCTATTAAAAAAAACCAAACCCAAAGCCAAAACCCCAAACAACCAAACTCTTCTTTGTGTGGGAAAATTTAATGTTCAGTGAACTAGATTTGAATATAGAGTGCACTATTTCTCACTGACATCTCATTCTCTAAAACAGAGCAGAACAGGGCATGACACAGAAATTTCGAAGTTAGTAGAGAACTTGTGTAAATTTGTTCGAAGGCATAGGACCATCTAGGCTTAGCAGCCGTATCTCCAGGAACTACATTAATGTTTTTTAATGTTACAAATATTAACTCATGTCCAGCACTGTGAATTCAGACAGACATTGTGTTTGTATATCAGGTTTACAGGGCTAGCACACCTGAAGCCAACAAAAGGTTGGTCTGCAATTACCAGTGTAGATGGCTTAACAGGTCTTCACAAAGAAACTTGCAGCTGTGGGGACTTGTACTATAACTTTAACTGAACAGTAAAATCCTTTTGCCCCATTGTCCATCACATACTAACTTCCCGGAGCAGACAATCATAGAATCATGGAATAATCTAGACTGGAAAGGACCTTCAACATCATCTAGTCCAACCATCAACATAACTCTGACAAAAAAAACCCCAACACATCACTAAGCCATGTCTCCCAGCACCGTGTCAACCCATCTTTGGAAGACCTCCAGGGATGGTGCCTCAACCACTTCCCTGGGAAGCCCATTCCAATGCTTAATAACCCTTTCAGTATAAAAAAATTTTTCCTAATATCCAACCTGAACCTCCCCTAGCACAACTTGAGGCCATTTCCTCTAGTCCTGTCATCTGTGACTTGGGAGAAGAGACCTACCCTTGCCTCCCTACCACCTCCTTTCAGGTAGTTGTAGAGAGTTGTAGAGTCTCCCCTCAGACTCCTTTTCTCCAGGCTGAACAACACCAGCTCCCTCAGCTTTTCTCCATAAGACTTGTGCTCCAGATCCCTCACCAGCTTCACTGCCCTTCTCAGGACACACTCCAGCACCAAAATGTCTTTTTTGTTGTAAGGGGCCCAAACCCAGAGGCCTCGAGATGAGTCCTCACCAGTGCCGAGTAGAGGGGGATGATCACCTCTTGAGTCCTACTCACTGCACTGTTCCTGATACAGGCCAAGATACTGTTGGCCTTCTTGGCCACCTGGGCACACTGCTGGCTCATGTTCTGCTGACAGTCGACCAACATCCCCAGGTCCTTTACTGCCAGGCAGCTCCAGCCACTCTGCCCCAAACCTGTAGCGCTGCGTGGGACTGGTGCAGGACCCGACACTTGACCTTGTTTAACCTCATCCCATTGGTACCAGCCCACTGATCCAGCCTGTCTAGATCCCTCTGCAAAGCCTTTCTACCCTCCAGCAGGTCAATACTGCCACCCAGCTTGGTGCCATCTGTGAACTTACTGAGGCTACACTCAATCCCCTCATCCAGATCACTGATGAAGATGTTAAAGGGAACCAGTCCCAGTACTGAGCCCTGTGGGACAGCACTCGTGACCGACCACCAACTGGATTTAACTCCATTCACCACCACCCTCTGGGCCTGGCCCTCCAGTCAGTTTTTATCCCAGAGTCCTCCCATCCAAGCCACGGGCAGCCAGTTTCTCCAGAAGGATACTGTGGGGGACTGTATCAAAGGCCTTGCTAAAGTCCAGGTAAACAACATAAAGCACTGATCTGCCTGATCTTTTTCTTTATCCAGTCATCGGTCCCCAAAACTCGAAGGACAGAGAAGAACACAATTTGTGCTCCTGAACCCTTGACTAGCTGTCCCAAAGCCCTGAAATCTTGCTTCACTGCCCTGAGACCTCTCCTCACTTGTTCATCATTATCTACCTACAAAATCTGAGGGCCAGGAAGCTTCTATCCCTAACACAGGGTTCAGCCTGCATGTGGGACCCTCAGCTCCCCTCAGAAGGGAACCACCTAGAACTATTGCCTTCCTCCTTTTCTTCACAGAGACAGCCTTAATTCATGGAGCTGGCTGCTTCAGCCACTCCCTGGATAAGCCTTTATCAGCACTTTCCACTCCCTCATCCTGTACCTCCCAAGGCTCGTACCTGTTCTGTACGGGCACCTGGGAAGGTGGGGGAGGCCTGGAGGGGACTCTCCTGCTGCCCCAAGCAGATACCTGCTTCCACTCCCCCTCAACCTCTCCTGCTTCCCTCCTTCTGCCTGGGGACAAGAGGGCAGGGGACCCTCTACCTCTCCTGGAGCCTCCACCTGCTCCTTTCTCCCCAGGGATGGCAGGGCCTGGCTCCACCAATCCATTTCCCTTTCGCATTCCCAAATGGACCTCAGTCTTTCCACTCCCTCCTTGAGCTCAGCCACCAGGCCGAGCAGATCACTGACCTGCTCACAGCTTTTGCCGTCCTCCTGCAGGAGTGACGGACGTTCCCTGCAGCCCCTCACCTGGACGGGTCTCTGCAGCAGGTCAGTTCGGGCCGCTTTATGCCCTGGGAGCGCAGCTGCGGGCCGAGCCGA
Source organism: Gallinago undulata (assembly GCA_026546715.1). Classification (NCBI taxonomy): domain Eukaryota; kingdom Metazoa; phylum Chordata; class Aves; order Charadriiformes; family Scolopacidae; genus Gallinago; species Gallinago undulata. Next base: position 12,049,294 of record JAOTQQ010000032.1, read on the forward strand.
GACCCTCCCCGAGGTTTTCTTTCCAGTCAGACCGGGCTGCCCGCTCCCCCCTCGCACTCGCCGGTCACACCACACTCTGGACAGGCTGTAGCTGCCGCCTCCCCACCGCCTCTCAGCTGTCGCGGCCGACGCTGCCGCCGTCCCGCCGATCGACACGGGGTCTGCTCCGGCCGCCTTTAAATCTCCGCGCGGCTCCTGGCCACGCCCCTTCCGCGCCTGATTGGCTGCCGCGGACTTCCTAGTTCCGGCTGGGAAGCGCCACCTGTGCAACTTTGCATATTCGCAGATGCAGAAATACGAAAGACTGCAGGGTTAGGGTGCTAAACAGGTATTAAACGGTCAATATTTTTGCTATACTTCTTAATCGCTTGCGTCGCGTGGCAACATTTAACAGCCCTGGAAGACTCGGGACAAATAGATTTAGTGGTGTCAGGGGCAGCGCTACAGGAGCCTGCAAACTGTAACTGAGGAATTGACGTGTATGTTTCTATTTTTCAAAAGCAGAGCAGGCCCGTCTCTATAGCACCGTGGAAGCTGCCTTTATGCCACCAGAGAGGCTTCTTTTGACTCCAAATTGAAGTAATAAGTTAATTCACCGACTTTTTAATGAAATCAATGAGACTTCGCGCTGCAAGTTTCCTAGAACGTCTACACCTTCACGAATACACTGAAATTGAGATGTTCCTTAGAGCAGATGCTGTTGTGTAATTTCTTTTTTTGATATTCTAGTAAGAGTATTTCAGGTAAAAGCTGCCCATTTCTTTCTGAGTGTCAGAATTTGCGAGTGAAAAATATTTTGTACATCTTTGTACCATCTGATTGATCTGAAAGCCCCTCTGCATTACAAACAAAGGATTTTAGGGGCAGAAAAACAGCAGAATGTAACAACTTTGCTTCTGTGGAAGTGCTTTTTCCATAAAATATACATTACATAAAAATAAGTTTATGTAGGTTTTCCATTTATTATAATATATAGTGATAATTTGTGTATGTGTATAAATAAAAATTAATCCAATCTACTTCAGAATGACATTTTTCTTGACAGTCACTATGTGATATATAGGAAGCTGTTAAGGTAGTCATTAAAAATAATACATAATTTTTTAGTACACTCAATTTATTCCTTTTACAAAAAGGGCATGATTTTCCACTAATGTCTATGGATTTACAGAAGTAAAGCTTTTTTAAATAGAAAGGACATCGCCACGTCTGTAACTCCATCATTCTTTTCTATTTGTTCTTTGGATTAACCATTTTCAAATACACATAAATCACACTTAATCTAATAATTTGCCTGTAAAGTTTTCAAACTTTTAAATTCTAACAGATTTACATCTAACAAACAATTATTTTTTAAGTTGTTTTTTAAAGAAAATTGGAATTTCCTTTCCAAATAGGCCAGAGACACAATAGCTCTTCAAGCAGCACATTGTGTTTCACTTCACATCTTGTCCTGGACAAGTCTCTAATGTTGCTTCCAATACGATACTGACCTTTGCAACAGTGAAAAACATGGAGCAGTGCTAAGAACTGTTAAATACATTGCACCATCAGTGAAATAAGTTACAAGTGCTGCAACAAAAGAGAATTATTTCTGTGCAGAGTCAAAGAAAAGAATTCTTGTGGACTTGGTTTTTTTTTTTAATATAGGTTTTTGGAGGATTCTGAAGCTGATGACCTAAGCAGTTGCTTCTAGTTTTTTACAACACATACAAGCAAAGCACTATAGATATTGAGTGATAAAATCTTCAAGGACAAAAAGTGTCTTTGTTAGCATCTATACAATACACGGAACAGTAACGTTCTTATTGTAATTACACTATCTGTATAACAGCAATACAATAAACTTTTGTAAAGGCGACCCCAAAGGTGAAGATTAAAGTATGCCTAAACTTCTATTGCATTGTGGACAGAAATACGGGATGTTTGGGGATTTTTTTTGTTTAACGAACTGAGGAGAAAAATAATCATCCTTAAATAAGACCTTTACCAACGCCTTAGTGCTACATCAACAAAAACTCTTTGGTAAATAAACCTTTCATCTTAAGGAATGATCATCATGGTGCATTTTCAGAAGAAACGTTCATAATAATATTAAGAGACCAATCACTACGTAGTCAGATGGACAGTGTAATTAATCTTCAAAAATATTTTGTCACATTCTATTACATGTATTGTAAAATTTACTGAACGTTTTTCAAATATATTAACATACTTAAGCTCCAGTTAATTCTCTCATTAGTTCTATTAATATTTACACTATAGCAAAGAAAGCCATTTGTTATTTGTAATTTTTAAATCAACTAATAAAAAACCCCTATGTTTTGCATCATATTTGTATTTAATCTCTCAGCCTTTCCAACATCATTCACCAATTTTTCTGGATTTCCTTCTGTATCACTTGGTTGACTACTCCAAAAGGCATAATATTATCAAAATATTTTACTACAGAAAGTACAAACACAGTTTGGAATAGGTTAAAAAGAAGAGTTTGCTTTTTTATGGTAAAGCCATGGGGCACCAGTTATACACTTAAAGGTTGCAGAAATCACGAGGCAGCACAGAGAATCTAAAACATGTTTCGTTTTTTTAAAACATTCTTATAACATCTATTACTATTGGTATCCATTTTAATTATAAATAACATCACTTGTTCATTAGTCTGTATTATTCAGAAAGACTATTTGGATCGTTTATTTTCAGAAATATTTTTATGTACGTGGAAATTCTGGTTCGCTAAGGCAACAAGTACTTAGAGCTACATTCAAGAGCTATAGGATGAAATAACTGTGCATAAGGAAAATGAGCGATGTAAGATTAGAAAAGAAAATGGGATTTATATTAGTAGTCATTTTGTACCAAAATCTGACAGCAGATAATTTTTAATACCTATTTCTTACACAAAACATCATGAAGTAACAGCGAGTAAGGAGACTTTCTACCTTTAAGAGTATCCAAATTAAAACCATAGAGAAGCATACCACTTTATGAGGGAAAAGTATTGACAAGAAGCGACTCAATGACCAAAAGCCCTTTTGCAATGTACTTACCTGCATCACACAGTTCCCCGCTAGGCAAGAAACTCCGCACAGGGAGCAATGATCAAAAAAATTCAATTTGCAGAAGATTAACTCTATACAACAGACTCTAGAGGCTTAATGCTACAAACAATGGGAGGAAATATATGATTAATTCAATTAATTTGATAGGACACAAAGCTTGTGATTGCTTGAAAAATAAACATGATTAAGAGCAACATGCATTTTAGAAAACGAAACTATCTAAATGCTCTCCATAACAAAGATGGACCTGTGTCTACCCTCTCCCTTCCCCATTTTCAGAGGGGCAAAAAAAGAAATCAGTTAGCTGGCTCCCCAGGCAGGACTTTGACTTCAGCAGCTCATCTAGACCTTCATTACTTATTTTCCCCTCAAGTAGTTCTCATAATTCCTTCTTAAAGAAAAGAGGTATTGGCTTATTTTACACTTAACTTCTACTTACTGCACTGGTCATTTCCATAATCATAACAGAGCCTGATCGCTGGCTGTCTTTTGTGACATAGCAATAATGGGAAAGAGTCTTAAGGCCGCCTCAGGTGATAATCTAGGGATATTTACATCTATCAGGTGCCCTGGGCTCACCACTTTAGAAGTGTGCAGTAATATCAGGTGAAGACAAAGCAATAGGCAGTTATGAGATAACTTGTCCCCAGGGAAAGTTTATTCCAGCTTTCAATAGATAATGGTTTGTGTCCTGAAAGAAAAGAATTATATTCCTTCCAAAAATCCATATATATTGTTTTCTTTATAATTTTTGCTTAATATTATAACTCTATGCTTTTGTTATTCAAATGAATGGATGGCTCTCTTGTGAAAAAGCCAAGGTGCCAGTAACACCAAGGCTGTTGAAGGGCTTCTAGGTTTATACTATTATAATATGATGATTGCACCCGAGTTTCCCCAACCCTCTTTTGGATCTTATTATTTTTCATAAGAAGTTCAGAGATAAGACTACAAGAGTGCCCAGTCATCCTCATTGAAATGCTGAAAATGCAAAGCCATATAATAATGGAAGTCCAATATTATAATCAGTAATAAAATTTTAGCACTGCAGAGTTGCCATAGGTGATATTATGACAGCAGAATAAAGCATACATGTCACTTTCTAATAGATGATTAGATGGATCCCTGAAATAGGTAAGATGGGGAAATAGTAGGTACTGTCAATATAGCATTAAGGGTCAGGGAAGGTAAAATACATTACTGCATCATTTTAATTGGTTTTATATGTTGTAATGTAAAAAGTTAATCCTTGAGCTTTCTGAGACTTAAGATATAGAAATTCACACTACAACCCATGAAAAATATGCAGTTTTATCCTACATTATTACCACTGGGAAGGGAATAACATAATTCGGGACAAAATTAAGCTCAAAAGCTGTAACTTCATTCAAGGAATACAGGCTTTATTCTTTCTTTTCCAACTCCCACTGTATTTTACTTCATTTCCTCACTGTGGATTTTCCTCTTCTAACCACTCACTGACAGATCTAGTCTACAGCTCCCTTCTTTCAATTAAAAACCATTACCCCTTGTAAAATAAAGAAAATAATTCAAAAACCAAGACCTTTGCTCATACCTTTTTGCAAATTGTGGAAAAAATGAAAAATTGGAGTCATCTAACTGAAATCTGTCAAAGTTCTTTACACATGACTCTGTACATCAATGCATGACTTCTTTGGTAGCCACTGTCTTAAATCAATACTAACAGCATATATCAGTACCCTAAGAAAAAGTAAGCTTAAGTTTCTGAAGATGACATCTGTTGAGGACAGAATTATTTGGTTTTAACTATTGAGAAAGGAGCTGCCAAGATTCTTTATGTTTCTTTGCATATCACTATTGTGCTTCTCCTTACCCTCTTCAGAATTATTAAAAAAAAAATAATATACATCAGCAAGCACATTCAGTGTGGAATCATGAAACGTTTCCTGACACTACCATGCGAGACAGTTATCCTCTGGATTGTACAGTACAGTACACGCAGCCCTCAGCTCTCTGCGAGTTTCTCTTACAGAAGTATAATTACTTTAGGGGGACTGAGTACATGGAACTAATTGATGTTTAACATTTAAGAAACGAAACACAATTTTATGCCTGTGTAAAAATGTCAAAAGTAATTCATAGGATTTGAAGAAATTTCATTGTTGGCATAATCAATAGCTACACATGGGAAATTACCCCAAATAAGAGTGCCACATCTAATATAAACCTCTTACCAAAAAAGTCTACTTTGTGGGCGATATTGATAGAGCTACCTGGTGACAGATGAGAGCACAACAACGATACAGAAAAAAACCCTAAATTTACGAAAACGTGGGCATGCTTGTTGATAAATTAAAATTATTTTTTCTTCCCTTTGTTCTTTTCAATACAGAAATCCCATGAAAAGATGATTATATAAATAGTGCAATTATCATGTCAACTCAAGAAGAAGTGTGACCTTTAACAAATGCATTCTTTACAGGCATTGCAGTCTAGAGTTAATAGAAAGTTCATAACAAAAAAGGGGATATAATTCAGATTCTGAATTCCCCAAACTATAACATGTCTTTAAAGAACATTTCTCTTACCTTTTGGCAAAGAACAGCCACTGGTATAACAACGAAATGAAGGCAAGGTAACCACATTTCCTGCTTCTGCATATATGACCACCAGAAACCTGAAAATACAGCATCAATCAACTTTGTATGATGAAAGAACACTTTTTAAAAATAATTCAAGCATTATGCTAAAAGTATAACATCAGAACCAATTCTGAAATTTCATCGTATAAGAAATTACAACATTCATTAGGAAGAGAAACATAATTTTATTTATCTTTTTAATAATAAATTCTGAAATTATGTTATTTCAGATCAGTGTGTGTATTCTGTGTGAAAACATTAAAACCATGAAAACATATAACCACAAAAACATAGAAGCCATTTCCATTAATCCACAAAGTCAGATGCAAATTGTGTTTCAACAGTTTATTTACCCTTTCTGTTCCAAATACGCATGTAAAAGCTGCAGAAAGAGCATAGTTTGGTTTCAACAGAACTGAAAGTTAGGAATTTTCCTTAGTACTAAAGATGATCTTAGAGGATGAACCTTCATGAGTATTTGTAATGGGAGCATTTCTACTGATTTCCATGAGGCTAAGATTCACTTTAAGGATATGTTTCTCAAGTTTATTAATAGTCATCCCTTATGAGCAGCCTTACAAAGTGAAACAGCACACATTTTTGTTGATTCTGGGGGGAATAATTACTGGCTTAAACTAAAGGATAGCATCATGATTATTCCAATACTTAGAATTGTCTTGTGAGACTGGTTTCAGAGAGCCCAACAGCTTGCAAAAACAAACTCAGTGGGGCACAGTGAATAAAAGAACATGGATATAAAAGTAATATGGGATCTTTAGATCTGCTTTTACTCTGGGCCAAATTGCATTTACACAAATGTACACCTTTGATTTATTATTTGCAAACATAAGAAATCTACATTTACATCAGTGTAGCACTGCTGATCTCAGAAGAGCGTAGGGAATAAGACAGGGAACCAGTTTCCCGTGTCTCTTCACCATGATCTTTGAGACTGCAGCAAATGAATGAGGGAGGTATTCACTCATTAGACAGTGAAAGTAAAAATAAATATCAAACAGCTGCATCATTAACTGTGTGCAGTTCAAACTGCATGCTAAATGAGGCAAAGATCCCAGGGAAATATCATTGTCATGTAATTAATAAACGTTTTGTAATGTTTATGCACATGTACTAGAGATAGTATGGCACAGGTGATTATATCTTTGAATTAATTTTTTTTTTTTTTAATTCATCATTCATTTTCAGGAGTGCTCCTATACAGATATTGTAGGAAATAGTACTTAAGGACATAATGGTAAAAAAATTTTATTAAACTAAGGCTGGCATGAATAAACTGCTTATAAAAAGCAACATTATAATCTAAGATAAAATAACACGTTTTAAAAGAATATAAACTCTCATGGTAGACTAAAGAGAGTATTTCAGAAATGAATTTTCAAAATACATTACTGAAATGGTATATATATTTTGCATCAGTATTAACATGATTAAGCTTCTTCATGAAGTGATATTATTCATAATTTTATTTTGAGCAACAGCAAGTGTCACGTGTTACACACATAGATTTTTTAAGAGCATAATGATTTATCGTGAATTTCACAAATACTTTGAAGGATATAACCAGGACAGTTTAGACATGCAAATGACTAATATTCTTGGGATTTCACAATATCTGGCCAGTGCTAGTTTGTTAGCAGTGTTGGAAAACTTTTGTATTGAAAATCAATTTTTACAGTCTCTTGTTTCAAGTGGGATTTATCATTCATTCCCTCTTATACAAGTTTTTGCAATTTAATATAAAATTAAACGATCCAAAGAGTGATTAGCAGAAAAATGTGTCTTCATTTGTATATGCTATCAAAGTTTTATTGGACAGCTCTGACCACAGATCTCACCATCAGCAGCAATTTCTGAATGTATTTTGAATAAGAGTGAAAAAAACACTACTGAAAATACGTGCACCATTAACTCTGCTAATGGTTTTTAGAAAGAGATATTCAAAAATACACTCAGAAAAAACAGAGCCAGGTTCTGAGTCGACCAGTGTGAACCGTAATCTGAAAGCAACGGCAACAGTTTTTCCCATTAGCACCTAGCAGAAAGTGGCAACGTTTCTATGTCAAAACTGGAAATCCCATGAAACCTACCCTTCGTCTAATAAAACTAAGTGCATTTGAGAATTTGGCTTGGTAGAACAGTTTAAGATTTCTTGCTTTATACTGTAGTGACACCTTTTTAAAATTATTTCAGAAGCAGAGACACCTAGCAATCTCTACCTTTTCCTTTACACCCTTCTAACTTGCCTAGACTTCAGTATACCCTTTAATCCCTTCTTCTAACCAAAGACAATTTCTGTCTGAACGAGTCTGAAATTTGTAAAGATATTGACAAGCTTCTTCTCCTAATTTCCAGTTTTAAAAAGTCCAACTCATGAGAGATGAAGAAATGTCATCCATCTTATGTGAGCTTGATGACCGAGAAGGAATTCATTTCACAGATTCATACCTTGGCAAGAAGCACTCTCATCATAAAAACAGTGTCATCACAACCTGTATTTAAGCTTAGCAGCCTGTGAAGTCTTTAATACGTGGCACAACAGACACTTTACCTTCAAGTCCCAACAGTGGACTGTGAATACCAGGTTTTATGGACTTTCGTCAAAGTCACTAAGGAAGTTTGTACCATTGGTAAGAAGCATTACTTTTTCCTGACTGAGAAAAGGAGTTTGTTCTTTGAGAACATAATTCTGAAAGTTGTAGAAAAATTGACTTCACTTAACAATTTCGACATCTCACAACACGTTTTGGGACAGCAAAATATAAATCCTCTTCCACATCTATCACTGATGTGAAACGAGAAGAGAGAAGTTGACATCAAAGTAGCGTCAGATAGCAAAATAACACAGACTTTTAGGACCGTGAGAAGTCATAAGCTGTTTAATCCAAAAGCTCTTCTAAGAATAAATACAAAGGCATTTACATGCAGAAAACATGGCAAAACACAAAATAATAAGAAAAATGAAAGTAGTAAAAACAACAACAAAAAGGCCTATGTAAAAAGCTTTATATCCTAAGGTAAAGTTATTTTCAATATTTGGCATAAAAATTGTATATTGATATTTAAATTGGCATGAAGTTTAAAGTTCCTCATTTTTACAATGTAAGAGTATCATTTGTTTTTACAACAAGAGGACTATGGTGTCACTGTTTTCTTTTCTTAGGAGGAAATACCACAAGATTGTGAAGCCACTTGTCAAAGCGCAAGTAACAATTTGAAACCCTCCGTTGTACAAATGAAAAAGAACCCAAAGTCCATTTTACACCAGTTTACAGTAAAAAGCCTTCTATTAAAGGTAATGGCCTAGCTTCCTTCCTTCATGCATACTTGAAATTTGTGGGTTTTGAGGTCTGAGTAGGGTAGCTGTTTGTCTTGTTTTTAAGAAGAATTTTTTGCCTACAGATTAAACCAGAACGCCTAATCACTGCTGCCAAGGATAAAACCCGTTTTTCATATAAAGAGCTTGAACTGATACCTCTCAAATATAACCTATGACTGCTAACATCAGGAACTAACATATTTTTACATGTTTATTACCCAGGCTTTGCACAAAAATACTTCTGTCAATGACAGCAAGCAAAAAACCCTTGTGAAACATCACTAACAGCAGCAAACTTCCTTGAAAAGAAGTGTTTTGTCTGAAACAGTAACACCTTTAAGTATCATTGCCACAAAGAATTTCAAGGCAGCGTGATACTGCTGTTCATTTCCCCAGTAAATTTCCAATATATCACACACAGAAAGCAGTAGAAACAAAGTGGAATCCAAAAGTGTCACCATTTAGCCTGTCATTTTCATGCCAAACCTAGAATTTGTTAACAAAAGGGATTGCAGCAATGTTTATTGACTCAATGAAACAATCAATATCTTCTGAAACCTCTCCCATGCATCAAGAAAGCTTTTTGGTTTTGTTTGTTTTGGTGTTTCTTCTTTGTTGTTGTTATTTTGGGGTTTGGGGGCGGAGGAGGACTGCGTTGGGTTTTTTTGTTTGTTTGGGTTTTTTTAGTAGTCTGAAACAGCAAGTGTAAATGCATGTTTTTTGCCTGGAGCAACTAATTATACTGACAGATAACTTTTCCAAAGTAAAATTTAGAGGTAAGGGGGGAAGAGTTTCAGCCTTGGGAAGTTTCGAGTGAATAAATAAATAAAAAGAAAAAAAATATATGACAAAACCTGCAAGCGGCAAAATTAAGAAACTTGTCATGCTTATGAGAGTAAGACTTTGTTGAGGTTTTGGCTGGACTGAGCAGTCAGAATGACAGATGGTCCCTCCCTCCCCCCTCCAGAAAAGAGAGGAGAGGAAGAGATAGATTTATGAGTTTAGAAAAAACTAAACTACTTTAATGACAATATTAATAAATAATTAAATAATAAGAAGGAAAAAAACTTTACAGTATATACAAAGCTATGTCAAGCTCCCAGGGTAACCAGCAGGCACCAGGAAATGTTTCAGACTGGACTCAGGGACGGACAGGGGCTGGGTTCCGGATCTGGCGTTGGGAACAAAACACACAGATCGGGATCAAGGGCAGACGAACAGACAGGGTCCTCCTCGGACATCAGCCATGGAAGAGAGAGTGTTGGCCCTTTGATTCCTCAGCTTTTATGCTGAGCATGATGCAGATGGGATGGAATACCCTGTTGGTCAGTTTTGGGTCACCTGTCCCAAATAATGATGTTACCTGACCCTAGTTGTTATAGCAATATGTATAAGCAAGAGCCTCTTTGAATACCATTCCTTGGTATAATCAGGTCTTATCACTGTGAGAGTGAACATTTCCTAAACAAAATGCTGTTAATTTCAGAGTTTAGTTGTTAGAAGAGGCCCAGCTAAAAAAGTAAGATTACCGAACATAAAATTGGTTGTTTTACCTCAAACCAGGACAGCTTTCCATAGGGTTTTTGCAGTAACTCTCATAAGACTGCAACCAAAAAGTTTTCTCTCACACATGTTGTTTTGTTCTTCTATGGCTGAAATTATTGCTATTTTATACTAGTAGTCAATGGTTTATGTAAATAAAAAACAAATATTAAGAGTTAAATGCAATTTGCAAAACAGATATAAGAGTTAAGATCTTACAATACTCAACCCTGACTACATATGTGGAACCTGTATAGATAAAGAATTTGGATTTTGTATAAAAATTTTGAAGCAAACCTACTCAAAGAAATTACTGTAGAGAACTAAAACTTCAGCCATCACTAGCAATATTTTCTAATATCATTCAAATCAAGACAAGAAAAGCATAGTTAATGAAAGTCAACCATGTCACATTATGTGGGAGGCCACACAAAGTTTTAGGTCTTTTGGGATACAATTATGTTTTGCAAATAAGTGATTAGGATTACTTAATAGAAAATATATATACGCTATATTTTCCACTTGATTTTACAGAATTTTCTGAGGTTAATTGAAAAGCTGTTGGTGGGGAAAAAACCCAACATTTCTCACGTCTTGAAATGTGTAACCCATGGGCATAAAACCACTGCACATTGGGGTTTTTTGTTTTGTTGGTTCTTTTTATATTTTGAGTTGGGTTCTTGTAGGTTTTTAGTACATCAAATCAGTGTATTATTTTTTTTATACAAGGTGAAATTTGCCAAATTATAAACAGACTTGTAAGACCCTTGTTAACAAAAGAACTGTTAATCATTTTATGCCTGGCCTTGTTAAAACACAATAACATTAAAAATCAAAGTAGAAAAAAATATGGACATTATTACAGAGAGTAATGCCTGCAATTCCAGTTAACAAAAAATCAAAAGTATAAAGAACAATGTTTAGCAAAAATAATTAATAGCTTTCACCTCAATTTTTTTTCAGCAGTACAGAAGCCAGATATTACATTGTTTTCCTCATGAATAACCTCAACATATGAATACATCTCTACACATGATTTTCCATTAGAGGTATGATAAGAGAAATGAGGTAATTTGTGTGGACTATAACACCACTTAAGGTCATTTACTTAATAGCATTTGTTAAGCCTGAACTTTTTACCACTTTACCTGCTTTACTCATCCTTATTTTCATTATTTGTCTAAGAAAGTTTCATGGTATTATTTTTTTTCCCCTTAAAAAGAATTACCATAAGTTACAATCTCAATGGATCTGCATTTTTTAATTGAAAATTATTTACGGTGAAAGTACGCAACCAGACATTGTACATCTATTGCATGTCCATAGCACAACACTTTCTCCCCCCTGTAACAGACCACAACAGCAACTTTCAACAGATTTGAGTAGAAAAACAGAGGTACAGAAATCATAAGATGATGCATTTCCACAAGTAGAATTTTTAAAAGTAGAAAAATAAATCAGTTTTTGATCAGTGAGAACTGCGTTATCATCCTACATTTCATCCTACAAGTTCATTTGTTTTGAAGACAAATTTGATACCATTAGTTGTTAGTAAGTGACCCTCTGAAGAAGGCGAAAGGTTTTGATTTTACTTTAAGTTTTGCAATAAGTTAAGGTTTTCTTTTCTAATAAACCAGAAAACTATGACTCCCGAGTCTCTTAGGAAAGTGACAATAATATACAGGAAATAATTGTCAAAAAAAGATACCATTGAAAAACATGTCAATTCAGCTGAAATGGAAACCTCAGCTTTTGAAGTCAACTTATTATGTCAGATTTTAAAATTTAGTGCTATGTAAAGGAACCATAGCACTTTTTTTTGTGCAAACAGTGACTAAAGGCTATCTTTTAAATCTATTTTAAACTCCATATTTGAACACCATTTGACCTTGAAAAACCACAGCCTTAGAGTTCTACTTTTGAATCACTAACCCATTGATTTAAAGCTATTTAATACTCTGATTAAGTCTTATATCTCCCTTTGAATGCCAGGAACAGTAAATTTGCAGTAGGACAGAAACAGAGGTTTGCAAAGAAAAGCAAAGAAGAGTGAGAGGAAAAACAAGTAGTAAAAATTCTAGAGAAATTTAAAAAATTCTAGGGGAGTTTTAAAACTGAGATTTCTGCTTGCCTACTCAGCCATTTCCTGGCTTCTGAATACCTTGTAGTTCAGTCTTAATTTATGATCAGGTTTTGCCTTTTTTCTGTTGGTTTCTTGTTGTGTTGTTTGAAGATAAAACAGTATAGCTACTTCTAATACTTTTACCTGCTCATTTCAGAAACTGGACTTCAGTCAACCAGAACCCTTGGTTTTTTTAGCCAATATTTATAGTTACAGAAGTTAAAAAATTTAGAAAGATTAGATGTTTTTTAAAAGTTATCCAGAAGTACTGATGTGCCTTTTTTTCCCCCTCAACTTTTAACATTTACTACAAACCTGTAGCACTTCCAACTGCTATCCACACAACTATCAATAAAAAATTAAATCATATAATTGACTATATATTTGGATGACACAGAAATAAAAGTCATTTTTAACTGTTAAAAATAAAATAATGTTTTACTGAGCCAGCAGAGAGTGCTCTCTCATGTGAAGAGCAAAAAAAGAATGGATCCAAAGTATACAAGATTTTCCTAGTGACACACGTTCAAGTGATGTGACAATGTAACTGTACTTAATGGTGATATCACTCTTCAAATATTTGTTGACTACAACTGGAGAAATAAAAAAAAAGGTATCTTTTCAAACACAGTCATACTTGTAGAATTTACGTTGCAGCAAAATTGCTGACTATCTTGAAAGGATATTGCAAGAAAAACATTGACAAAAACAGTAGTTCATATTACTGGAAAAATTATTAGATTATTCCTTGGAGAAATGATTGATGTGCAAATACATTTCGTTCATACAAGTATGCAAATTCAGTTTTCAGGTGGGTTTTTTTTCCCTTAACATTCACAATAAAAGCCATTTCATAGCTTAAAAAGAAATGAGTGTTTACAATGCAATTATAAGCAGAGATAAAATGTAGATCTCAATTATTAGCACACTCATAGTTTGTGTTTGCATTGTTTAGCATTTGGTTTTGTTGTTTTTTAAGTAAAACACAAAATACTTTTGGTTTGCTAGTTAACTCTGAATAATAAAAACAAATCTAACAAGCAAGAAACAGACAGCTTCTCCATGGCTGTAAAAATAATTTCCATTGAGTTACTGAAATTTGAAACGTGAATCTATTGTCCATTTATATAATTTTTCATATGATTTAGACAAGTGAACACAAAGCACACTGCAACTTGTACAATGAAGCAAGTCCAGAAATATGTTTAAATATGTTTGCAAACCCTTAAAGCATGAATACCTTAAGAGACAAAACTGTTTCGTTTGTATAGAGCCTTTGGTCCAGATTTACTAAGCATCAATGAACAGAATCATAACGTACTAACGTAGAGAAGCAAGCCAGAGCCAGCTCCAGAAGCACCATGCACTCCAACGTAGATAAGCCATGAAAAGACTGATTCTCATGAACCTCCCTCAATTTCATGTTGCCCTGGAAGCAGCCAAGCAGCAATCCCCCACGCCCAAAGTAACACCCAATTAGTAACAGTGGGTGTGGCTGTGCAGAAATTTCAGTCATAGAATCATAGAATTGGCTAGTTTGGAAGGGACCTCTCAGATCATGAAGTCCAACCATCAACCTAACACTGACAGGGAACATCACTAAACCATGTCCCTAAGCGCCACGTCTACCCTTCTTTTAATACCTCCAGGGATGACAATTCCACCACTTCCCTGGACAGCCTGTTCCAAAGCTTTCAACATAAAAAATTTTCCTAGTCCTGTTTTGAAGAAAAAGCGTTTGGAAAGCACTTGGCTTAGACTTACTGTCCCGCATGATCAAGGAAGCCAAGGCACTGAGGGTTGTCTCTGTTCCCTGCGAGAGGATTCTCAGAATCCGTCAGTCCCCAGGGCCACGCTGGATGGCTCTGGCAGCACGGAGAGGTGGTGCTGCAGGGGGCCGGCAGAGTAAAGAAGGGAACAAATACTGCTCACCGACACTGTAAGTTAACTGAAGTTTTCTAGTGGCTTAATTATGAATATACAGTTCACAGTTGGGAAACATCAGAGGTTTACCCCTTCTGAAGGGCAAATTAAAATGGACAACCAGCTTCTTCAGTGCTCAGCTTCAGAGCATCCATGATATCACACTTTATATACATAAAGTGGTGCTTCAAAGCTAATCATCCCAGCATACTACATATATGTTTTAAAATAGTATACATCAAAAGATACACCAAAAAATTCACTGGTTTAAGAATATACATATATTAAGGATTTAGTTCTTTCTAGACAGGTTCATTACAAAAAAATAAAAATAAATCAATGCAATAAAATGGGTTTGAGGTTACAAGAACGTTACATAAGATTTATGTGGGGAGTTTTAATGATAGTAAAATTATTTTTAATTAGGAAAAAAATGTAGGAGGAAGACGAACAAACTCAAATCCCTCCGTAAATTATTTTCTGCAGCTGTGCTCTGTTTAGCATCAAAATCTGTTTTTAAGTAAACTCAGGGGTAATCTGAGATGCTATCGAATTTGAGACTACTGCAATGATCTACCGAAAAAGATATTTTTATATACTTCATGGTCTCATTCAGAGCTTCATTTTCCTTTTGTAAAAGCTTCTCTGGATTGGTATTTGGGAATTTATGACCATCTTCAGACATCCATTGGAAGAAAAGCTTAAAACCTGGCAGATGAACTGTGCATTCACATTATGATTTTGGATTCAAAGCTAATCTTAAGCATGAAAGGCAACTAAACTGGCCAAATTCACAGACAATTAAGACTCCATATTGAAAAGAGGCATATTATACTTCATTATAAATGAAATTCCATTACAAAGCCAGGTAGGTGATTTAACCCTAAAGTGCAATAGGAATACAGTTGAAACAGAACAGTGCCCCAAGTTTGTCAAATACATTTATCTTACACACCACCTCTCTAACAAATCCCAGTGCTTTTCTTAATATGATGAACATTTATCCATCAAAGGATTGTGGCTACTAAACCCCACAGTTTTTGTTAAATAAGTAATTTCTACCTCTAGAATATTAGAACAAGTGTTTTTGTTTTTTTCCTCCTTTCTCATGAGAAAAATTCATAACTCATCACTAGGAATTACTATAACCAGAAAATTATCAAAGAATTTGAGGCATCTAAACTGAATCTTAAGGCACAAGATAATTTTTTTTACTATTTACTGTTTTATATTTTTTCAAGAAGTAATAAAAAGGAAAGGAGGTTTTTTTTTGTTTATTTTTTTTAAGGAAAGAATCCTTTCCCCTGCATCTTCCAAATTTGAGTTAATCCTTTTCCTCAGGTTTTTCCCCTCCCCCTTTTTCCTTTTTATTTTCCTCAATGTGACTAAAAAAATTGAGTCAGAGATTACAATACATTAACAACCAGATTGCCTATTAGTTGCTCACCTGTGTGCTCTCAGTTTTCAGTAACACTGCTTTTTTTAAGTTGCAAAGAGTAATGTCTTAAAATAAAGGAGATCTTAAAATTTAATAACAGTTATTTGAAGAATAATTCATAGACTTAAGAGCACAGGAAGAAATAAATGGCTTTTAAGGACTATTAAGCAAAGTGAAACTCAAATGTTTCATAACTCCAAAAGCTTTCTCCTGTAAGTATACTCAACATCAAAACCATTATTATTACAAACACCTTGAAATTATATTCTGTTTGTCCTCTTGGAATTTCTGTTTCAGTATCCATGAATGATGTTGGTCTAAGAAAAGCCTCTATCTATTATTTGTGGATATGCTGTGATGGCAAGAGACTAGTTTAGTTTCTTTTCTTTAAATTTATACGCATGTGTGTCACGTGGCACATAAATGGAAAATTACCTTTAACATGCTTTTAAATACTCTAAAAAGCTTTCTAATCCTATAACTGAGTTATAATAAACTTACAACTAAAAATTTCATTTCAGTATTAATCGTTTTGAAACTTTTAATGCAACTTCTAACCTGAAAATGATGGTTCAAGTTAATTTGAATATAAATAATTTCTTTAAATTTGAGTTGTTCTTATTTATCTGTATGACTTTAAGAATTTACCCAGGTGTGGCTTCCTAATTTTGAAGTAATATTTTCCCTTTCAAAGCCTTTTTGACAATTTAAAAGAGTGCTGTCCTACACTCACTTTACAGAAGATTAGATATAGTCATAAGATCACAATTTAAAGTCACAGTGTGAAACAGACAAGGCACAAATATTTTGGGATCAATAGTACAAGAAACTGTCTAATGGGGATCTTTTCTTTCAGTCTCTAGAAAGTATAGAAATATACTCTATAAATGCTCTATAGAAGGTACTTTTCTGGTACTTTATCTCCCAATACATCTGTACCCACAAAGATACCTTGTCATTTACTTTGATCCAAAACTGCCTTCCAATATTCAGAAATTAAGATGAAATGCAGAATCCCTAGATGTCTCATTTCTTCATTACCTTTTTAAAGAAAACTTTGAAAAGCTTTTCAAAAAATAATATTTCAAGATTAGTCTTATCCTTTCCTTTAGAGGTAAAGAAAAATGCAACTCTTATTTTCTGCTTTTCAGAGCAACTAGAACATATGCGGTGGAGATTCCTGTATAGGGCAGAAATATCACAAACACAAATTATCCAGGTTTTTTCACTCCACAAAGAGGAAATTATGACCTTAATTCTGGAAATTAGGGTCACAGCTCAGGCTGTAGCCTGAGCCTACAACTCAAATTGAGTAATTTTTAAGTATCTTAAACTATCATTATAATGTTTTACAATGACAGCACATCTGAGCTTTACAGGTCTGCTGCAGACCTTGAACAAAATCTCAAAGTAATTTAAATTCCTTTAATATTCTTAATTTTCCTTGCATACAGTTTTGGGATGCAGGACATAAAGAGTTCCATTGACTTTCAATAAGATTTAGACTCCTAAGTATCTAAATATCCGACTTTTACTGTCCCAAAGTCATTAGAAAGAGGCACACGGTAATCTAAATTATTAGGTCTTCTCTTTTCTTTCTCAAAAGGCACTTCATTTAGCTAGATTCTCAAAGACCCTACAACGGGAGAAAGTTTCCTTCACCACAATTGTGATCATCATAAAGACTGTCTTTATAAAAACCAAGCATTATTAAACAACATTCACCCTGCTTTGCAGCAATGATGAGCACACCATAAATTCCACTGTGATAAAGAGTCAATTTAAGCTACTGTTAAAGTCCATGTTCTATTTGACACTTTCCAGTCACGCTCTCTGGCTTGCTGTGGGACCTTCTCGCTTGGGGAACAATCTCACTTAAAATACAAGCTTTGACAAAGAAAGCTAGAGGAGAATACTGGTCTCAGGGAGGGGAAGAACCCATCATAGGACATCTTCCTCGAAGATGCTGGCTTGATGGTATGTTTAACATTGAAGTCACTTGTAAGCACTTGCTAACACTCACTACCTAAAACAAGGCGGAGCAAAAAATACAAACCCCAAGAACAACAAGAAGGGGAATGTCAAGAAGTCCAGCCATGCAAACATGCTTGTTTAGATCACTTGCACCATGCTGTTTCAAGGACAGATACATGTCTATTTTCCCTTCATTGGGTATGGAGCAAAATCTAGGTTCGTATTTCAGATGTCTGACAAGATCTTATTATAATCTCAGTTTTAGCACCAGAATAAAAATGCATTTTCTCCGAAGAGGCAAATTTTGAAATAACCATGACATTTGAGATACTTAAGAGGCAATGACAAGGGTAAAATTAAGTTAGATTGCTGATTAAATGTTAAAGAAAATCTTTGACATTAACCTGGGAACAATGGCTTTAAGAAAGCTGAGAGTAAGTCATATATTTAGTCAAAACAAAATTGTTTATTGAAGAAACAATAAATTATAGTGGAAGGCAGTGGCTGCAAAGCATATAAATTAGCTCAAGAGCAATCTAGATGTATTTCTGGAGGGAATGATTGAAGGAATAGTAAGAAAGCTGAAAAATGGATTGAGATCAGCAACACAACAACAAAAAGAGCCATGCTGTGTAGATAACATTTTCACGTTCTTAAAATTTCTGATATTCTTATCTTGGCACAGCAGGACTATGTTGTACTTAATTGAATTCTGAAGACTTCCCAAAAAGGTGCGTGCAGTAAATGTGCATTGAATTCCTGTTAAGCTAGTGAAACAGAATAGAACAGTTCAGTTGGAGGGGATCTAACAAGGATCATCTGGTCCAACTGAAACACCTTTCCTCTCCACTTATTTCTTCACACGACAGTGTACTTAAAAGTGTCTTGGTCCTTCAAGGGCTTGAATCAGTAGCATTATTTTTTCCCCTCACAACATGTAGTATTAGTGATGTAACAATCTGGAATACCTTGGGCATGCATTATCTCCTTAAGGGTTATTTGTTCTGGCGTTGTGCCAAGGTCATTGTCCTAGTGTCAATATCCCATGGCATTTGTCCTATACCTACACAGTCTAGCTAGAACAGATATCTACTCAACCACAGAAGACAGTTTCTGAACTGGCAGACCAGCTAGAGTTTTGGACTGTCAGGTCACTCTTGCACCTTTCTTCTATGTTGCACTGTATTTTTTAATGTGGATTTAAGGTAGTAGTTTGAGAGTTTGGGGTTTAGGTTTTTTCCTGGCAAAATGGAGAAATGAAAGAATATTTGGATTCATAAGGCAGAGTGAAAAAGAATCAAAAGGTCACCAGATATCCCTAGAAATATGGTAAGAGGATGGTTTGAGCAAGCAACAAGTCCATGCATGCTTTAAGTATTAAAAAGAAAACAAACAAACAAAACAAATAAAAAGAAAAGTAGTAACTAGAAAAAACCTAAAATAATAATGTCCAAAGTTGGAAATTCTCCTATAGCTGCTCCTCAAGGCTAAGTTAAGGCAGAAAGTAGCACTATGTAAGTTTAAACATCTTGTCTCCCATTCCAGAAGGCTGGTACCCTGCCCATTTAACTAACCAACCCTACCCTTTAACTACTGCAAAAAGACTTGGATACCAGTTTTGTACAGACAACATGCTTCCAAGTTGTGTCCTGCACTTTGAGTTAGTCTGAACTGCATTATTAATAATAAAGCCATTTCAAGCACATCTACATTTCCTTCAGCAAAAAAAGCTATTGTTGTCTCAAAAAACTTACACTGAAACATATTTTCTTTTCCTTTGTCTCTATGCAGCAGTGTAGAACTTGGATATGTACCGATATGACGTTACTTTAATAAGTATGTCAGGAAGGAGGTCTGGCCATAGCAGCTTGTGGCAGGCTGGCAATCTTTTTCATTTGTTCCTGTCATTAGCTACTGGAATGTCTAACAAAACCTGTGAAGGCAGAACTATATTTATTCGTGCTGCTCTGCTATATTGCTTTTATGAAATAATAGTGTCTCTATCCAAACTCATTTAGTTTGCACGGGTTGTTCATTTTTTTACCTCTTCTGATTGTTTGTTGATTTTCCCACATCTTGCCTCTAACCAAGTTTAAAGAAGTCAGGTCAAGCATGCCATCTGTGACTGCAAGGGATAATTAGGAAGGAACACTCCTTCAAATCCTGACCATTACACAAGGTTGAGAAAAAGTAAAAAAGTAATGCTGCCTGAACTTGTAGGGCTTAATTCATCGTGTATCTTTTCCCTCAATTCTGAAGAACAGTAGTGATCAGTCTGTGAAGCTCCATCATGAAATCCTAAGTCAGAAGGAAGAAGTAAATCCACAGTGAAAATGTGGCAGCACAGAATTTTAGAAGGCGCATGACTTCTCAGTGTTAATAAGGACCACCTATTGAATGAGAGTAAGAAAACTCAAATGCCATTTCAGAAGGAAATCCTATATTGTTCACAAGAGAAAATGTAGAAAAAGCTTGCTTTACAGTATTTCCCCTCCCAAAGGTCTGTAATATCCATCTTAATAAAAATAGCTGGGGGGAAAAAGAGAAGATGGGTGATCCTGAGTCTTAACCACAAGATAACCAACAAAACCAGCTTGTTTTATCCTTCAGCTACGTATTGTTAGAAAATTTGCTGTGAGGAAAACCATGTCCAAAGGCAAGGCATTAAAATCTCATCTTTAGCTGAAGAAAACAAAAAGAAAAAGAATATTAGAAAGTGGTAATAAAAGTACACAGATGTATTATTTATGATGGGAATACACTTGAGATTTAAACACTACTTTTACTACCAGAACGGCGACTTCAGTTATAACCACTAATAACAGTTACACATGAGAGAAGTCATACTAAATGAGAGGTCCAGAGTTTTTGCTTTGCACCATGGAAACGACAAAGTAATAGCATCTTACTGAGATTCTAGCTCACAGATTCCTTTGGGTCCAGTGGCCTCCATATCGGTATTGAACAAGATCCATCACAGTTATAATAACACATGCTAGACGAAGTTTTTTTATCTTCCTAATAAAAAGCCAGGCTGTAGATGCATTGAGCAGTTGTATATACAGCTCTGCCTCAGTTTTTGTGTTTTCATCTGGGATCAAACTTCTATAAGTAAATGGAATTAAATATTAACTATTTCTGCCAAGAAAAATTGCTTTTGTTCAGATTAAAAAGACAGCAGTGTGGGTTTATTCATGCTCCATCTGTTGTTCTATTTTCTCCAATGGTAACTTCAAAGCACTTTAGCATTATCGAGTGTTTGTGAAGCAATGGCAGCACAATAGTCCTCCCTCAGAGAGTAGGAAAAAAAAAAAAATCAGAAGAGTTCAAAAGTGAAAGAAATTCTTAGTCACTCAGTTGGCTGTTTAATCCACTATTTAATTGTATGTGTATTTATTGCTATTGATTTATTTCTTTTTTTTTAAAAAAAAAAAAAGACTGATGGAGAGAAAATAACTTGCAGCCTTCTTAACACAGGAACAATTACAGCAGGAGCCCGTATCCTTTGCCGAATGAACAATGCTATTCATAAACGATGAAAATTTCAAAGGCTTGTTTCCTGCTGCTAATTTTGCTAGTGAGCTGAATTAGCGGGGCACTGCTGGGAACAGCAGGAGACCTTTATGATACTTTTTCAGAAAAGGAAAGATCTGATGACTAGTGTTAATCATTAAAAAGCAGTTATTGTAGGTGTCAAAAAAAAAAATTCATAATATGATTCTCTCATTCCCTTCCACCCTTCCATCCCTACCCTCTTAACAATTCAGCTGCAGGTAACTTAAAAAAAAAAAAAAAGTGGGTGATTTAAAACATGGCCTAGCATATTGATTAGATGTTCCCTTTAAAACTACATTACACAGGACTTGAACAAAACTAGACAAGCAGATTTTTGCCTCCCTCACACTCTCTATCTTCATCCTGGCTGTTAAGCCATTTCAGTCCCCTCTTTTTTGGTTTCTTGAATCTGTCTGATTATAGGCATTAACAAATAATTCTGCAGATTTCATTCTACTGTAGGAAAATGTTTAATCTTTCCTGAGACTTTACAGAAGTCCTCATCCAGGAATTGGTAAGGAGCTTAGTTCAGAACAGTATTTCACAGCTCATCTGGAAAGTTTTGAAGTGACCTCATTTCCAAACTGGGGCTATCACTGTCTTCCTTCAAATTCAGATTTTGATTCAGATTTGTTACATAACTATTTTTTATTTGACATTACACTTTAAAACTGTATAGTGTTGCTAAGATTGTTTTGTTGTTGCTGAACAGTGAAGACGGCAGAAGATTTTCCTGTCCTGGTCACTCACACCTGCCCCTGCAGTTCTGTTGATGCCTGTGTAGGGACATGGTATAAACCAAGTCACCAGAAATAATCATGCAGTAGAAAAAAAAAAAAAACAACGGTGTTCAAAGACATTGTTATTATGTATCATTGATATGCAGTGAAAAAATAGTTTCAGAAAGAGACTCAACAAGAGAAGTAACAGGAAAAACTAACAGATATTAATACTCTTTTAATGATGGTTTTACCCTAAAAATCCCCAAGTATATCACAGACTACACCTTCAATACACCTGTGTTTACTGGTAAGTTCATTCAACCATACTCACACGCTCACAGCAGTAACTACAAAGCTTCATATTTTTTTGGTAAGCAAAAAAATAACATCTCCATATAATAAAATTAGTGTATATGCCATGTGTGGGTTAGTATATTTGGGAGAATGCAGAAAGAAAGGTTGGCTTGGGTTGTTTGCTGGGTTTGTTTTGTTTGTTTTCTTTTTTTTCATTTGGTTGGTTGGTTGTTTCTTTAACCCAAAAGACAGCAACAGAAATATACAACCAAAACAAACAGAGAAACCATCACCAAAAAAAAAAAAAAACCCATGAGTGGAAAGTGTTAAAATTAAATGATTTTAGTTACTCCTTAGGGTAGAGCAATGCTCCCCACCACTAGAGAGATACCTGCCAAAGGCAGCTGAGATACCACATGTCACAGTTCAGAACAAGAAGAAACAGTGCTGTGACCTGACCAGCACCAGGAAGGACAAACTCACATGCAGAGCTGAGGGTTTGGCTATTAGGACAAACAAACTTTTTCTGAAGTGATACTATCTCATACTTCCCCGACATGGTTTCATTTCGATCCTCAATGGAGTATGGCCATACAATGTGTCTTTCCCCCTACATGGTGGGGGGGGGGGGGGGGGGAAGAAAGTGGCAAAATAAAAATCAGTGATTTTTCTTCGATAACGGTCAATCCTGTGGCATGTGTCACCTACTGTTTTCTTCACACCAGTCAAGTATCCAGGAATTTGGAGCTACTGGCTTGATAGCGTGGTTGAGATTATTTCAGTAACAAATCTGTTTTTAGATCCGCAGCTGTGAAAATTCTGCCTACAGTTTTCCTTCAGTCCAAGTTACAATAAGTGATGCCTCTGCCCCTTAGGCTATTTTCAGGGGGACTAACAAACAAATCTGACTGCTGACCCACTCCTATATTCTAATGAGTTCTGACAGAAAAAATCATGATGCAGTCACACCACTTCATAACTTTTTTTTTGAAAAAAAAAAATAAATAAAGCTTTAAACTCTGCCATCTACACAATACATTGCCACAAACAGCTGCTGATTTCCAGTAGCAGGCGGTGGCATTTTAATGTATGATAAGAGAAGCCAGAATCCTTCACAAATAAGAGAGACGTAACACACTAAGGGTCTTAATGGCCCTTTTCAGGAGCTAGAGAGTAAAAATCAAAATAGATTTGTGTTGAAAACTCAATTTTTCTGGGTACGTTTTTGTTTTTAACCAATAAGAAAATTTAAGTAGGAAGTACCTAGTCAGCATCTGGAGACTAGTTTTCTTGTGACAAACTACTGCAACAGGGAAGAGAAACTTTTTCAGACCTCTTGACCATATGCTGTCTGGTCAGTAAATACATTTCATCTTCATTTCATATACATACTGCCCCAAAAGCCTGGGTGCCTTGACTGACATCAAAGAAAATACTCAGCACACTCAACCAGCGTTACCCACAAAATAAAAATAAGGCCCTTGCTTCAGAGAGATTTCAGTCAAATAACTGTTTTTGCCCATATGGCCCATAGTTTAATCAAAGCTAAAACACACACGAAAAAACCCTTTCATCCAGCAGGATGATTTATATATGGGAGTAACACAACAAGTCTCTTCCCCTTTAGCTATTTCATGCTAAGGGATCTCTTGCATACTTCTGAACCAGAGGCACCGCTTTGTCCCCACAAGCTGTTCATTTCTTTGGTTGGTACTGCTTAATTCACTTGTTAAATGACTACGTATAAGCACAACAACATGGAAAGTTAAAACTGAATGTAACTTTAAGCACTTAACACTACTGTGATTTTTTTTTTCTTTTTTCTCTCTGCACCGATTCTCTGTAAGACAAGGTGAGTAACCCGTAGCGATAAGAGGAGGAGAGCTGCAGTGGGGTACTGACCGATTGGTGTTCAGCAGTCTCTGCCAAACAAAATAGCGTCTCTGGGGCAAGGTCCTCCAGGATCATGGAGGTAATCAACAGATCACTGCCACAGGACATCTTCCTCCTGCTCTCTTCTTCGCTCCAGGCTGCATCATTTTACTTTCTCCCTTGAGAGCAGCGTTACACTTGCTGTTCAAGTGACTCGGGTGACTTCTGCCAGAGAGTGGTACACCTTATTTTTGCCTTTGCTTGCACTCCTAGGTTAGTTTGCTGAATCAGCTCACAAAGCTCTGGTGAAAGCTATACCTGATGCCAGGTAAACAGTGAGAGCACACAGCTAAAGCAGAAAGCAAGCCAGCACATCAACACAAGCCTAATTCACGCTCAGGGATTGCAATCAGAAACAACACAGTTGTGGACATAGATTATTTTGTTTACAAAACAAGAAAAAAAATGGTAGAGGTTATGTATCTACAGGACATCAGCAGCAGTACAATAAATCTCACTTTAGGCGCTTGTAACACCAGACAAGGAAAATCAGTTGTCCTGAGAAAATTCAAATTTCTTCTAAATACTTTGATAGTTTACCTTTATACCATTTATATTTTTGCAGCATATTTCCTCCCATATAGAACAAATATGACACAAGTATTCTAAAATCCATAGAAATGTGACTGATTTATTGGAGATGGGATTACAAAACCGGTCTGCTGAGCGTACAACCTCATCAGCAAAAGAATTATACCTCTGAACTCACTAAATTGAGCTCTGTCTGATAGAGGCTATTGTGGTTACTCCTGACTGCAAAACTTTGTTTCTACAGAAAGAGAGCAGGGGAGCAGGAAACAAGTATATCCATATCATCCAGCATGCATTGTATACCTTCATTTTTATGTCAGGCAGTGAGTTTGTGCAACATTTGGAGTCTTATTCATGTTCAAGACTTTTGTATAGCTTACAAGGTTTTCAGATATATCTGTCATTAGACCCAGGTTCGGAAAATGTACCCGCTTTGTGATTCTTTTTGTTACAGCTGGCTCAAGTACAGGTTGACTTTCATTCAAGAAAGTGTGTTCTTTATTCCTAGACACTGGTGACTTCTTAGGTACTGCCATTCTGTCGAACAAATAATTAAGGGAAAAGGACATTACAGGCTCTGCACTGACTTCAGACACACTTAACTAGATTATTTGGGTCTTCTACTGACTCTATTAGGGCTAGCATATTGCACAGAGCACCTATCCGCAAACCACTCATCACAGTATTGATTTACACTCAGTTAGCACTTAATTGACATTTGTTTTTGACTTTGAAACAATGAGGACTGGGAATGTATTTTAAAGTATTCTGCAAGTCTTTGGTAAGTTATTCAAGGGAAAAGAATTTCTTACATGCACCAGATATGTGAATTCATATAAGAAGAAAAATTACATGGTCTTTGCCAGTCTTCTTTCTGTTCTACTACCTTACTTCTACTCATGTCTAGATCCTGAATACCCTTTAGGGTCACCTTCATATTCACAAGGCCTAAAGAAAGTCTGGGTGCTTCTCGTGAAAGTTTGTATTTCCTCTAGCTATTTCTAAGTTCATGTTAAAAAGGCTGTGTCTTATTTTTCTATTTCAAAAAATTGCTTCCTTACTTTAAGCATGTCTCATTGCTCCTCCCTTTCTTTTCACAAGCATATTTTCATACATTTCTCATAAAGCATAAGGGATGTTATCCCATTAGATCAGTATTATTCCAGCTGTTCCCTTATGGTGTAATGGCAGTGATGTTACATTGGTACACAACTTTAAAGGTTTCCATTTTATTATTCTTATAGTATTATTAGGCAATGCTTGCAGAATATCATTAATTTTATGTGGCCTTATAAAAGCAACTTTGGACTGAGTAGGGCAAGTTAACTTTCTGAAATATTTGGATAAATAAAAGCATTCCACTGAAAGGTTGTGTACCATGCTTACAGTTTGCCATCTACCATAATGGGCATTACTCTGCAGTGTGAGCTGTGGTAAGTCACATAAACCTGCCCACTAATCTGTATTTTGAACCAGGTCACATGGCAAACCTAAGTTATTTTGGGTTTGGACCACACTACTGAAGTTCAACAACCTTAGTATATGCATCATAAAGAGGCAGGTACTATTCTTTTTCTGGAAAAAGAACAAAAATTTTTGTCATTAGTCCTTTGACAAAACTGTCTGAAATAGTGGTAACAACACATAAACCCATGAGGTGCTATCTTAAAAAAGGTAAGAGTATCCATTCATGATAGTGAATGATACTTTGATAAAGTTAACAGAAACAAGCGCGAAAGGTTACATTTATTATACACAAACTAAGGAAGTATGCCAGTGCTACTAAAATAAAAAGATAGTACACACATGAAAGAGGAATCCAGCAAGTACCAGTCTGCAGCATATAAATAACTAGTTGTCATGGACCTTAAAAACAACCATAATCCTTTTCTTAAAAGGCGCTTTTTTTTGGTGGTTAGGTTTTTAATTTCATGCACTGCAGCCATACATTTTTTTCCCTCCTCATTTCTTAATTTTTTTTCCCTTTATCTAACTTCTACTGCATTACTAATGAACTAATTGTTTCTTCTCTTATATACTACTGGATTGACAATGCACAGTTCCCATTTCCAAAACAGTAGTAGTTTTGTTAATAGACAAGAAAACAAAGAATTGTTTGACACAGGATATATCTGAAAATATTCTTAGAATGCACTCCACTTCCCAAAGCTTCCTAGGCATTGAGAAATTGTTAATCCCAAGGCAAAACTTAACTCTGATCACAGTTCAGTGGTTTTCTACTGATTGTTAAAGAAAAACTGATTATTTCTTACAGGTTCCTGTGTTTACCGATTCTTCAAGCTTCTGTTATGCCAGAGAGGCTTTTACCTTGCAAAACCACAAAACCACAACAAACCTTCAGTTCCAATAAACACAACTAACTCTTGAGTATATGTTTGGGTAAAAAGACTTCAGTCTTAGCATGCAGAAAGCACTTGGGAATGCAATAGACATGTGAGTCTTGGCTTTTGATGCAAAGTGCATCGGTAAATTCTACAGAGCTTAATCTCCTGTTGAGCTTGTAGGATTTAGAGCACAAGAACCTGGGCTTTGCACTGTTTCTGCAGGGTAGAAGCCAAATGTTTAGTTTGCACTTGCTACAGAGCACCTAAATGAAATTCAGATTGAGATTCAGATGTCTCAAAATGTACTCATATCTTCACTCTACTGTCAGAGATTGCATTGTGTGCAAAAGGGGCCAGCCTGGGAATTCTGGCTGAATGCAGTCACGAGCGCAGCATTTTCACCTGCATCACCTGGAGACCAGATGAAGTTGCATCTACCCTTTAGCAAGCATCTACTTTGCTTAGTGTTTAACATTGAAAATAGACACAAGGATCATTCCCTGTCTACTGTTTCATTCCAAAAAGTCCTTCAGAGTTTCTTATTGCTGTTTCCACACCTGGGAAACTGGAGCTATGACCTTTAGATAACGTTTAATGCAGCCATACTGCATACAAAATATTAAGAAGGTACATGCTGCTATAACATTTCACTTACTCCATTGGTACTTATGAAACAATGTGTTTCAGTCCCTGATTACATAAAGCAGACAGTCTATTACCACTTGCTCATCCAAATAGGGATCTATAAATACTAAAGAAAAACACAAGTTTTTCTGTTTGAACATGTAGTATATTTGGAAGACTTATGTTGTTCTTTTTCTGTACCTCTACCTGTAAAATACAGACTCATGTTGATTCTTAGACTGAACTTCTTCATATTAAGGTTAGTATACAAAAATCAAGGATCTTACTAGACCCATCTCCAACTAGAATGCCCAGGAATGCATAATGAAAAACAGAAGTCAAACCAGAAACTAAACTATAGCAGCAGATTTTGTAAATATACAGGAGTTATATTGGCCTACTGTAACGTAGTTAATAAGAATGAGGTGGAAGAGAAATGTTAAAATATATCCTGTCTACTTATTTATCTCTGCCTTCCCTCATGGAGACCTGTGAAACATTATCTTTAGGCCTCCACACCAAGCTGATCTTTTTGTCATTGAATATAGCTTAATCCAAACCATTTACAGCTTTAAAACATAGTATTATGTGTCTTCTATCCATATGAAGTTTGAGGTATTTGTCAACTATACTTATAAAGGAAAAGTGGGCATGGGCTATGAAAATTTGTCATAAAATTACCCACTCTCACCGATAAACTGCTAATAAAAAGCTGGTTTACAAGCTAAGAAGATCACAATGCCAGCACACAATTTAAAGCTAATGGTTTTATAGGCCAAAGCCACTAGGCAGGGCATCCTTATCCTGCCGTGTGAATAGGATTATCCCTGCAAACATTCCCCTACCATAGAATTAAGCTGTCAAGTTTACTTTGCTGCTGCACGGACGTATGCGCAAAATGAACACAAGTTCAGGTCAAGTGTAATACTGCTCTACAATTACACATTGTTCATAAGGCAAGAAAAACAGGAGGAGGAGAAATACGTCAAGAACTGAATTACTGCTAAGCATATTTTGGGACATTAGCATTATTAGTCTTAAACAGAATTACTGGATCATGCTGAAATGGTGGTGACAACCCTTTAAATGAAACTTCCTTAAAAAAAAACAAAACATTTTGCACTTTAAGCTCCTGAAGCGTCCTTGATTTCAAATCCTCGTTTTATTCCCAGAATTACTGTCAAAAAAAAACAGGTTTGCTTCTTAATTATAGAAAACTATTAACATTAGTCTAAAAATACATGAAATTACAACTGCAAGAAGTTGAATATTCATGAATTCCCTGTTAAGCTTCCACAAAAACAGTCACGAAGTAGGTTATGTTCCCCCCCCCATATAGTAGTTATGCATATGCACATTAATAGCCTAAAGGGATTTATAATTTTTCCCCCTCCTCTGACATCTGCAAAGGTGTCTACCTTTGCGTGTTGGGATGAAAAAAAAAGAAAGGACTGTTATCACTTTGTGAAACATAAGTAGAGTACTCTATTGAAACAAAGGAAGACTCAATTGCATAAAATAGTATCTGTAAAATCACAAGCAGCACAGAGACTCACTAAGCACGAGTAATTTACTCTTTTGCAATATAAGTAAGGCGCTAAAACAAACCATCAGGAAACAGTACCAGAAACACCAAAAAAAAAAAAAATGATCTGTGCAATGAATAATTAAACCAAGGAGAAATTTGCCTTGTTAATGTCAAAAGACCAATCTGTCTTAAACCTTAGGTTAAAATGTTTAGGAGTAAAAAGAATTCAGCTGAAGTTATTGAAAACACAGAAATCTGTCAACACTGCCCTGAGCAACTGGAGACTGGAAGGAAAGCATCATGTATACTTCACCCTATTCCTGTATTCCCTTACAGAGATTGTGTTGATTTCCTAGTCTCTAGGCAATTGGAAGACAGTTAAACTAACCAAAATTAATTTTGTGCCGTCTTTGATGTGAAAAACCAAAGCAAACTGCATTATGTATCAAAGAAAGTGTTTCTCTTTGCTAACTTTCAGGACTTGGGGGTGGGTGGGTGGGTGTATTGTTATTTTCAACAGCTATTCTCCATTTGAATAGTTACATAATGCAAATATGAACAGGAACAATTTAAACAAAAAATCCATTTTAAGTGCTTACACAAAAAAAGCCCATAATTTCACAGTACATTATAACCAAAGTTATACAAAGTTTAGAACATGAGCTTTAATAGATTGGGAATATTTGAACAAGGAGCATTATGGGAATAAATGTATGCTAGATCAGACTCTCAGTAAGATAGCTAAAGACTTCTAACTATATACCAAAACCAAGAAAAGAATGCCTTCAAATATTTAAAAAGTTATGTAGCACTATTTGAGAGCAAGACAAACTTAGCTGATCAGCAGACTTCTTAATGCTTTCATATATGTTATCCATCAGATAACAAGTTGCAACACCAAAGAATTACTGCTTTAAATACATATTTTTTCTTAAAGTATTACCAAAAATTAATTTCCCATTTGTTACCTTTGAAATTTCTTGCAAAATTTAATGAAAAATATTTTCTACTTTGAAGAATTTTGTCTTTTTAAAAATTTACTCACATAGTGTTTTAAAAAATTATCTCTTAAAAGAAAATTTATACATGCTCACATTACTTTTAATAATTATCAAATGTTACTAATGTAACAGTTTGGAAGTTATATTGTGGCTTATATTTTGCAGGTAACAACATGAAAGCATGTGACTAACAGCTAAATACAAAGTGACTTAAATACAGCAAAATAATATATGCAAATAAAAACGTGAAATGGATCCAAGTAACTCTATGAAGAAAACTTCTACCAACATATGAAGTTATATCCAGATATATTAGGCTAATCAAAGTCAAACTACACTCAAAGTTGGAAAAACCAGAGTGATATATTTTGTATATATTCATATCATTCAAAGGTTTCAGTTTCATTTTCAATGCACTGGTCTGACTTTGATTTTTAATCAATTACAACTTAAATGACCAAGAAAGAAAAACAGTAGACTTGTCAATTTCATGCTGGAAGCTGTTTGCACAATCTACAGATTGTTTGCACAATCAAGTAAAGCTACTTAAAATTCCTAAACTACAATTTCTGATAAAGCAGATCATAAGCAATTGCAACGTTGATTCTACATTCAACTACACTGAAGTAGCAACGTAACTTTGTTTCTTTACACACACGCACCCTTTTTTATTTAATAAAGATTTTCACTTAAGCATTTATTTTCACCACTTCCAACTCCATTCCATGCTTATCCCATTCAACGTACTCAAACTAAAAATGGTGATATTTGTTGCTCAGTATGCACCCAACATTCATAAACATATCTAGGTAGATAGCAATAGATCAGGTCTGGGACATGTTCAGCAGGTCAGCAAATAGGTCAGATCTCAGCACAGAACACTTTGTTGTCTCTGAAACTTCTAAGGCACAGGTTATTGCACATGTCTATAGAAGGAATCAGAACTGACTTTTTATTTCAGCTGATCAAAGTTGCCTTGAAGGCCTTCTGCATTTTTCAGAAGGCAACTGTTATTAGATATGCAGACCTGCAGAAAATACAAAAATATCATACGATACCTGTTGAAAGTTCTAATGCTGCTGCTTGAATTTTATAGCCCATTTATCACAACTGCTCTTACAATACCACGCTGCATAAGACACCATGTTTTGGCAGAAGTTATTGTCAAATACACTTCTGGTATTGCCAGAGTACAATGGACATGACACTATGCATTTATGCATACTATATATACACAGTATATATATATATATATATATATAGTATATATAGACACAGCATTTATGGTGCTGCCTACAAACACATCAGACCTGTAAGCCTTTACATCCCTTATTGACCTGATAGAAGGTGCAAGAAGTAGCAAATCCCATTCTGGATGTTAGGCCTTGTCTATAAACCCGAAAAGCACCCAGAGATTTCCAGCTCAAAACCACCACCCTGCAGGCACACCAACCTAGCAGCTTCTCATAGTGAGAATTTCTGCTTGGATGACAGAATAAGGTACAAGGTATCCAGAAAATTGCCACTAGTTGTAAAATTGCTCCAGAGCCTTTCAACAAGGCAAACTTGATAAACAGTGGTACCTTGCCAAGAAATACAAATTAAGTGCCCTAAACTTTCTGGTCCTTTCCTCAAACAGAGCAGTCTTGTTCAATGGAGTAATTTCTATTAATGAATATATTGTAACTCATTGCCACAACTGAAGATCATCCTGCTAAAAACAGCTAAGTCTTTCTGTAGGTCTGTGCAATCAATTGCCGATTATTTTTTCTTTAGGTGTTCTAACTTCTTCCAACATATTTTAACCAGTAATGAGCTCCTAGTGACAAAGCAAGTGAATTTTTGTAGTGAGCTGTCTTTGAATTGACAACTTCTGCAATAGCGAGTTCCACTTACGACATACTTCAAGGTGAGGTAGTGAAATGGTGAAGCTCTCAGTGGCTGAGAGTCTTTCCACTGCTGCTACCTTTGAACTTGGTCCAGTGGATGAACTTTCCAGACCTACCAAATAATAATCTAGGTGTAATAACTAGCTTACAACTGTTGTCCTTTATTTCCTGGAATACAGCCCCTGCACTGCAGTTAGCCCGAAGCAGACGTATGTATCAGCCAAAGGACAAACCAATGAAATCTGTGTGATCTACTTCTACACGACTGTGTTCAGTATATGCTGAGCACACACCTACCACTAAGATGCTGCACCTCTACCACAGTAGAATAGGTAAGAAGCACATCCAATCTCCTATTACCGTAATTTCAGTATTTTATCTTAACACCAAAGAAATTCTTGCTAAATATTCTTTTGGCTCCACCCTGAGCATGCTGGCAAGTGCTAAATTGTAGAGCCTTGACAAGAAAGTCAATCAAGTTATATTCACTCCTGTTGCCTCTGGTCTTCCTGAAACTGTTATTACTGGTAAAGATCAGAGTTATTTCTGGAAAAAATCCGAACTACTGATTATAGCTCATCTCTTAAAGCGGCTGAGGGTCTGAGAATGCACAATTTTGTCAGCAAGAATGCCTTAGTGTCATCAGATATTTAAATATTAATGCAATTATTCCACAAGTCTTACACTGCTTAATCTCTTAAATATTTTATGTTTCATTATAATTTATTCTTTGCATATTAGATGATCACAGAAATACTAATGGATGAAGAAAAAAAGGGCTCAAGAAAAGCGGATGACTGATACAATGCATGTAACCCTTGGTCATTTTGCACCTTGAGTAATGCTTAAACGTAACTCTGTTCAGCATATTAACCATCTCATGATCTGCCCATTAAACAAAAAAATCCTTGAAAATGAAATTGGCTTTTTTTGTAGAATGAAGGCTAAGCTTTCTCTAAGTTTGTAGGCTGTTATTTAATCACATGTTAATTACAATGAAGTTTGTATTTGCACTTCAATGGTTTCAATGAAAGACCATAATTTATAGCTTAGTATGATATGTACAGGTTTTCTCCACTGCACCCCAAGCTTTTCACAAAATACAAATTTTCAGTCAATAAGGATACCTACTACCACAAACAGTTCCTCACTGTCAAAACAAAGTATCGTCACAAGTATTTTACATTATATTTGTACTAGATTCTATAACAATATTAATGAATTCAACATTTCCAGAGAAAACTCTTTCAATAGCTCCTATATTAAATCTGCTTGTTTTTCTATTTAAATACAATATTTTCTACAGCAGAGTACTTAAGATAAAGGTGCTCATACTCAAATGAAAGGATATAGCATTCTATGAATACTAACAAAGCCCTGATGTAACTAGTAGTCCAAGAAATCTTCATCATGATTAATTTTTTTCTTGTTAGTTTTAGTCAAACACGTATTCCATAATACACCTATTTAAGAGAAAGTAGTATTATGTTTCCAGAATGTAATTTATGGAAGATATGACTTAATTTTTCTCCATTCTGTCAAGGGCCTGTCTTTGTGAGAAGGAAAAAAAAAGCACGTGGCACCTAGATATAATATTTGTTAAGAGATGTGCAGTATAAGACTTCAGTTTAAATCAAATTTCACACCATGAAAGGGATTCACAATAGCGTTAAAAATAATCTATTTTTTCAACTGCCAGTGATTCAGAAAAGTCAATAACATGGTGTTTGATAACAGATGCATTATTTCATTAAAATGGAATATAGACCCCAAAATTGAGGTATTCATAAAACAAAAGCCTCCTAAAAGACATCTTTGATGCATTTCATTAGAACTGTTCAGAGCAACGAGTTTAAGTGGGTAAGATCGATAATAAACTTAAAA
This sequence comes from Gallinago undulata, assembly GCA_026546715.1. Taxonomy (NCBI): domain Eukaryota; kingdom Metazoa; phylum Chordata; class Aves; order Charadriiformes; family Scolopacidae; genus Gallinago; species Gallinago undulata. The sequence continues at coordinate 12,083,621 of JAOTQQ010000032.1, forward strand.
TATTACCTGAATTCTCTGAAGAAAAAAACCTCATGCTCTAAAATGCTCACTGCTAGTCATATAGAAATACATAAACACACAATTTAAAAAAAAAACAGATGAGTGAGATGAGTGAAGACAAAAAAAAAAACAAAAAACAAACAATGGGAGAGGAGGAGAGAAAATGAAAATTATATAAACTACAAAAAACGCCAAAACCCATGAAAAACTGTATTGTTAAGAACAGAAAAACTGAAAGGAAAGAGTAAAAAAAGGAAGGACTGGTACATAGAGTACAAAAAACTTTGAAGATTTTTGACATTTTCCTAAAGAGCTTTCACATACACTCAACATCATTCTTAGCTTTCTGTTATAAGGCATTTTTAACAAGACTTTTAGCATGGAATTAGGAAGTCAAATGACTTGCTTTTGATGCCGTACTTCATACTATTGATTACTTGCTTTTGATGTCATACTTCATACTATTGACAATGTTCTTCACCATAGTATTGCACATATGCACACTGATAATTTTCAGCGAGGCTGCCTCCAAGTTCCCTCTGTGCTTGAAATGCAAATTGGAAAGTTCAATTTCTTTGATTTTCATTGTGCACCTCTGGCATACTTTGGCATCCAGTCAGTACTGACAGGAAGAACCTGGCAACTACTAATCTAGAGCCCCATATGTTTGTTTCTTTATTAGACAATTTAATAGCATTTTAGTGGTTACATATTTAACTTTCTAGCATGCATGATGTTATAACACAGTAAAATTTTACTCAGCATACTGAAGAGGGTGACCATTTGCCACCAGACCGTTTTGTAATATCCTAAGAGCTACTGTGCTACTAACTTACTTTATGGGATCTGAAGTACTTAAAAACCTCTTATTTTAATAGTTGAAGATTTCATAAATCCAGGATCATAGTGAATAATTTATATTATATTCTTAATTATAATATCCCTGAAACATAAAAAATGCATTCAGCTGTAGGCTTTCAGGATATAAAGACAAACCTAAAAATTAACTTTGAAATAAATTCCTCTCAAATTCCTCCACCTTGCCTTCAAGGAAAGACTTTTCTTAGACTTCAGAAGATCATAAACCTTTTGAATGGATTAGAATTTACATTACTATGTTACTGAAAATGTTTTACTTTCATCTTTTCAACAGAAACCGTAAAATGGGGCGTTTTTCTTTTCCGAAAGTTGCCAACACAGTTTACAAAGAAACAGGCCTACAAGAGTCTAACAATTGTCTAAAAAGCAATTTCCATAGATTAACATCAATACCTTTGGCTGACACTAAAACCAACAGGACATTGAAGGCTGTAGAAATGCAAGAACCACATTTGTTTCAGTAAGATTATTAGACATCACTTGTTATAAATGCACAGTTTAGTCCTTAGAAGTAATTTTCAGAACCATTAGAGGACTATTTAGAGTCCTAGACTATTAGAGCTGATGCAACTCTAAACTCCAGACAAAAGTAATCATAGTAAAGTATTTAAGAAAGCGAGCTGAAATATTAAACTGAAGAATTTTTTCCCCAGTCATTGCTTTCAATATAACTATAGCAGCATATTTTCTAAGACATCAGTTTACCTTGCAACTGGGATATAAATTCAATTAATATTTAAATTTTGGTACATCCCATACATTGAAATCATTACCTGATTATCAGAACTTCAGAGTAAAATAAACAAAAAACCCACCACACACCCTCAATGCTAAGATCTAAAGAAAAAGCAAAACATTATTTCCTAGTACTTTCCTTATCTTTCCTAGAAAAGCAAAAGAGTATGAAATTCTAACCATGACAAATAAAGAAAATTACTTTGATGTTTGTTTGGTTTGAGGAAAGAAGGCTGCAGGAATCGAACTACATCTGAGAGGGACACAAAAATGTTACTCTAAGTCCATAACTGCTCTTTCAGTGACACTTCTATAACTGCAGTAACAATAGACCATGCAGAAGAGTACGTATAGAAGGACTTGGTAACTGTGTTTATTTTTTAATCAGGTACCACAATTAACAACTGTGTCTACTGAACAGGACAACAGTGTTGTTCCTCCCACTGGCACTACATCATCATGTTCAGAGTTATTTGCTAACCTAAACAGAACTTTGTAGAATTTTTTTTTTAATCCATCCAAAAGATAAACAAATTTTGTATCACGCTTTTCTACCTTTTGTTCAGAAGATAGGTAAGAACAAGGATATAAGTATTTAAACTAAGAGTGAATAACGTTCATGTTCTTTTCTCATCACCTTCACAGTGTTAGTTTACCACACCAAACTAAAAACAGGTTTTTGTTTTTAAATCAATTAGCTGAGTTTAATTTTATTCAATTTTGTTAAAATACTGTAAGCTTAGAAGATCTAGAATGTATTAGATACTTCCCACATATTTTCATCCTCCAAAATAAATTCAGTTTCACTGAATGAAAGCAACCCTTCCTTATCTTCCTCAGATCCACTGGAAAACACACACCTTCCTCAAAAAGGACCTTGTTTCAATGATTGTTTGCTCCTGCCAGATGAGATCCACATCACTGAAGTTTCCCTGTGCCCCCACAGAGCAATAGTTTTCACATCTCCCTCCTCCATCCCACTCACACTGTGCTGTTGAAGCACAGGTTGAAGGTTGTAGCTTGTTCTATCTCTCCTGCTGAGAATGTCTTATTTTTGGCAAAGACTTTGAATGTCGCAGCGAGATTGGGACCCGGGTGTTGCTCCTCCCACTATGTCCTATGTTCAGAGTCATTTGCTTTTGGGCTCAAGAGTCTCAAGTCTTTTCCAGCATATTTCACTTTGTGTAAAGCAGCATAAGCAATCCATAGGAAGTGTGGATTTTAGGCCCCAAAACAACCCAGGAAGACGTTTCCCAAACAAGAGATTGAGAAAAAGCACCTTGGAATGAATAAGATGGTGTAACGCAAACATAACCTCGCTTAATGACAAGGTGAACTGAATTCAGGCAGTAAAACAACTTCAACTTGAAAGAACAACAGAAGAAACTCCAACCATCCCTAGCGTGTGTAGAAGCCTCTGACTCCATAAAAGAAATTGGATCTCTCTAGCAGCTTGAAGCCTTTAAAGAGTCTGATGGATGGGGGTCAGAGCGGAGGAGAAAATGAGAAGGAAAGTCCTGCCCAGGTGAAATCATAAAACACAGGTGTGCAAAAAGCCACACAAGGTCTGATCAATCTCACTGAACTGCAGTTTTGTGTATCAGCAGTCAGTAAACTCAGTACATTCTGCAACCATTGGTACTAAAGGCACACACAGCAGGACCAGTGACAAGGTGTCAATCATATCGTGCTTTACAGCCTTGGAGCTCACCGAGGAGCTGTCTGCCCTTCCTGCTACATCTTGGGGACAGAGGTTTTCCCTTATTCTGCTGGCTTGGCTGGTGAGCAGCAGTGACATTCAGCTGGCATTTAACAGAGACATAAGTACATTGAATAGAAGTGTCAGCAGGACAGAGCTCCTCTGTGTCACCTCCAGCCTGTTGGTGAGCTATTAATGTTGTAAGCAGAGCAAGTAAGGATAGTCTCAGATGTTTGGGGTAAGTACCCTCCTAATTTTTATTTTATAGGTAAACAGAAATATTGACATTGTTGTTTTTCTACTCCTGGTTCTATTTTTAAGCTGTATTACCTAAGTGAAAGACTCAGGAATATTGCATTCTTCTACAATTCCACTAAGGTAGAGAATACGCCTCTTTCCGAGTGTAACTTAATGACATTGTAGTTACCTTAGTTTATTCATCTGTTATCCTTGCACAGACATTACAGTAGCAAAATCAGTTCACGAGTATCAAACATAGTAGCATACAGGCAACCAGATTTCACTGCCCTAGTATTTACATTAGGAATGCCTAAAGTGTCTTTATGTATTTAACTCCTGTACTCAAGTACATTTTTCAGAGATAACTAGTTTTGAATAACAGAAGTTGAAATTGGTTTAAATAAGTCCATATTTCCTGCAAATTTTCCAGTGTAATTACCTTTCTAGGCTCAAATATATAATTTCTTTCTGGGGAAAACAGCATATTCCTCTTTCTCCAAAGAATTCAGGCTTGAGTCAAGGCTTCTATGTGTCTAACAGTAGTTTCACTGGCTTCTCAAAATAAATAAAATGCATCATAAAACTAAAACATTTGCTTTATTATATAGTACCATTTAACTGAGGGTCTCAGAGACATTATTTGTAAGCGTTTAAAAGACGTACTAAAGAATTTGATAAGAAGCATTTCACAGCTGTTTCTACATTACATTAAGAGTTTAAAGAATAATTTCAGAAAGGATTTTCATAATATAACCTCAAATATTAATTATTTATTACAAAGAGGAAAAAAATACTAGAGATCTTAGTTTCCATGGACTTGCCAAACATAGTACTCCATGTACGTCCATCTTTAAGGTCTTAGCAAGTTTGGGTTTCTTTTAATGACTGTGTTCTATTTTCTTTCAGACTACTTTCAGATTGTATTCAGGACCTTGTAAAAAAGAAACCATTTTTAAACAACCTAAATGTTAATTGAGTTGATAAGAAAGCTAAGAGTAAATACTGATAATGCTATTACTTGAACGATGGGTGTGAAAGTTCTGGGAGTTTCTTCGTTACATCGGCTTATCTTCATCCTCATCATCCTTACATGAATCAATTCACAAAAATCAAACAGTATTAATGCAATTCTTTAATCATTTTTTTTTTACTGATAAACTGGATCTAATTTATCAGCCACTGCAACAAAGACTTCAGAAACAGTGCTTCTACCACTGTTATATTACAGAAGCAACAGATATTTCTTTCTGTGTGGGCATGGAAAATTGGCTTCATAAAGCCATGATTTTGTTGTTTAAGATAGCAGAAGGGCATTTAGATTGAAACTGGAAGTATAGTTTTCAATTTGTATTGTCAGGAAATACCTATAAATTTGAGCTTCAAGAAAGCTTTTAGGAATATGCTGAGCTATAAATTATGCAGACTTAAGTATTACTATGCTTTATAGACTTCTCGGTGTCAGGAAAGGGAAAAACTGAATTTTTCAACTATTTCTGTCCGAGGAAAGAATGTATCAATTTCCACACAACCCCTCTTCTAAACTAATGCTAAATAGAAGCAAGCAGAACATGACTCCTGGTCCAGTCATCAGGAGAGGTAACTTAATCCCAGCAAGGACGGTAAAGTACCAGCTACAAATGAATTAGTCATTTGGTCCAAATATCATACAAATACAAGAGCATAATCAGAGCAGAGTTTAGATTCCTGGATAACATTTGAATCATCTCAGAGCTTCTTATGCTTATTAGTAGCACATTAGCAAAATCACTTTGACATTCCTGTGCCACTTTCACAGATTGCTTTACTGAATTTCTTGATTTCATCTGTTGTGTTTTTCAAAACAGACTATAATGGTAATCATTTTAGGCACATTCTACAGTAACAATAGTGCTACTACTTCAAATCATTTTAAAAGTTTTTAAAAAAGCCTCCTTCAGTGGTAACCAAGGCACCTACAATTATAAAATGGGGATGCTACTGTACTTATTACCCTGAACCAAACCTCACAATTTACTGCACTGAGTAATTTCCTTCATTTTTGATAACTCTGAGGGCATCTCAAAGGAAGAAGATACTTTTAGTCAGCATTTTGCATACACAGAATAAATCCACATGAAAGTAAAATAAACGAGACCAGTTTCTTGGTTAAATCCTTTAACTTGTGTTGAATGCCAGAAGGTTTAAATATCACTTCCACAACAGAATCCCTGGGTTATCTCAGCAGGTTAATTCTCTCTACCATAGTAACTGGTTCTATCTTGTGTAAAAGAGAAAGTGGTAGTGTCACTGCAGTGGTATTGACCCTGCTTGTGTGCAATTGCTACTGTACAACAAAATAAGCAAACAGTGGGGAGATGACTTGATTTACAAGCATTGCTGCTTTCACTTGTGTGAGAAATGCACTGCTACAATACATTGATTTAGTCTGTTCTTCCTGAAACTAAGATTATAGTAGGGATCTAATTTCTGTTTCATGTGAAGTTTGTCTTTCATGCTTTATGAACACATAAGGGCGAAGCTGAATACATATGTATTTTCAATATATTCTTCTATGGTAAACACCATCTCTTCAGAGTAGCTTAGAGATACAAGAAATTGTCAGAGCAGCAGATACATCACTAAGTACTCCATACAAACGACTCATAAGCTACATCTCATCTGCCCCTTCCCCAGTTATTCAGCATATAAAGATCCCCCAATGAGTAAATTGGCAGTACCACCTCAGGGACCAGGGACCAGCAATAATTCAGTCAGTACTACGAAGCCTAAAGTGGTCCTGCCACCTAGAGGAAAATTGGCTGCAAGGTTTCAGGAAAGAGTTGCCTCCTCAGAGGAGGCATTCAGAGGAACGTTCAGCAACCCTGGGGAAGGAGAGGAAGAAGAGAAGCCCCAGTTCCTCTGAAGACACTTTTTCATGGAAATTTGAATGCTTAATTGATACTTATCGATTTGTATGCATCATGAATTTACCTTGGTCTGATTTCCCATTCTAACTTTGACAGATGACAGAAACATTTAACAGAAAAAGGCTGCCTTAAAGCCATTAGTAATAAAATAAATCGGATACAATCACTGTTGTCAAATAGATTGCCACATCATCTGCCTCTTATATTTACAATGTATTACATCTATTTACATACAGGAAGGAGACTTAGATAGAATTCATTTAATCTTTAAATTCTGGGGATTCATTTAATCTTTAAACTCTGGAAAGTAGTAGGGGGTGCTGATGCAGCAAGCAGTGGAGACTTGAAACATTCTTGGAAAAGCATGATGTAGAAATCGTACGTAAACCAGCCTAGATCTGACTTTGCCCTTTCAACAGTTTTTGTGGACTGCCTCATTAGCTGGAAGACCTGAGACTCTGGGTCCATCAACCTGATGCTGCAACGGAACAGTGAAATGGGGAGAAGAGAGGAAAAACTAAGAAAACATGGGGAACATGTGATTTTATGTTTTAAAGAGGTCCCAGTTGTGCATGTCCAGATGGATGTTACTCTTACTGTATTCAGAAGTTAGAAACTATGCATATTTTTCAGTTTTAGCCACAGAGATGGGTGAAAAAGTGCCATCTGCAGCTACTGCCATTGCACAATATGGAAGACGGCATTTCCAGAGTGATCAATTATTTAAGTTATTATTTGTGAGTGGCACGGTGTGCCTGCAGATGCAATCCCACGTATACTAAGCTCCTGGTCTAAGTTTCAAAGCATATGAAAACTTATAGTATTGAATAGCAATATATATAACAAATAAATCCTTGCAAATCAGGATGTCAAGAGACTTTTGTCTAATATGTTATCAGCCCAATCTTGCAACTGAGCTGACATTACTCATTCCTGAGTGCAGTGCTGCACTACAGTTGCCCTCTGGCTGCACAGATACAGGAAGCCAGTTCTTTGCTACCAGGTGCTATGGTGAAATGCTGGTAGTGCTGGGATTCTGGCAGGGAAGCAGAAGCTGGAATTTATAGCTGCTTCTTAACAGAAGTCAATACCCTGAAGCCCACTATCATCCCAGTGCTACCATTGTTTTAAAAGTCAGTGATTTCCATCATCATCGTGATGGTCCACAACAGCTTCCACAGAGCTGAACTACGCTGGATCCAAATCCAAGGCACACTGGTCCTGCTCCAGGCTGGAAGGCCATCTCCTTCCCCACCCATGCTTATAATTTGTCATCCCTCACCATTCTGGAGAAAACTTCCCAGATAAGTTTGGAGAAACCTCATTACTTAAGGCTCTTTAAAGCAAAAGGATCATTCATATTAATATTCCCCCAAGTACATAGAGCACAAGATCTGAAAAGCACTGTTTTTTCATCTATAACTGCTCCCGTAATAACAACTGCAAACCTTCCTTACTGTTTCATTTTTTAATTCAGCATTTCAAAACGCCACTTGGAGCTCTGCTTTCTTAGCTAATCCTCATCAAGCAAGGTAACTGGCTTTGAATTTGCTTTTCTCTTGTTCTTAGGTAGATTACCTCATACTCTAATAAGTGTGGGTTTTATTATTGAGCTAATGTTGATTTGCCTTTTTTTTTTTCTTCTCTTGAATTATCAGTTGACATGCGTCATGCATACTGTTCACCTTAGTATGACTTCCTCATCATAAAAATAAATAATTTTCTTTTTAATCCTTCCACATAAGAAAATATCAGGAGTTATTGTCAGGTTTGTGAGGTTTAAGTAAATACAGAAGGAAAAGAAACATTTTCTCTGCTGCAGCTTGTCCCAGTGGAAAGGCCTTCTACTACTCAAAAATAGGATGCTGTCAGGACTGACAGTCAGGTACAACTGCTACCGCTGTTCAATCAGATGGTGGAAATCAAGCCAGAATAATTCTGGGGGCTGAGCAATCGGCTCAGTCTTCTCAGTGTCACAGCCTCAGGGACACCACACTAGTTTCTCCCCTTGCCAGAGCAAGGCCCTTTCTTCCAGCCTTGGCAGGCTCTGCAGAGCCCCGGGTTCCCCCGCACGCAGCCCCCAAGGCTGACAGCAGCATCGTGCAGTGTGTGTGCACAACGCGTTCTTTTAACAACCGATTCACTTTGCTTCTTCACTTGCACAATAGGGTAACACCTCTTCGGAGCCTAAATCCAAACAGAAAGTCCTCCAGGACTACTTCTACTGTTGAACTGTGGCTTTCCATTTTCTAAATTTATTTTTTTTGTACATGTTGCATTCATTGTTTCAGTACTGAATCAAGAGAAAAAAAATCCCTGCAGAGCAACAAAAATGAAGAAAAAAATCCACTTCTAAAGCTTTTAAAAAAAAACAAACAGCCCAAACCACCAAACCCTGAACTTCCGAAAAAAAAAAAAAAATCTTTCACATATTTAAATATAGAAAAATACTACAGAACCGTGGCTCCCGAGTACGAATAAGGTGTATGTGACTGTAGGTAACAGAGGAGCTGGGTAGCAGGCAGCTGCAGCCAGAGGAGCCAGCTGCCTGAAGAAGCGCAGAGCGATGCTACCACCTTCTGGATAAAGAGCGGCAGCCGCTGCTCTGCTCCAGCCTGGCTCCCCGTTTGTATCGCACAGAAAGGGCAAGAAGGTACACTTAACAGAAGATATCGTTAAACCTTCAATACAAGGAAATACGCTCCGACTGTATGATATTAGCAGACAAAAATTATTTTAACTCGTCTGCCTCATTTCAGCGAGCTCAAAGAGGTTCTTCATTTACCCCACGTTAACGATTAATTTGTCACGCTAAAGTTTCCAGGGAAGTGCATTTACAGGTTCATTCTGAAGGGAGTCCCTGCTTGAGAGTTTACGTGATTCACCAAAACACGCGTGCCCCATTTTTAGATGTTTATGCTTTTTCGCAGCGATGATGCTGCGACGGTAGTTGCTCACTGTAGTAGATGGCTGCCTTTCTGCAGACATATCGTAACCTTAGCAGCCTAAGGCAGCACTGGGGAATTTCAAAACACCCGTTGCTAAAGCATTCCGCCGGGACACGAAGGAGTTAGTTGTCAAAGTAGTTATCCTTTGCTGCTCTGAAAAAAAGTGAACAAACCGGAAAGGGACCTGTACAAGTATTTTCGTGCCATGAAAAAGTAGCAGTGAAAGAGACACGTTCCTGCAAGGATTTTTTCCTGCTTGCAATATTACCATCCCTTGACAATGTATTTGTTCTGCAGAACAGAAGCCAGCATAAAAAAGGAAATACTACGGACTTTAACAAAAATATTTTCTAACTTCCAGATAGAGTATAAAAACAAAAGAGCAAAAGATTAATTTTAAATTCTCTAAGGTACCATGACTGCTTTATAAAGAACATACACTTCCAAGTTATGTACTGTAAAAAGCTTAATGACAAACTACATAGCAAGCCTTGATTGCATCGAACTATATTTCTCTATTTGGAAAAAAAAAATATATAAATTCTTCCATTGGATAGAAGCTATTCTCTATGAAACAACTGTGTTCAGGACATGACTGTCATTGAGTGACCAGTTTTTCTTGGTCTATTTTTAAACCTTGTACTTCATAACTGGCATTTTAGGCCACTTACAAGCAATTTTTCCCATGCAAAAAATAGAGAAATGGCACTGAAAAAGCAGTGTTATATGTTTCTCCCAGATAAACTATTACCAAAAAAAAAAAAAGGGCGGGGTGTCGGGTGAAGATTATGAAATGATTTTTAGATACAGAAATACACAGGAATAGTAGTCCTAAAATTTTTAAAATTTTGAAGTTAAGAAGAAAAACAATGCTGGACTGTATCTTCATATTGAACACTTCTAGTCATTTCCCCCCTCTATGCATTTATTTTGCTTTTCTTTCCATTTCTTAAATTCCACTATTTCCTTCCCTCCATTTTATCACCTTCCACAAGTCTTCCAACAGCTCATGTGCAAACTTCTGCCCCTTGTTCCTTCTTTCTCTCTTGCATCTCCTTATCTCCATCACTTTCAAACACCCCAAAACCCTACTGGCTTCTGCCCAAAAATACTTAGTTATGGAGTTCCAAAAGTAGATAAGTCTCATCTTATGAGCACCCTCCTTGACCAGATTTTCAGCAGGACACAAAGTACTTCGGGTGCAGGTATTTGGCACACCACGTACTTATCACATACAGAATAATCTAGTATGCAAATCACCATAAAGGAAAGCTAAAACCAAGAATAGAAATGTATAGCAGGAGCTAGAAATGAGCAGGAAGCACTTCTCAGAGGGAACAGTGAACCAGCCAATGTGTGATACGCAAATGCAAGGCTAACAAAGGATTTGTGGAGTCAAATTTCAAAAATCACATACGATAAAATCCTTATCAAGGTAATTAAATCATCATGAGAAAAGTGCAGAAGGAATCCGGGTTACCTATATTAAACATTACCCCGGGAAAAAACAAAAACCCCAAACCCAAACCAAACAAACCTGTTAAAAGTTTGGTCTCAGATCATAAAGGAATAAGTTTTTGAGGTTTGTTTTTAACTACTTTGACAGGTGATCTTTCTAGAGATAAAACTAAATTTTATTAATCAAATTCTTGGAACAGGGCCAAATATACACATGATGAAGCAGCATCATCAAACAAAGTTAATAAGAGCTCTGAAAAAGGCTGTTTGCCACGTTTGACACTTATCCAAAAAGGTTATCAGATAATAAAAGAAATACAGGTATTTTGCAACAGAAGCCTAGAAGATTTCAAAATAATACACTAAAGGTTGAAAGATTTGTCCTCTCTAAAATCATTAAAAAAAAAAAAAAAGATTTAGGAAGTGGAATGTCTTGTAAGTTGGGAAAACATGGTAAATTGAGATTGGAAATTGAAAAGAGACTACTAACTGTCCTGGGGGGGGGGGATCTAGAACAGCGAGAGAAGCTGTACCAAAACATGCTGGTTTACATCAAGTAGGGAGGTAAGTTTTGTGAACAGAATATCAATTTCTCCAACAGAAGAGATCTAGACTTGTTGCCCAGCAAGGCTTTCCCTGTAAGCGCACCTTCTCCAATTAGAGACATTTTACAATATTTGTTACATTAGTTACAAGTTACAACCTCTGCCTTTTAAGCACTGACAAATATTTGGAGAAGTGAGCTCTTTTTTTTTTTTTTTCCAGACAGCTTACAGTCTTAAAAGCCAAATTACCTGTAAGTGTTGCTCATTTTTAAGTAGCAGTAACATTTAGAACGAAGGCTACTCACGAGATGCAAATCACTGTGCCTTTATCACAAGATCACAGCTCCTCTTGAAAAGGTTTAATACTCAAAACCAGAAAAGAACTATGATAGGAATACATGTTATATGCCATAAGCTGGAATAATAGCCTGTTACTCTGTTTTCTGAATGTTTGTTACTGTGTTCTTGAAATGGGATAATCGCATCTAGTATGTACTATGTTTTCTCCTATTAAATGAGATTAACATCTTGCCTTCTTATTCAAGAAGTTCTTCACCTTTTCAGTTTTCTGTCACAAAACTTCAAGTAAACCAAAAGCCTGTACCAGAAAAAGAGTAGAGGTAAACATTGCTTAATCTAAAGACATAGATAAAAATATTTTTGAGAAAGAAAAATAAACTGTAGTCAGAACCTTGCCTTAGGTGTCTGTGATTTTGTAATTTGAGATCAGTTCAAAACATCCTCAGCAACACTGCTCAAATTCACCGCCAACATAACTTTGAAATATTTCAAATTCAGTGAAAAACACACGTAAAACCAAGGGAACGACTGTCTAATTAAATCAGCATGAAACATGTAAATGTTCCATTTGGTCATACATTTAACTTCACTAAGAAGTGAGTGCACATTTATGATTTTCTAATAATGAAATTCAAAATGTTATTGCATTTTTAAAGTATTATTTGTTAGACAGTAGATTCATTATAACACATTGACTGATCTTTAATTCCACAGCAGGGAACATGTTCAAAGATTCAGTATTGCATTCAGAAGTAATAATAGGTTTGCAAGAAATTCAATAGGATGAAATGCTCTGTTGAATCCTAAAATACAAAAATGATGAAGTAGTCACTACACATACTTATTTGTCATTATTATATTTCAGCTTTAATTATTAAAACAATTAGAAAGAAATTTAAGGAATATTTAGCACACAAACTAACGCGCTGCTAGTGTCACTAAGGAATACATTCTCCTTCAAACTTGATTCATCAAGTTTCAAATAGGGATCTGAGCTTCAATTGTTTTCAGACTGCATTCAATTCTAAAACTGTTCAATACATAATTAGATAGCCATCATTTTAAGAAAAGCTTTTCTTTTTATTTGTCCATAGCATCCTCATTCATAAGCTAAATTGAGGAAGAAAGTCAGGAGTACAGGAAAAGTTTCCATGCTGAATTGACAACTTGAGAGTCAGAGCACCATTTTGTTACCAGAACAGAATTAGGGAAGTAAATAAATAAATCAATACCCTAGTTTTCAACCAGATACCAGAATGAAATCTAAACTCTGAGAAGCTCAAGATGTATGCTTTATGCTTGTGGACCCAAGATTTTATGCAGGATTGATACTCTGGGTATGATTCACATGGCACTAAACCACTTGTTGTCTACTTTGTCATAGAAAATGGATTAAATTTGACCAGCCATAAAACTGATACAGATGAAAGCAAAACATGTAGGCTAGAATGCTCCTTCCCACATCTCAGTCCCTTAAAAATTGGACATTTCCATGTATTTTAGTGATAGTTCATTAAAAAAACACCCCTAAAATAGAAAGGATAGAGGCAAAAATCTCAGGAAGGGAGGTTTTTCCTCCCCAAAACTGAAACTTGGTTATTTTAAACATTTCTCCTCAGAATTTCAGTAATGCTCATCTAGTCTTAACATCTCATTTATCTGGAAAATTATTTCAAGCAACAATTTCATCTTTTGAGCTGCCAGTTAAAACAAAATAGATGTTGACAGCAATATTCTAATTAAGAATAGTGGAACTAAATCTTTATAGCAGGTGCTTACAAAAATTCTAGAGTTTTCTTATATCATTTTTGTCTCTAAATCGTGAATGCTTCTAATCATGAAAACACACTTAGATTTCATGGATTTCATTTTAAAAACAGGAAAGACTGTAGTGCTTGAAGCATTTCCTCATTTTAATCAGCATTAAAATTAAATAATAACAAGTAAGTTTTGAAGGTGAGTTTCTTTAACATAGATAACTGGATTTTTTATTATTTTAAACAATATTTTTAATTTACTTCTAAATGAAATAGAACTATTTCTCCCAATGCACCTCTTAAATTTCTAACCAGGATAATGTACTGAAAGAAAAAAAAAATAATCACTAATTGATGCTATCAATTTCATGAACGTTAAAACTAGAAAAGTGATAGAGAAATGCTTTTGATTGGTTTTCAGATTCTTGTTTGATGCAGAACTGCTATAAATTATAGAAGCAGTGTGGCAGAAAAATTGGGCTCTCAAAGTTACAAATATAAAGTAGGTACATGTCAATGTCAGTGACAGTAGGTACGTCAGTATTATATCCTAATACATAAAGATATATCACAGAACTTAAAAAGAGCAACCAACACCATATCCTTAATGACTTTTGTAAGATTTTGCAGAGCAAACAAAAAGCAGAGTGTAAATTAAATAGTCTAATTACGGCTGTGATATTTTTAAACTAGCACTTTCATTAGTCACATTGTCACTCTAGAATTTTGCTTCAATAAGCCTAATGACTGAAGATATTGAATGTTGGGTCCTTTTGGTTTTGTTTTGTGTTGTCTTGGGGGGGTGGGGGAAAGGCAAGGCAAGACAGTGGGACATTTCATTATTGTTTCTTAAAAAAACCAAGACATTGAAAATGGGTCAAGAAAAGGTCATAGACATTAAAGGACAGGTTAACATTGTTTATATTCAGATTTTCAACAATGTTGATCTACATAAGTCACAGAAAAAACCCCCTATATTTACCATAAAATAAGAACTCTAACATTATATACATTCCAAATAAATAGATGTCTCTTAATAAGAAGGGAAATCCAAGAAAGAATTTTGCTATTTAATACTTCAGAGGCTAGTGAAATTCAGTGGTCTGTAGGTCTAGTGAAGTTTAAGAAAGCATATGCACAACTGGTCTCAAATTGCTACTCAACAATGCTGGCCATACTGGACCTTACAAAAAGTGGCATTTATTTAAGTTTATGTAGTTTACTTCCCTCCAGAAGTGACTTCAGTTATGCTTCCTAAACTTTTTGAAAGGGACAACATCTGTATAAACCAAAATGCTTCCAACTGAAAATACGTTCCCTAATAAATTATGCTTAAATTTTCAGGGGATTTTCACTGTGAAAGTTTGAATTTTAAATGGTTATGCTATCCATACCCACTACTTAAGACAAACATCTACTTCCGAGATGATTTAACCTTTCCTTTTAAAAATTATGTTCAGGGAAAGAGAGAAATCAGGTTTAAAGAGGAGGAATTTCAAATCCTCTCTTCTTCATGCAGTTTCAGCGCTGTGCCTCTTGACAATATAGGCAAATTTTCCAACTATAATGAGACCAAAATTGACCTTATCTCACACTCTTATTCCGTGGAAGTAGTAAAGTATCTACCTTTAAGCAAGAGATTAGCTTCATTAAAACAAGCAGATACTCTCTCCCTTAATATTAAGAATGTGGTTTGGTGTTCTGTCAAATTAATGGACTTTTGACTAGTTTACAGCCTTATCCCTGCCACCATATAAGGGAAACGCCCCAGTTCCACTCAAGTCAATGTAGATTTTCCCATCAACTTCAGCAGAGTAGGAACGTTACCCTAGGGTGACTTAGTCTTTATGCTAAGTTTTTCAAAGCTGCTTAAGAGATTTAAAATTAATGGAAATTGAGCATTCAGAATGCTTAGGCAGCTTTTGAAATTTCAGACCTATGTTCAAGCAAGTAAATTAAAGATAGAGGAAAAAATATCAAAGCAAAATTATTCTCAGAAGTTTCATAGCAACTTTTAGGCAAAAAATAGCAGGTAATGGGTATCCGTTACTACAAGTATAAAACAGAGAAGCATGTCTGACAGATGTTAAACCACAATGGGCAAAATTGCATTTTATTAGATAATTATTCTACCAAATAGTATCCAATCACAAAAGTGTAATATCAGAACCTTGCATTTTCTACTTAAGGTCTGTGCTTGACCTGGCTGGAAATAATAATCCACTGGGAAATAGTACAGTCTGAGAATATTTTTAGGAAGGAGCTTTTCTTAGTACTGTCTCAGTGCTAGTGGAATCACATGGAACCTTTTTTGACATCTGTTTTGTGATGTTGTGAGCACTTATGGAAAGAAACAGTGTTCTGTAAGCTGGTTTTACTTTCACATAGTTGAGCACAGTGCTAGAAGTTACGTAAAGACATGAAGGCAAGTGCTGTGGCCATACAGCATGTCTCTTCAATATCCAAAGAATTGAGGAAGGAAGGGAAAGAAAAACCCTTTCCTTCCATTTACCCAGTGCTAACTCATCCCTGGAAAAGAAATAATGAGCACTATTAGACAAATAGTGAAGAACTAGAGTTTCAGGCCTTTGTGTAGGTATAAACTCACATATTATCTCAGCTTCATACATGTAGTACTCCATATCAGGATGTCAAACACATCAAAAAAGAATATTTTAATGAATGTTGAAAAGAATCTTGAACCTCAAAAACACAATAAAACCTTGACAGAGATGAAACAGTCCATTTACCCCTCATTAAAAGGTTTAACAATAAATATAGAGTTCTGAGCTGAAATATTTTAAAAAAGAATAGGTAATATAGCCCTCTAACCCAGCCAAACAACTAATGTACCTGTTTCAGGGAACGGCAGAAAAGGTTGAATTTAGAAGTGTGTTGATATATCATTTACATCAGCTTCAAAGGCATATATTTGCCATGTTACAAGTTGCATTGATCAAGATAGTTTTGAAGGAAATGAGGAACACCTCATGCCTGACTTCTATTCAACTGACAATAATCCTCACAGAATTTGGAATTTAAAAAACATATGGGAGACTTGTTTATATTTTTTAATATATATTCCATATTAAATTGAAAACTACTTTTCCTTTACTGATTTCTGCATTTCAGACAGGAAAGTATGCATGCTTAAACTAGAATTGTTTTTACATGAGTAGTTATGGATAACATGGACATCTAAAAACCACCTCAGTAGTTGCCTAGGGTTTGATCCAATTCTTCTCTGGCTCAATAAAATAGTCCCAAAATTTATTTGAGAAGCCCTCAATTATATAAAAGCCTGGAAGACCTGAGGTTTGTTTGGTGATATTAATACTGTCACAGAAAAATCTTGACAGCAGAACCTACCAATCCTAAGGAAAACTGAGTTCACCGCTGTATTTATGCCCACGTGTATCTGACTAGTTATGATATCTTAAGCTGAGGCCTCTCATCACTGTATTAGAATACAAGTTAATTGGTAAAAGACAAAAAATCCAAAGAATTAGTACACAACCTCTGATAAAGAGCACTTCATTTAAACAGATATGAATGGAACTTAATTAACTTTGACTACAATCTATGCTAAAGTACAAGGATCTGTCCAAGTGGCACTGGTGCATGTTTAATATGTTACACCACCATGTCAATTTATTAACTTCTATATGCTTAAGACTTAAGTTTCCAACTAGTGAAGTGTTCCCATATAGGAATCCTATTTAGGAAGCTGAAGTCTAGTCTTACTGAAAATAAGGATCAGCAGGAACAATCTCTTGAGAAAATGTTCAAATAATTTTTTTTAATTTTTTTTTTCCTGGTTTAAATTTTAACAACTCTATTCAGACTCTCTCTCCGCCTTCCCATTATTTTGAAATTCAGTAAGACTAAAGCTTAGCAACAATCAGAATAGAAAAGAATTTCAGGTTACGTTACCAACAAGAACCGATAGCGATAATCATATTGAGAAATTTGAGACAGTAACAGAAGCTGCAAACTCATTCCCCTCTTTTAAGCATGTAGCCTTCATGTTTGTACAGCTACTAGGAAGTCACTTCTGTAAAATGCATTCAAGCACTGTAACCCAAAATCATCCGACTGCTCTGCTCAATGGACAATAGTTCCCATGATACCAGAGATCTGATATTCTTTAAAGAAAAAAAAAAGAAAAAACAATAACAGAAAAAGAGACATGAACTGTTGAAAATCCAATTATTTTGTTGGTACAAAGTTCTCCAAAAAAACACAGTATCAAGACACTGATGGAGACGGTGACACAGACACTGAAAAAGTCACGAGGATCTACAATGCCAAGGGTATGTTCTGGCCCTCTTCAACCACAAGGGGAAAACTGTACTTGAAATTAAGAAAGGCTTAACAAAATCTTAAAGACAAAGGAGACAAACAGCTGTGGTAACTGGAATTTAGCCAAAGCATCTCAAACCGTTAAAGACCTGACTACAAAATACAGAATTCAACCATTAGTTAACAGGAGATGCATCTTAATTGAACATTGGACTTCTGCCATCATATTCATGTCAAAAGCTGAATTAGACACCAGAATTATGAAGGAATAATCATAAGATGAAATGAGAAAATGTGCCTTAGCAGTAGTAATTAATTCAGGTAGTGCAGAACACAAGACAGAACACTGGCTGACTAACAAGGGACGCGTGCACATTTTGCCACATGGCAGTGTTAGATCTTACTATAAGATTAAGTCAGTACTCTGTGCATATTTTTCAGCAGAAAAAAAGAAATACTAACCCAAAAGCTAGGACTGGCACAATCCTTTCTCATTGGTGTTTTCTAGTCACAAAAGGCCAACAATAGAAAAGCAGATTATTCCAAGTCATCATTGAAACATAGTAGAGCGATCTCCAAAACCTTGCTACTAATTTCTTCCATTTTGACCAACAAATTTAGTCATTTATCAAAAAAAAAACCCACTACAAAAAAGCTCACTTACCCTCAAAATTAATTTTGAAAAGTATTACCTTTACATTTATATGGTCTTCTAAATCAAAAGTAAAACATACTTAGAACTGAAACATACTTCATAGTTCTCCATACTGAAATTTTGATTTTTCTCCCTACCTGTAAAAGCTCTTTAGAACAGTGATTAGTAATTCTTTTAATTCTGTCTCTCTATTACAACAAAATCAACAGCTTCCTCATCATTCAATTCAGATTGTCTGTTTACTTGTTTCCAAAACAACCGCTCAAGTCTTCTTGACTTGAACTTAAACGAGAAACCTAAGAAAGATGTGGGCTAAACCGACTGAAACTCTGAAAGTTGTAAAGTTATGAGTATCAGGGTAAGCGGAGGAGGGAAGACCCCAAAGATACTTTTGCAAGCTTATCTAAATACTTAAACCCCTTGGATTAAAAAAAAAAATAATAAAAAATCAATCTAGCTTCATGAGAGTTATCTGGCCCTTGGTTTCTGGTAACTTGCTCTGTGGGATTTCATTCCATTTCAGAAGTAGAAACATACCAGAAACAAAGACAGGAAACAACTTCATTATTATTATTAGGGAAAAGTATTTGAAAACAATTATAATAATTCCTAAAATTTCTACAGAAAGCTACAAGTCTTAATCAATTCACATAACGGTTGTTATGCATAACATCCTTTCAAGACTTTACAGTTCTGACAGCAAAGCAGCCAGACAGTAAAAAGTAGCTAAGTACAAGAGAAGTGATCTTGAAACAGACATAAGAAACAGTAGATCACTGCAACAAGCAGAGAGAATTGATCCTTTGAAAATATAGTTTTACTCTGATTCTTATAGAGCCAAATAAATTCAAAGACTGAACTCTTTCTGTATTCCTAAGTGCACCAGTCAAACTGCAAGGTTGATGCATTCCCAAATGGGCAATTTGAAGATTTTCAGTGCTCAATGCTACCAGCTTGTTATTCTGAGAATAGAGTATTTCTTCATCCTTGGAACCTAGACTGCACATTTTATGAGTACTACATACAAGTAGTTCGGAGGAATTTTCTTAGGAAAAAATGTCAAGCATTTTATCTGTGTTACTGCTTCTTATATCTAGAGATATTTTCACAGTTTCCTCCTACCTCATGTTTTACTCAATTTTAACGACACACATACTTTCATCTTTTTATTCCCTCCCTCCCCCAGTGAGATCCTCCTCATAGATTGAGATAACACCTATCTGTCCATTATGCCGTGCTCTCAGAGCTCTACATCTACTGCTAGAACTGCCATTCTATCTATAACTCACCATGAGAATATTTGGTCCTTAGTCCACTTTCAAAGTGTACTGTACCAAACTATAATTGTCTCGTGAAGAAGTAGAAGAAAAAGGAACACAACTGAAACATTTCACAGATAGAGACAAAATTAGAGTAGGCTGTTTTAAAATTCCTGGCATCATCTTCAAGCATAGTCAGCAACAAGCCTTTAGAAGGGCACATCAGAATTACAATGAACATTTTGAACAGATTTTGCTAGTGGCCAGTGTTCTTAGCTGTTCATATTGAATGGCTGAAATAACAGCTGCAGTAGCAGCAGCAAGGTCATGATCAAAATTAACAATGATGTGCATATATTAATTTTCTTAGACATTGGAGTCAGTTATAATTGTTAGTTGCAGTGAAACACCAGCATAACCATATGCATTATTTACACACATCCAGAGTTAGTTATGTGTATATGCTTGTGCAAATCATTTGATTGACCTTTAAAAGTGTATTGAGTTAAGGAAGTAATCACTTCTGGTGCATATGCATGCACATATTAGTCGCATAAAATATTGTAAAACTACATTACAGTAGATCGCAATAATCTTAGTGACATCCACACAAATATGGATCCCAAGATGCACGAGAAAGAAATATGCAAAGAGCAAATAATGACAAACTCTGTCCTAAACAGCCCACTATCTAGACTAATAACATAGAAAACCCAATTGGTAACCATTATTTAGTGTCATAGTGAGAACAAAGAAAAAAAAAGATTCTCAAACATTGCCTTCTTCCATTTTCTAAGAAACTGATTGAGTTAGACCCAGGACATTTAGGAGGACAGAAAATAGTACATTAAGTGAACTTGTCTTTATGAAAGACAATTCGATATTTTATAGAAATATATATTCATACATTATTATTCCTCCAAACAGAGGTGCAATAGAAAGCATAGAGAAAAAAAGAACATTCAAACAGTAGACACTAACAAATAATGAGTCTAGACCAAGGTCTAGGACTAAAACATAACATAAAACCACAACCTCCTAATAATACACACTATAAGAATGCATGATCTTAAAAACAGAGCAAAGGAAAAAGAGAAGAATTCACCCATTCAAGTGAAGAGCTTTACTGTAATGCATTCAGAATTGTAAGAAAACCATATTTAGTACTCCTACGTATCAAACGTATCCCCCTTCTCCAAATATACTTCCTGTCATATACTTCAATCCTTATTCTAAGGTATGATTATGTTTAATTACCAGTCCTTTAAAGTTCTGTTGCCTATTTCTAACTTTCAAACTATGTATATGCCCCCAAATCATATTTTGAAAGGCAGCACTTCTAGCATGCTTGAGCGAATGATATGTACATCCATTAATATTTGTACACATAAACATGGACCTTCCTCATAGGTTTTGTAGTGTTTACCAAGATTCCTGTAGTAATATGTAACACTCATAAGACAACAGATGTGATTTAAACCATAGCTGTTTCAGGTACTATTCTAGGTTTCCTAAGAAGCAAAAAGTACTCTTAGTTGCCTGCTCTTGCCACAAAAGCTAGCCAATTAAAATATATATACTGTACATTTTCAAAGTAGAGATAACATAAGTACACACTAATTCTAAGGATTAAAAGTGTTTTCTTTGCATTGTTTTAGGCTGTATCTTTAAAATAGTTCATATCGTGGAAACACAGTCCCAAAACACACTTAGAGATTCATTAGCTTCTCAGATTTACTAATATATTTAAGACCTGTACTGAGGAGCATCAATGGAAATTGCAATGGAGGAAGACTTAACATTTCACATGTAGATGCTCAGTAACTTGCAGAACTTCAGTCTCAGCCTTATGGAAACATTATTCTAGTATTGCGTAATCCTACCTATTTACACAGTGAAACAAGTCTGATACACAAAAAATATATCCAGATTTTCCATTTACCTTTACAGCAAAGGGATGAGAAACAAAAATGGTTTTCTTCTGAAATAAAATTATAATCAATCTCACAATCCCACCTCCCCATCACCACCACTAAATCCTATCAGAAACACAAAGAAACTATGTAGTTTCTGTATTTATAGCTTCTTACTACAAAATAGACTTATTTCAGAAATATTCTGCTTGACAGTCCAAAAGAATACAGAAAGGACCTACTTTAAAATTATTTGTAGAAATATCATATTTCTCCAAGAAGAAAGTGTGCAGAACCTCTTAACAAGTATTTAATATCTACAGGCTAAGACAACAAAAAATGACAACAAAACTGGACAATCCTAGAACAGCTATGTTAAAAATAAAATTAAAAAAGAGAAATTTTCTTGTGAATCAAAGAGAATAAATATATGTCATAGTGGTGTCTAGTTGGAAAGTAAGTCCATTTCAGTGTACTAAGGATATGACTGCAGATCATCATACTGTGAGCTGAAATTAAAGGATCAGCAGGTGATATGTACAATTTAATACTTTCTATACTGGTAGGTTTGCACATTGCAAATGAACATGAACAAAAAAAAACAGGTAGCATTAAAATACTTATTCACCGTCTCTTTTTAGAAAAAGAGCTTTTTCACACCCAGTGAAATGGTTCATTTGAGGTGTTGGAAATAGTAATAAGCAGGTTGGCTCCATTCATTATTTTTTTTTTATTAAAACACCCACAAATTTTTTTCTCCTTGATTCTTCCCTGGAAAAAAGGTCTGCATTTTATCATGTATCATGACCTGATGCAGCTCCACTGGCTGATGACAACCCCTGTTAAACTTACTTTATATTCTCTACAAGAGTGAGCTCAAAGCAAGGCACGCTGTGGTTGATTCATAGACATGCTGATGTGGAACATATTATTCATAGACCTGAGTATTCAAGGAAAGGTGAAGGGGTTGCCAGATCCACAACAGTATGTTGAACAGAGCACCTGATTCCTTTTCTGTGAATAAAAAAACCTAGCTTTAAGCAACTAGATGGTTTTCACAGAGATACTTAGATCTGTTTGGAACAGATTACCTAAACAAAAAACTGCAGAACGCTGACCTCAGCGTAAAACACCAAATATCACCTGAACAATTGTTTTTATTTTACACTAAACTATAAGAGATAACTATCGTTCAAGCCATTATCCAAGTATTAGAAAATTCCTAATGTTTTATTTTCCACATTCTTGTGTTACTTTTGACAAAACACACTTAATATATTTAACTCAGTTTTTCTATAAAAAGCATACAAGCTCTTTGCAACAAAAATTACAACTCATTATGAAAAAGTGTCATAATTTTATAGCAGTTTTCTAGAGAAGTTTGACTATTACCTTTATGCTCTTGAAGGACACTTGAGTTTCACGCAAGTTCTGTTAACAAGCATTTATTTTTGGAATGCCTCTTAATGATAGAGACAAGGATAACAAACATATGGACAACTGCTGGGATTAGTTTCATCCAAAATGTCAATGCATAATTTCCATACAAGATCAATAAATAAATATAAAAATTAAACCTAGTATTTTCCAGCTTTGAAAATGAATGCTAGAAGTTGTGTTGTTTTGGACTTGTTTTTTCCTGGATGAATGATTTTCATCAGACAAGTGTCTTCATGACAACAGTTCAAAAGAATAGTTTACAAGTCATCTGAAAACTAGCTGAAATTTGTACAACTTTGTAACACTGAAGAGCATTCAATTTTAGTGTAAGTAGAAATCTGTGTTAGCAAGTACTTCTGAGTTGCATCTAGTCTTGTTTGTGTATGCTTACAACGTGATTATTCTTTCCAAGCTTTAACACATAAAATGTCCCAAACAAAAAACCAGTAGCATGAAGAATGGCTGTGAAAAGAGTAACATAATGCAATCTTATAGGCCATATTAGCACAAAGTGCAAACAAGGGGGCCAAACCCACACCAGCGGGCTGGTCAGCGGGATAGCACAATGCATGTAAGTAGATAGGTGTTTTCACTCAAAACCACGTATTGCGCTCTGGCCCACACATAGTTAGAAAAAGCAGATATAAGACGTTGCCAGAAAGTTTGGAGCTTTCCTTGTATGTGCACAATTGATGAAAAATAATTTAAGTAGCAAAAAAACAGAACCAGAAAGTAATAATGAACACCTTTCATTCATGAATGCCTTTTGAAACATGAGGATTTTTTCCTAGATTTCTAGCATATGAAATATAAAATGTGCTCAGGGAGTCTCTAATCCAGTAATTTCTTTTACTAAAAATGTACTTCTACAGGGTGCTATTGTGGAGAAGAGCTACAAATCTTCTATAAAATAGGCTTTCAACAATATACTATAAAGAATTAAAAATATGTTTGAACATACTGGACACAGCAGAGAAAGCTTATTTTTTAATCTGATTATTAAAACTGTAGGGAAATGCTTATGTGTTTAATAACCATATAATGAATTAGTGGAACAGGTGCACATCTTTTCATACATTTAATGAGATGTAACTATTTAGTCATTGAATAGATTTCCAGTTGTTATTTTGCTGATTAAGTACATAAACTGTTAATAAATAATGCAGCATTTAAGATATTAAAAATCATTCTTACGTTCTGGAAGTAGAAACCAATGTGTTTTTCATGCTTTTATAACGGCATAATAAATGCTCAAGAATACTTTATATCACACATAAAATGAGAAAGAAAACGCCAAGCTGTAGTATCAACGATCACTCTGTCAGCCAATAGCTCCATAAGAAAATCTCTGAGCACCTTGTGCGGAACAGAAGAAAGAGCTGGTCTGTTTGTTTCTGGGGCATAAGAGGATTACCCATTATGGCTCAACAAGCTAGTTTACCTGAGAATGGCAAATTAATTCCATTCTGCAGTCAGTCAAAAAAGCAACATTGCCACCAATTTCAGCAATGCAAAGTTTAGTTCATCAGAATCCCTTCCTGAATATTCAGGGAACCTTCTCCCTACCCCCTCACACGCCCTAGGAGTCCACAGAAGTCACACCTACTCTTAATTTCTTCAGGACTTGTTTCATTTCATTTTGACTGGTGGAACAAGCAGAACTCATAGACAGTCATATTATCAGTTAGGAAATCAAATCTTCAACATACTTTCTGTTGAGTACAACTCCTGGCCTATGATTAACAGACAAGATGAAGTTCTTTTCTGATTCAAACATGATATTAAATTGATATTTTGTATTAAGATTCAGCAGAAAGGAAAGTTTATTAACAGAATCATCATGAGCTAGAGACAGACGCACAGCCACCTGGATAGTGTTTTATCAGTATTCAGGTATAAGAGATTCCAGTAAAGCTAATTTCTTAATGTAGAATTGTTAATGCTAATATACAATTTAAAAAGAATCTTCCAAAGACTCATAAATGCTTATGCCAGTGTTTAACATTAAACCTAGTATCTTGACTTCCCTCTGAAGAAGTCCTGACTAGTGCCATCAGTGACACTATTCTCAAATTCCCAAGCTCAATCTTATGAATGAATCTTAATAATCAAATTCAAGACAAAGAAAACGCTTGTCTTTATTTTTCCATGCAGTCACTAAAACTTAAGTAAGTGTGGTACTTTGGAGTAATACATAGATGTCTTTAAAAGCAAATAATATGGAAACAAAGCAAACACATTTCACTATCATTTTAAGAAACATAGTTCTAAATACACCAGGAAGCAAGCTTCTGTAGATATTTAAGATGCAGAAGGAGTGCCACATTGGACAACTCTGACACACCCTTTGCCTACGCATCACAGAAAGTCCCATTTTTTGAGCTCAGTGATAACTTCCCTGTCTTATATCTTCTGCTGCCTAGAGCTACATACTGCATGCTAGATATAGGTGCACTAGAAAGGTCACACCAGTCAGTTCTTAGAATCTAACACACATATTTTGTTGAAGGGTCTTCATGGCATTCTTATAATCATTTTGGATCCTGTGACAGAACTCAGAAGTTTTGCTTTTATGAATCATAGTTGTTTTTTTTCCTCTCTCTCCAAACCAAAGAACAGGTTTAAGTGTTCTGCGAGAGCAAACTTTTCGCTCTGAAGAGAGAAGGGAAGTGAGGACATTTTTTGTCTTCCCCCGCCCCCCGTTTGGAGGCAGAGAAGAGGTAGGAAGAGAAAAATATTAGAAATAGGTACTGGGATTTTAAAAGGTTTTTTCTATAATTCAGCTACATATTGTTCCTTGGAATATCAGTCAAGAAATAAATATCACAAAGAGTTCTAGTCCTGTGGAAACTAAGTATACACCTGATATTTTTCTGTATCAACATGAGAATACATTAGCTTGACTTATCTATGTAAAAAGACAGAAAGTACCACTATAGTGTTTAGAGCTTGGCAAATAAGTTTTGCCGAGTCTGAGCCTTGGGGTGGGGGGTGGGGGGGTAAGGACAAACAAAGTGTTTGACAAGTTCCACAGAATTTGTTTTACCACGCTAAAAGATGTAAATGCTTGACAAAGCCAAGATTTTTGGACAGCACAGTACCACCCTATCCTTGAAACAATGACGTGATGTTACCACCACATCTCGTTAGCCAGGTAGTTGATCAATAGCACTAAGGATAAGGATAGCAAGTGAAGTCAGAAATAACCTACCAATAAAGTTAAGCTCAAAATTTGCCCAGAATAGCAAGTGTTTCTTTATGAGGACTGAAGAACATTTTGGTAACAGCACTTATCTAGGGTGAGGGAAACTCACTTTGAGCTTCTGACTTATTTTATAGGAAATTGCCAGAAACTCACTGGAAGTTGTGATGTATTTTGTTTGATTTTTTTATTATTCAAAAGAGTAAATAAAGGTTTCAAAAACATCCTTGTTGTGGGGTAAGGGTGAACACACTGAAGGTTTTTAAGTTGTCTGGAAAAACACTATTCACCTACTACTGGTTCCAAAACCATAAGCCTTGCAGTATGGTGAAATCAGTGTTAAGATAGAAACTTTGAACTTTAAACTGATTAGCCTTCAAAAAGTCTCACGGAAGAATAATAGATATAAAAAGTAACAAAGAGAGCTGAAGAAAATTGCCGATTAGAGAGTTGAGGGATTAAGCTGAGTCATGGGCTGGGGTCACGTGGCAGGATGGGTGTGGAACAAAATCTGTGACTATGAATCCCGTATCCTAAAATCTCTTATTTGTTTAGGATAAATCTGACAGTGTTTTGGTGACCGTTTTCTGAATTTTCCTGAAGATAATAAAAAAAAAGCTAGGCAGATTTTAGAATTACACCTGTGCTGCCAGAATTCTAACTAACCACCACAAGTAAAGTTCATTTTAAAAATCCAAAACAAGACCTACAAATTTCAGATGTGATTTTGTTGTACTGTTGGTACCACATGCTGGCTGTAGGAGGGAAGCCATGGCCTTTGCTCCATTTTCCTTGCCTTTCTCTGTCTCTTGTTGACTTCAAAGTTTAATGTTCACAACCTGTTTGCTGCAATAGTCTTAACCACAGTTTACAACCCTGTACATTATGAACCATCACATTCCAACGCTCCATTCTTAACACAATTATACATCATTCTAATGGGACAGATCAATCAATGTATGCCTTTATTATGCATGCAGATAATGATCTTAAAAGAAAAGTACATCAAAATAAACAAGAACGTGCAAAAAAAAATCAATAAATACAGTGACATCTTTCAAATACCAGTCGTTTTCCATTTCTTAGTAGACAAATATTTTAGCTTCATCCTATATTTCTCTTAGCAATTCTTAGGGCAACTTTTAAAAATTTTTTTCTTCTGTTTCTTCTCAACATATCCTCACTCTAACAGTTTGTGAAAAAGGTAGTAACAGGGAACATTATACAATAGCATCAGGAAAAATTCCTCTGAAATGCAGAGAAGATATTAATTTAAGAATTAGTTTTGGAGTTCTCTTGTTTTAATACTAATAATAGAATAGGGGAAGTTAGGCCCCAGCAAGAATTTAGGCACCAAGATTCAAATTTAGTTTTGTCATGACTTGACACAGCATGTTACAGCTCCTCTGTTGAAAAGTGTTGCTTATAAGAATATCCTCTATCCAAGACTAAAAAGCTGCAGCCTATTCACAGGAGATATTACACCTCCTCAGCTTTTCTTTATTTTCTGTTCTATAAGTTACTATTATAGGTCAGAGACTGATTGTTCTTTGTATATGAAAAGGGTGGTCTGCGCACCTTCAGTGCTTGTAAAAATAAGAAGTTCAAACACAAAGTGATGGATTGGTCTTTTATATAAAAGTAAGAAATTGCTACACAGCTAAAAATATGCTTATCAAAAAGAGACAAGGTCTTCTTGTATGAAAGCATATCCAGGTTAAAACCAGAATACCTTGATTAGATTAAAAATACAGTAGGAATACTAATATAAGTTAATATTCTTCATATCTCCTACAATCTTGAAACATGCCAGGAAACAAGCCATTGTTGGTTGTTTTTCCTGGTTGGCATTATTATTTTTTTTTATTTTTATGATTCCCTATCTAAGAAACCGGCATGCTAAAAACGTGGCTACAGAAACGTTAGCCTGCTACTAATTTCTTTAAAATGGATAAATCTCCCATAATTCTATATTTGGACACTGAATAATTTTTAGCAAATCCAAGGAAAAAGCAAGCAACCAGATGCCATGTTACATGTTTTCACAGCAGTAGCAGGGTCATTACTGTCTGACTTTGGCAAGGACTTGTTACAGAATTCAAGTGACATGCTACTGCGAGAAATGACAGCAACTGGATTACTAGGGACAGCTTTTCACCTATTTGCCATTGACAGGTACAAATTTGAGGCATTAGCAATACTCGTGTGTGTGTATGGGCACTTGCCAGTCCCTAGAGCTTCTTGGAGACTTTGTTCCCTTCATCTGCGGGAAGATGAAGCCAGTAATTAGTATGGAGGGGAATTAGACTAAAAATGGCAATAAAAGATAATTTAGACTCAGGAGTGGGTTCATTATTTTGATTCTGGAATATGCTACCTATGAAAAAGTAGAAGAGTTAAGAAACTGGACTTGTTTCTTATCCATACATGTAGGCTGACAAAACATCTATTTGTCTATGACTTTATTCTAAAACAAACTATTCTTTGTAAAAGTATTTCCATTACTGTAGTCAGTGCTCCTAGAAAAACAGTGCTCTTCAACAGCTTCAAATACCTTCTTGCAAGAACTGAGTTGCTAAGTAAAAACTGACATTAGGTACACCAGCCTTACCTGATAAACCACAGCCTGGAGGTCTGAGAAATTACCCTTTCCAAGTCAGAGGCATTTAATTCACTGAATTTCGTCAGGAAGTTTTACTTTTAAATAAGTAACCTTACTTAAGGGTTTGTTAAGTCACTTTAATTCTCACCTATTAGAAGTTATTACCTCTTATCTTTTGTCTTCCACTTTAAAGTCTTGGTGACATTTTTTTGTAGAGCATTATGATACTTACAATAAAAATGTTTCAAAGCCATCTTGATTTTTTTCTCCTTGTCTAGATTAATAAAGCCACACAGCTAAAAAAGAATGGTTTATGTGTAAATGTGGCTATATTGCAAGTTTTTCCCCCAAAAAGGAAAATTCAAAGTAAGTTTACTGTTCTTTAAAAAACAGATTACCTGTGCAATAGTAGGATATGTAATGTAAAACGTCTACATCAGTAAAATAGGGCCATTTTTCTCCCCCAGCATGTTGGATATTAAACTAGCTATAGTCCTATGTTATAAATCTCACATGAACAGAAATTTTCTTCTGTAAACTTTCAAACCTGCACAGATTACCGAATACTTCCAACACATCTGGAGAGGCTAAACAAATTATTTTCAGTTATTAGTATTGTAAAAGTCAGCTTCTTAAACCTCCTCAGCTTACCAAGAACAGGAAATTAGCTAAACAAGCTTAGATGACAGAAGGTATAAAGTGAAAAATATGTTTCCAGTTTAAAATAGAATCCTCTTCAGCTAAGTAATAATGTTTTTCCCTATTTGGTTTCAGAAGTGGTACTACCATTCTAATATAATCAGTTGCCAAACAAATCTGTCCAGTCACCAAAAAAAGAAAAAGAGTTTGTTTCAAGTTTTTGTTTAATGTACCCATTGCAAAGATCAAATGAACCTTGTCTATTTTTATAAGCCTTTCTTTTTCTATGACTAAATGTTGAAGATGGTGGCAAAAGGAATAGATAAACTTTTCTCACTGTAATTAGTATTATTTTGTGACTAAACATTTAATAGTCATCTTCAAAAAAAGTTTTTGGGTTTTTTTGAGTTTGGTTCCCTCCCCAGTAATTTCGACAGGCTCCTCCAACCACTACTTCAACCCGTTTATTCCACTTATACCAAAGCTATTTCAGTAGTGTAGTACTATTGACTTTAATATATTTCCATTCAGATTGCTACGTATTTTAGTATTTTGCAGAGCTGGGGTCTAAAATAACTACTTACACAGAAATGGTTCTGATTGAGAGGAGGGGACACTACACATCATATTTATTCCTTCTTCTACTTTGCTATCTCTGAAGTACCAAAATTAGAACACAAAGCAGGTGGTTTTGAGTGCACAGAGACCATCGTTCACACTACATTTTCTTCCATCAAAAGTGTTGTTTCTAAGAAAAGATACAGATGCATATATGCACACACTCACATATGCAACACATATAGAACAAGCTTTCTCTGCCAAAACATTATTCCCTTTGGCCAACAACTAGCCAGTTGATTTAAATCATTGCCACAGAGTTAAGTCATTAGGAAGAAAGACAGGAAAAATTCTAATTACATGGGGAATGTGCCAAGAAACCTCCATATCCACAAGTCCTTTTGTCTTGAATGAGACCTAAAGACAAACTTGGAGGCTAATAAAAACACCAATATTAAGAATCAACAAGGGACAGAGAGAACTGAAGTGGTGATTCAGCCACATTTTAAGTGCCCATAAAAATGTTTTCTAATATGTTACCATTCAGTGATAACATTATTTCGGTGTTTTGGTAACAAAAAACATGGTTAACCATTCATAGAAATTCAGATTATGCAGTTTATTGCAAATGGTCAGATAAGCTTCAAAACATTTCTCAAATTATCAAATTAAAATCAATAAAAAATCAAATTAGCACACAAGTATTCCCAGCACTAAACACTTATAGACGATTTGCGTTGCCGTATCACCTGCATACAGTTCTGAAAAATCCCCCCTCCCCAATGCTTGGGCAGTATAACTTGAAAATAATAGATTAATGAACAAGATAGATGAAGGATAAATTTGTGCTGACGTTTAAAAATGAAGGGGTTTGTTCTATTTTCCAAGAAGTCAGGATGACTAAAGCTGCGAATTTACAGACTGAATTTGCATCCTCAACCTGATTTTGGGCAAAATCTCCCATATCCAACGCTAGCAACTCAGTTGACAGGCTGCCTAAGAAACCCACAAAACAACTAACCAATCCTCACATGACAGTAGTTGCTCTATATTTTATTCTGCTCAGAACAGATGATTTGTTACATCATTGAAAAATCCCGTTACGTTTACTTTTTTCAAAGAATACTTTTCTGATATAAATAAATACTGCCAGGAAAATAAGAAAAAAGAAAACAAAAGAAAACAAACCAGTTGGGATGGCATAACATTGGACATTTTATGGGAGAAATGGAAAACAATTCTTCCATTCATTCTTCTCATTCAGAGAGCAGCACAGCAGGTAAATTCATAGTCACACACACATTTCTGTTGGAAAAGGGCTCAGAGTACGTGACTGAGCAGACCTGGGAAAACTTAAGGCCAACTTGACTCCAAGACATTTTCCTCCGTGTCATCCTATGTAGGTGCTTTACTTTTTAGCCTTCTGTGAAAAAGGCTTTCATTAACCATTTCATTGAGCTGTCATCCTGACGCTTTCTCTTTTATGCCCTCTATTTATTCCACAGAGCTTTACCTCAATGGCCCCGAAGCCTTGGGACTGGAACCTGATCCCAGACTGTAGACAGAGCAGCAAGAACAGCTTTCATTGACTCACTAAATTTAAGACCTTTTTTATTTTCTTTCCCCAAATTTCACAGGATTTACAGAGAGACATAAAAAAAAAAATAGAGACAGCCCTACCTATGTGTTTAGCAGTGTCAAAATACAGCAGTATTTAAAACAACAGTCAACATTCTGATAAATACATATTAAATGGAGCAGGAGTTAATGACTTCAAGGTACAGAGTATGTTAAAGTCACAGCACTTCACGTAACACATAAGAAAGTGAAAGCAAGCTTGTCAATGTTGAAACCAATGTATTTGTATGAAGTTTTACACCACTTATCCTTTAGGTTTATTACATGAGGTCAGACAGCAAATATAATTTTAATTTATTGGAACTGTTTCATCATTTGGATCAAATATCCAAATCCTTACTTGCTGAGAAGCTTAAAATTATCAAAGCCTGGAGGACATTTACAAAAGATTTTTTTTTTTTTTTTATTTATGAAAAATTGTTCTAGAGAAAGCCAAGGTCTTTTTTAAAGAATTTGCAAACAGCAAAATTCAAAGCAGCAATTCAGTTTGACTATCCTAAACTCCAGGTGACATGATCTACTTGACAATTCTTCCCCCTTTATTTTTTTCTTAGATGAAACTTAGATAAAAATAGGCACTATGAGAGTGATGATTTAGTCTGAACATAGAAGAATCATGAGTATATCCCTAGTTTTCACATTAAGCCAAAGCTGGTAATACTACTTCTGACACATTTAGACAGTTTTGTCCTAAACCAGTAGATATTTCAGGCGCACTGAAATCAAGCCACTTGATTTTTCACTGCTAATTTAACACATAACTTCAATGTATTTTGTGTTTCATGCTATACACACAGACTTATGAAAAGTGAAAGCTTTGCAATTGAAATATATGCATTTAGTTTATGGAAAAAATATTTAATAACAGAAGTTCCACCCACAACCATGCGTCTCTGAAACATCAATCGTTATGAAAAACTACCACTAGAGTTTTATAACAAAGACAATCATTTGAGTGAAAAATCATTGATTTAGTGTCTAATTTCAGAGGCCACTCCAGTTAAGCATCAGATAAATCATATCCCTGTATGATGACTTCAGCAGATATTTGATAACACTGCAGAGAATGTTGAAAGTTTCCAGATAGAACAAACTTTTACTTTGCTTAATTTTTCAGAAAACATTTGTCTGTTTAGACTGGAACTTTCTTACCTTATATAATCAGACAAAGAGAGTGACTCTGTTTTATAGCACTGGTCAATGTCAACAGGTCTTAACATCCAATTCTTTTTTACATGGTCTTAAGTTTTAGATGTGCATAGTTCTGATATAATTAACTATCAGAAAGCAGCTACCAGGATACTCCTCTTCATTTTGATAAAAAGTGATCTAATTGCCAGAACATTCCACAGAGAAAATCATTTAAAAGTAAGGTTTTCAGCCCTTCTCCATGTATGACTTACACTGTGCACAGCTTGCATAGAAAAGCAAGACCTTTCTTTTGATTTAACCAGCACCTGGATCTGAGAACAATTCAGCCTTCTTGAGCCTAGACTCAGTCGTTTGAAGCTATACTGGATGTAGAGAGAGTAACTGATTTTTTCTTTTGTGTTATGCCACATTTTTTCAGTACTCACTTAAGTAGGTCATATCACAGTCCATTAATGAACAGAAAATTGCTTCAACCAGTGACCCATCTTGTCCTTCAGTCACCATCTTATATATATATCTATATATATATCTCTATCAGTCACCAGACACATGCAAGTATTGGAAAAGAAACATACAGACAAAAACCATTTGTAGTTTTCCTGTTTTGAATAAAAAGTAATATGCATAATTGCAACTATTATTCAAATATTTATCACCAGCTGCACCCACAATTTGTTTTAGCCCACAATAACACATTCACGAGTGTACTAAATTTTGTACTACTAATATCGGGTACTGCAAGTTTAGGAACAATTCCACTGCTTCTATGTAATGATGCGAGTTTTTCTTTGATTATACTCCATTTTTTTCATTGCAGTGTCATGCTATGATGAGTGCATGTTTCGCTTTATAAAATGTGAAACCACTGACAAATCCAGATGCCAGGTTATACTTGATATATCAGAGTAAATACTGGTTTCCATAGCATCAGTATACACTGGGAGCTCTCTCTTTTGTTTTAAATACTCTAGGGTTTTTATACATTATCTTCAGTGTCAAGAGGAGATTGCTACTAATATTTGACTGTCATAAGAAAAATGTAATTATAACCAATGGAAATCAAAGTATTAAAATAAAGCATAATCTTGGTTTATTTTTAATTGAAATAATTTGGAAAGTCACTGTTGTGTAACCTGTCTGTTTTAATTAAACTAACATTCAAAAAGTCTTATTAAGGTATGGAGAAAAAGATACAAGTCCCTCTTGAGAAGATTGGAAAGATTATTTTTCTTTTAAATGCACGTTAAGTGACATTAACACAAAGCAGTGCATACTTTCAGAACTATTCTGGGAATATTGACATCCATCCAGCTGTAAATTATGTCACAAATTTAACCTAGAATTGAATACTAAAAGGCAGTAAACCTGTACATGTTAAGGAGTGAGAAAAGAGGTTCACAAACTCAATATTAATTCACCAGTTTGTTTCTAAATATATTCTTTTATCAGATACAGTTTAGATCATCTCTCTCTACAGTTTTCCACCACAGAAATGAAATATTTGCGTGCTACAGCTGTTACAGTAAGCACAGATGCTTAGTTTATAACTTCTGCTTTTTTCAAAAAAAGTTTTTCTTACTTTCCCAGTGCTTCTCTGCTTCAGTTAATTCTTTCACATTTTATCAGTACTATGAAAATGCCGGTTTCCAGCTAATTAGACACAATCAATCAACGATATCATATTGAACTGTAACAAAACCAGATTTACCTGGGATCCAGGTAGTACTGCGAAAAGCAAGGCATTTGAATTTTTCACTTGAATTTTTGTCATAAATCCAGTACACTGTAAAGATAAAAGATGAGCACAAAATTAATATTTTATGTGGGATTAAAGGAAATTACACCGTTACATCTCTATATGAATACTATAAAGATAGATCAAAAGCTACAAAATTCAGCTAAGGCATAAATCTAATTCCTAGTGGAAGAAAACCTCTCTCTCAAGAAAGTAACTCAATTATCCTGTGTCCTTCGGTGATTGCTGACACAATACATCAGCTAGAAAACTTCAAATTAGGAAGAGACACAGACAAAAATAATTAAAAAGAGAAAAAAAAAAGCAGGTTGCAAAACACATAGCATTGCAATCCTTTTAAGTGGAGGAATAGAGGAATATTTCCCCCTCTTATTTATACTGTTCAATACATTATATTTATGTATGCTACTACAAAACAGTATTATTATTACCTCAGAAACACATTTATATAACTAAAAACTACCATAACAACGATTCTGGATATTCAACTAGCTTTTAAGTTTTGCCGACTTTAATGGCAGACCTTGAATTTTTGAGGATCCCAAATTCAGAGACCTGACTACATCATTAATCCTCCGTGATTCAAGAAATGTTTACATGTTTAGTAAAAAAAAAATTTCTTCTGATAAGCATATACATGTGACCAAAATGCAACACATTGCTTATTTCTGGGAGGCTTAATTGGAAACTGGTATCCTCAGTGAGCTACCATCATAAAAATGAGTGTAGAGGCATCTCTGAGGGACTTCTGCATGAGCCACTTAGCTAACAGAAAGGAGCTTTCTCTAAGGTTCTGTCTTCTGCCTTTTTCTATATCTTCTGAAATCCTGCACTTTAACTAAAGCTTCATATGCCAATGCTTGAAAAAGCCTCAAGTATAAAATAATAATAAAACAACTCTGAAGAGTCCATCAAAGCACCCACTTTTCCTGTGGAGTGCTGGGTTATTGGAACCCTTAATCTACCTATAAAACTAATCCAAAACTTTAAAATACTTACATTCGTTACTTATAGGTCTAAGGTAACAGACACATCCTCATACTTGTGATATTTCATATACATACACCTCAGAATACTCCTTTGAAATGAATTATTTTTGTGCTCAAGCTGTACTGCATCCTATATTTACAATCTAGGAAAACACAGCTACGTATACACACACACATACAAACATGTCAGCATAGGAGCGGAAAAGCAAACTATCAAAGCAAAAAAAACTAACACCCCAGCTCCATTGTTTTTTTTTTTAGCTTCATCTCAGAATTTTCAACACTTTAGCAACAATTTTTTTTTTCATAAGTTTTTCTTCAGAATTCAGCTTCATTTATTAATTTTATTACTACTAACTCTCTTGACCCATCAGACCCACCTTGTAGGACTTTTTCCGGCGAACTTAAAACTTCTTTGTTGTTGACTTGCTACTTGACAGACAAACACAAAAACCTTCCCTCTCACTAGTGTATCTCCTGCAAAGACTTTTGAGGGCCTGTTTAAATTAGCTGCCTGATCTCCTAATTATCCCATTCAGGTGGCCCAACTCAAAGCACCTGTGCTAGAGGGGAGGGTGGAAACAACAGATTGGCTTTAGGGGTATTTCCTACCTTAGGCCATACACTATAATACAATCTTTTGTATGGTAAAGTCTTCCATGACGTGTTTCCTTTTATCAATAAAACAACTCCAGTTAATAATTTACAGACAAAACGAGCATGGTAATTGCTGATTCTTTTTGGATTTTCCCCCACAGACTTAATTCCTCCCATGCCAGAAGGTTTACAACATCTAATCCCACATTTCACCTCTCACTCACCCCCTTAGGTGCTGTTTGTATTCACAGTCCTTTGTGATATCATATTAAAAACATCTGTGTCTATCTTCACCTCCACTACTTTTCTGTTCCAGTGTGGCCCCTTTTCCCTCAAGAAAGATTTTACATACTTTATTTATATTTCTCACTCTTATTCAATTTTCCCTACGTTTTCTCCATGAAGATTCCTTTTTTCCTGTTTTGAGAAAATAGGTAACAACAGTTTAAGCTCTATATTGAGCACAGGCAAAGTGAACTTTCAGGTAGCTGCTCTACAGGCAGAGATTGGGGTTGAATAGGAAGTTACTGACCAGTATTCTACAAACAAAAGAGACATCACAGACCATTTTTGAGGTCTCAGAAGTACAGCAATTTAGCCAGAATACCTCTAAATGTACTAGTAGAGAAGTAAGAAAACTGGAAACACGTTGCACAAATAGATATCTAGAATACATCTTATTGACAAATAATGTATCACACCAGAGAAATCTTGAAGCATATCCCACAATAGGACAACTTAAATTTGATGCTCCAAGCACTGCACCAAGGGCAGATAATTTTTTCAACACCCCAGCTCTGCCCACTGAGCTCAGACGCCAGGAGCAGCCCTGCTCCTCCTGTGCCCTCCCCCTGGAGCAGGCTGATGAGCAATCGGCAACATCTGAGGTAGAACTAATTTCTCAGAGGGCTCAGGTGTTCCAGCAGACTGCAGACTTCAATTCTCCATGTATAGTAGAGCTCTAATTAATTCTGAAATGTTAACAAATGTTTCTGATGTTGGAAGAAGGCATATAAATGTATAATTATCTTGAAGTAGTGTTATAACATATATTATGATATTTTTTTCATGTCAAAAGAACATACTTGAAAAAATTGTTACTTTTTTTTTTTTTTAACGTTTTCTTCCATGAAGAAATCTTGCAGTGAGAAGGGCTTACTTTTGCAAATAAAAACCCAGTTACTTTTACTTTTAGAGGATATCCTACCTGGATTTGCACTTAGAAAAATACCTAATATTTTTTTTTTCTTTTTAAGCTCTTTCAAAAATAAAAATCATTACAGTATTCATTTAAATAAGTAAAGTAAAACCTTTTTACTTATTTTAATTAAATATTCTATAATAATTGGAATACTGTGAGAACACAGTAGTCGTTTTCTGGATGATACTAACTATTTTTAGCCATGTTTTATAAGATTTGAAGGCAAGACAACTCTTACTCTTCCTTCTGATGGGAGCAATAGATTACACAACAGCTTGATTTTTCCCTATTTGGTCTTCTGCCACTTTACTGCTGAGTACTAATGGACTATAAGGTATTCTGCATGAGCTCTGTATTGCAATGAAGCGTTTTATTACTGAGTAAATGTAAAAAAGGGCGCAGGATTTCACCTCTCACATAGGTGCCCCAGAAAAATGGCCACAAAGTAATTTTCTCTGTCTCAATGAATATGCATTTAAATAAAACAGTTTCTGCAGGAGAGACAGAAAAACACACTAATATTCCTTATACCCAAATAAACAAGACTGTTTCACAGAAGGGTAAAAATTTTGCTTCTATTTTCTTTTCGAATAAACCAGAAGGAATATTTGAAATTCACCCTCCCAAGCTCTAGGTACCGGAACTGGTAAATGAAATAATTTAAAAATCACCAGAGACCAGGTATTTCCAAACAAACAGAGACCACAGAGTTTTGTCTACCTTGGCAATGATATTTCCTGGGTCTTTAAAAGATTTTCTCTGGAAGTCCTTGAACAACTTATACAGTTTCTGTGTCTTCAACAAAGTCTATCTGACAGAAGGTACAGTCCTTATCCTCTTATGCCTCTTTCTATTGTCCTTGTCTTCTGATTTGTTTAAAATGTTTTAGGTTTGTGTTTTTTTTTTTCCTTCCTGGGGGACGCTCATTGGTTTTGGATGACACAAGCCCCTGTTGCCATATCAACTGAAGTGACGGTCAATACCCTATTTAAGCATCCCATTTTTACCAGCAGGAGCTAAGTTTACAAGAACTTCCCTCACAATACCTCAGTTAGCTCAAAGAAACATCATTACAACTCTTAAACAAGTTGAAAATACTATCAAGTAGATAACCCCCAGGATATTTATAAACACAGTTACTGTTTCTTTCACTGTGACTTATGAAATAGTATGTAAAATTATGTCCAAAAAGAATTCAAAATGACAATCCTCAGTGGATCAAAAAGAATTTAACAGAGGTTAGTATACAAGTTTATTTAAATTTAGAAGTGTTCACTGGGCAAAATGAAGGGGAAAAACAAATGTAACGAAGAATTTCTACTTTGGAAATTACTTCCATG
The DNA here is from genome assembly GCA_026546715.1 of Gallinago undulata. Taxonomy (NCBI): domain Eukaryota; kingdom Metazoa; phylum Chordata; class Aves; order Charadriiformes; family Scolopacidae; genus Gallinago; species Gallinago undulata. Next base: position 12,122,331 of record JAOTQQ010000032.1, read on the forward strand.
ATAGTATCCCTGGAAAGATATTGCATCTGGCTTTGTTTCACACAATCACATGGGGTTAGAAGGGAGTACTGGAGATCATCTAGTCCAACCCCCTGCCAAAGCAGGTCCTCCTAGAGCAGGTTGCACAGGAACGTGTCCAGGTGGGTATTGAATGTCTCCAGAGAAGGAGATACTACCACCTCCCTGGGCAGCCTGTTCCAGGGCTCTGCCACCCTTAAAGAAGTTCCTCCTCATGTTTAGGTGGAACTTCTTATATTCAAGTCTGTGCCCATTTCCTCTTGTTCTGAGTTTATCCTACTATACATGATTATTTGAAAGATGCTTCTATACAGCATAGTTGGAAAGCAACTTTAGTGTTAGCTACTCTGGATTTTTCATAATCAAGTTTCAATCAAAGCCTTATACTTAACATCAGTAAGAAAAGTCATAGGTTTGTGGGGAGAAAAAAGAATGAAAAGGAACTAATAAAAATTATTGAGTCTGAAAAAAGCATGATTACATAATTTAAACCCTATTATTTAATTATATGTAGAACTGAGTGAGAATTCAATATCACGAGATCATAACTTGGCATCATGGTTCAAAAAACTACAACAAAATTCAGCTCCTGAGACAAAACATTTGCACAGATTAACAAGTAGGTTCTTTTACTCAGAATGAACTTCACAGAAACTACCAATACGTTTTTATAGATTTCTATCTATACTTTTGTCCCGTACTAGAAACAAAACATAAACTATGAAGTCTTGAAATTAATGTTATATCTATGAAAAGAATGGGATTGACACAATGGAACCTTTTTAGCCATAGGAAATGTATCCACTGGCCATCAGCATCTTCCTGACATTTCTACATCTCAACCTGACCTGTCAGGAAAACTCTAGCCAAAAAAAATAGTTCAGTCTTCACACACTTTGTCAGTTGCCCTTTTTCTTGAGAAAACAAGTGACTGTCAACCTGTGTCAACTGTAATGCTAGTTCTTGAAATTCAGGTACCAGCCCTGTAGTAACAGGACTGGGTCAGTTTCATGTAAAAATCCAGGAATCCTTTAATATTAATAGGTCCCATTTTTGCTCATTTGACACAGCAAAGAACGGTAAACTCAGCTAAGTCCATAATATTTAGGAAGCACAATACAATTAGGAAATGGTATCACCTTAAAAGTTAAATTAAATGTGGATAATTGAGAATCTCCAGTATCTACCGTATTCTGATTTGTTCAAAATCCTTTAAGAAGAAATTAATTCATTTTTACTTTTTCTTATGAGCATACAGATTTGGAAGGTATGCACTGCAACTTGATGGTGAGTGAAGTCTGAATTGTAATACCTGTGTTTAGATATAATATGTGACACAGTGACCGCCAAAGTGTGTAATGGGAAGAGGTAGGAAGAAGAAATTAACTGCATATGGACTTGGATAAAAGCTAAAAGGCTACAGGTTTTCTTAGAAACAATAGAATGGTGAACACCTCCACATTTATTGACTATTTTCAGAGCATGTAAAACTTGACTGAATGACAAAAAACACAATAAACTTTTGAAAGTATAAAAATAAAGGTTTTGAAGAAAGTCATGTAGACTGATGAAAAAAAAAAAGAAGCCATGTTTTGAAGATATATAAAAAATAAAAGCAATTACAAGCTGATTGTGAATGATAGACATTTTTCCATTAAAGTTTATACACATTCCATTCATTCACATTTGAGTGAGGTAAGAGGCAAAGCTTCTGAGAATTCATCCAGCTAATAACGGAACAAGTAACTTGAGAAAAGTTGCTAAAGGTGTATGAATATTTTTCATAACTGTGGAAGAAGATCTATTTTATTCACATAAAAATTATGTGCTTGAATTAATCCTTGCCATCTCTAGTCTGCTGATTTTGGAGACTCTCCGTTATAAATGTAGAAGCCATATGGATAAGTTCTCAAATTTGCTGCTGATATAAGTGAGCACAACTCCAGTTGTGTTTAATGAAATTGTGCCAAATTATTCCAACACTGATTCTGGCCCTAGAATGCAGGGCATTGGAAGCAGCCCTGACTCATACAACTCTATATGCTGATGGCAAGTCTCCAATTTTTCTCACTTCAGAGATAAAAAAGCTTTATTGTATAGGGTCATTGATATTCTCTGGATCTAGTAGCAAATTGCCTATTAAATAAACTACATCCATTTTTCCATTTGTGAATTGACTGAAAATAAGCTGAGGACATGGACAGATAAATTACTGAACCAAAAGGTAGCCGTGTCTAAGTTTTAAAGCAAAAAAAGTCAAGAGGTGTTTTAAGGGAAGACATTCTTCAGTGAAAAGTTTAGTAGATTTTCTTAGAAGTATGCCTTGTAGAAAATTGCATAAAGTTGTTTCTATGAGGAATATAAAAACATCATTATAGGTTTTGCAGAATCTCCAAAGTTCTGAATGTAAGTCTAAAAGTAGTGTTTAACCCACGAGTTAGTAGTTGCTGCTAAACTCCATTAATAAATAGTGGCAATAAGTGAAACAAGACTGGCCAACATTCTGAAACAAACCCAAAAGCAAATATATATTTTCTTATTTTCAGGATATAAATAATGTCAAGTGCAGAGTTTGGGGCATGTTTTTGAATTGAGAAATATTGTTTCAATATTGAATCTTGGGCACTGCACTCCGTAACTGCAGAACAAATCTCACATTTCTTTAAAGGACTACATTAAGCGTTTCTCCTCTTAGAGTTTGATGTATCCTAAAACTGTGAATAAATCCTATCTGAAAACAACACATTTTGCATGGATTCAATACAAAGTCTGGAAACAGACTGATATTTATTCAAAATGTTTGAGCCTTCAATCAAATTTTGCAGAAGCAATTGAGTTCCACATTTAAATAAAAATAAAAAATAATATTAGGAAACTTTGCAACTGAAGGCTTCACAGATGTCTGGAGATGTTTCAATGTTTTATACAGTACTTGCAAGCTTGTTGTGAATTGTTTACATTATGGCTCTAGAGAATTTTGATTCTGACAACCTGATTAAAACTGGCAACAGACTCTGATAGCCTAATTAAGTCTGGCACAAATGTCATCTGCATAACATAAGTAAAACATATTTTGTCTAACAAGCTGAAAGTAATTAAATGATGCAACAGGATCTTGTGAAGAAGCCATCTCATCTACACCCCTTTCCTGCTCTCTCTTCTTTCCATCCTTTAGCTGTTCCATTCCTCAACTTCAGTTCACTTCTAATGAAACTTCTGCTATCTTATGTTGTAACCTGCAGTCTCAGGATACGATTCAAGATTTTGAGACCTCCATTCCACTTTATACTTCACTGCATTCATCTTCTATTCTGTATCAACACAACTGTATATCACCCTCTGTATCAGCTTAAACAGTAGCAGAGCGTTGAATAGTGATTGAATAGTGGTCGATAGTGGTGACGGAAGGGTGGTGAAAAACATCGTAAGTTAGAAAATGAAAAAAAACCTCACTGGGTAAAACGGCTGATATTGAACAGTTATGCACTTAAATTCCCAAGGCAGGGGAAGAAGAGGGGAGGAAAGTAGAATTCACAATAGCTTGAACTGGAGAAAAAACTACCATAGCAGGGCAAACCGAGAGCTCCTCTTTCAATGAATAATTAGTTCATTTTGCATTTTTCATATATTATTTTCACTAAAGTGACGAGGGAAGATTTTCTGAACAACGATACTTGAACATGGAACTTCTCAGTATGACAGTTAAATACATTGCCTAGAGAAGGTGTGGATGTTCTATCCCCAAAATTGTTGAAAGTCAGGTTGGACAGAGCTTTGAGCAACATGTCCTACTGAAAGATGTCCCAGCCCATGGCAGGGGAAGTTGGATTAGATGACCTTCAAAGGTTCAACCCAAACAATTTTGTGATTCTGTGATCATGGTAATATCATCCCGTCTCTGCAGCATATTTGTACAAATGATTGCTATCATACAAATGATAGACTGTCTATCTTCCAGTGAGATTTCGGGTTGGAGAAGCTGTTTGAGCATTTTTCCCACAAGAAAGATGTGAAGATTAAAAATCAGGGTAGTACTGTCCTGAAGTCAAAGGACCCTAGCTATAATAAAATTACCAAGTAAAAGGAGTGAGGTGAGATGTATCCAGATGGTGAAAAATGATCCTAGAAAGTGAAGCAGAAATAATCACTTGAAAACAATAGCCCTTTCTATATGGTTCTCAGCTATGAAGTCTTGTACTCCTATCCTGTATGATGAATTGGAAAATAACAATCCTACAAACCGAACTTTCAAAGACTTCAATATCATCAGATTAAAATGATCATTTTTTGTCCTCATGCAGAGGGCATGCCCATCATTAATGCACTTTCATTTGAAATGATCAATGACAGACTGCTTTAAGCAACTTTGTAAAAGAAAAACAGCTTAGCCTTTGAACTTTTTATTAATGAGGACTGTAAGCAGAACTTCCTGTTTGTCTTCTCCCTAATTTCTGGCAATGTACAATCTAACATTTCAATTTCATAGGTAACATGGAGACCAATTTGTTGCTAAATGTTGTGAAGTTATGCCTTCGGCAGGTGAAATAAAAGCCTACCTTTCCAAGTGAGAAAGCTATTAGGCTGGGAGTTTCTTGAGGAAGGAATCTAAACCTTTCTCGATTTCTAAATAAATAAACAAATAAATTGTTATTTCTTTAATTACAATTTTCCTGCCTTTGAGATGAGAAACATGATGGAGAAGCATAATTAAGAATCCATGAAGACTTGTAAACTAATTTGAGTATGGGGGTACCCTGGATAGCCAGATGTTTAAATAGAAGCTACTAAATATCAAAGCTTTGTTTTTAATGACTGTAAGCATCCTCTCTACAAATCAGAACAAAGAAACTGTACCCATTATGCATCATGTACACATGAAGTTCACCTCCTTGCACTGAAACCCAAGCAGAGGTTTCTATGACAGATATAATCAGACACTGAAATATTTTTACTTAAATTTTAACATATTCAACTGAGTAGTTGGTTTTCTTTCCCTAATGTAATAGAGAGAATTAGATGTTTTATTTATTGCATCTATGATGCAAATCTCTCTTCTTAATTTCTGCTTTGCCCTAGAGCTTGTTGTTTTCTAATCATTTTTTATTATCTTTTTTTTTTGCATAATAAACTGGTGTTTAAGCAACTGAAACTAGATCTGGGAAAATTGAACTTAACTTTGCAAAGCCAGACACTTCCAGGATCATAGGCAATACAGAGACTAACATATCGTGAATAAAAAATGACATATTTGCTCTCATTTATAGTCCCAATGAGAATTCAGAGCTCAGAGAAGTATTTTGAACGAGGATGCAAGGAATGGTATTAAAGAGATACAGTTTCCTTTCATATATTTTAGAAGGAAAATTCCCATATAATACAGAATAAAAACATAAAGGAAGAAGGAAACTAGAAATATTCTTTTCTTTTCAAGTGCTCTGAGAACCTTACAGGAGAATTGCATTATAATAATCTAACAGCATATACAGCCTTGGTCCATTGATTGCGCTAATTTACTATACCTCTGTAAACCCAATGTCTTCCGTTTAACTTCTGGTGAAAACCAAACAACTTCTAGCCTGTGTTATGTTTTAAATTCCTTCTCCTGTCTTTTCTATTCTCATTTCTTTCAGTCTGGAAAGAAGATTTTTGCCTCTCTTTCTACCTCATTCTTCTCATTTTTCTCCTTTTCTCCTGTTAATCTTTGTTCCCAGCTGCATCTGACGTGAACGTACCCTCTCTTATGCACATAGTAATTCATTCATACACTGAACAGGATATAAAAGTATCATAAATTATCTTGTTAGCTAAGTAATGAATAGAGAGATAGCTAGACTTATCAATGTCATGAAAACTGGGAAATGCAGGGGGTTTGACGCCGCTTGCCTGGTTTGGAAGAAGAAGGCTGGTTTTCTGCAGATACCAATTCCAGTAATTTTGCCAGAGATAAGATTGAAAATTTGTTGTTTAACCAGTTTGCGCCAATGTAGCTTATAGCACTGTAAGATAAAATAGCAGACTGAGCCTTATGTCATACCTATGAAAATGAGGATCATCTGTAGCATTTTGATGTTAAGGGGAAAGGCTGTTGAGCGTTCAGTAGAATTCCTTATTTTGAGAAAAGTTAATGCTGTTGCTGGAAAATATTTGTGTGCTGTGTCTTGAGAAGGTGGGTTGGATCAGCCCAATAAACATGCACCTGGAAGACAATGCTACTGCAAAGGGCAGATTGACAAGCTTCTCTTGCATACCTTCTGCTCTTAATTGCGTTTCCGGTTTGTCCCTGATGTGGTTTCTGGAACCAGCAGGGGAGAATGTATGGAAAGCGTGCTGAAAACCTAATACATCAGTAATCAACAGAAGCATTTCAAATAGTAAATGGAAGCTCTACTCTACCAAAATTACAGACTGCCAAAATAGAAAGGTGAAACAGTGGGAATATGACCAAAGTAGCAATTTGCCCCAGGTTTTGTAAGGCTGCTGTCCACCCAAATTGCCAGATGTTCTAAAATGGACTTGATCCTTTACTCTGTACCATACCAACTACATAGGACTCAGCATATTTCTTCAACATCCATAATAAGCTTGCTTTTAACTGAGAGCGTAATAAGTTAGTCTTTTTTATTATTATTTTAATTTTATTGTAATATTGAGGTTGTATAGGATCCATCCGTACTGATCCTGACCAAGACACCATTGCACATCTAGGGGTCAGTGGTCCACGTAACAGGTAGGTAACCCGAGCGGGTACAGGCCTGTGTTGAACAAACCCTTTGGCCGCAGAAAAACTTCGACCTGCCCCTGGTAGCAAAGGAGCCCGTGGGCAGCTCCCACTGGGTACCAGCCATCACACCACCTGCCTGGCCTTGCCTTTCTCTCCAAGTGCAGCAAGAAGTTCTTATGAGAATCTACTCTGGAATAGACTCGCTTTCTTGTAAGGTCATTATATATTACCTCGAAGAACCTAAATGTGGGACCTTCTCTCCACAGACAGGATCTACTCTGGTCTGCACACTACGCCATGGGACAATCCATCTGATGCTGCTCAAACACAGGGTGCCTGGTGTCTGAAGGGACATAAAATTTATTCACTGTCTATATTCTTCTTATTCTATCTTATAAAATCAGTTATCTTATTAAGCCATGAGTTTTTTGACCCTTTCCTACTGAAATTGAGAAAGAACCCTGCACCATCTCTCTCTACGCCCTCCCCAAGTGCAGAACACAAACAAGTCATCTCACAAATAACAAGAAAATAAATAAATGACATCGTAAAGGTTAACAATGCCGTTCTTAACTGCCTTAAGCACTAAACTAAGCAGAACAACTCTAGTGGCTGTGAAACAAATCATCAGAGGTCAACCAAAGCTGGTCATGGTGAATTCCAAGCTTTACCTTCTGACTTTTGCAGAGCAGGCTGTTTACCTCAAAATGGAAGACAATTTATATGGTACAATAACCATAAAATGGATGAACGTTTTTCAGGGATACTGGAGGTTAGCAAGCATCAGGTTTTATTCTTAATGGAATGGTTTTTCATAAAGATCACAGTTTCTACAGAAAATAATGACAGAATTTAGTATCAAATATGTCAGGAATGAAGACCACATGGTTATTGTGAGAAATAACATTTAACCTTTCTCTTATGGCTGATGGAGGCCAATGCAGTATTTTATTATCAACATTGGCAGGTGATTTATTACCACTCCTTCTACTCCAGTAAAACCACATTAGGCTGTGCTCGATGTATCATTTGTTATCTTCAAACTCCCTGTACACTTTCTGCATGCATAATCTCTTTCTTGTAACACATTCCACAGAAAATGGTAAATATTTAAGTCATGATTCCAGATTCATCAAAAGCTTAGGGACTGGAATACAGTAGCTAAATGGATTGTGCCAGACAATACTTGGTGCCAACATAAAGCTTAAGTCTTGCAAAGAGTGATGTAATACATCTGAAACATCAGCCATGCATAATAGTGCATTAAGGTAGATTCAGGAGTGACAGAAAATGAATCATTAACAGACTTCAAAGGAGAACAGAACTTCATAGAATAAATTCAGGTCAGCTATCACAATGCCATTTACTTGTGTAACAGCAACCTTTACATCAAGAAAACTATGAAATAACTTTTCAGATGCAACTAAAATTGGATTTGTGCCTGGAGTCCTTGGAGCTCAAAGGGATTAATGGCAAAACTTTCATTAACATCAATAGGACCAAGTATTTATGTTATATTTAGTAGTCAAAGGTTGTTACTCAGGTACTAATGGAAATACATAGTTGTCCAGCTAACTTTTCTATCCTGTTCTGGTGATTACTTTAACTCTCTCCATAAACTCACTTGATCCCTAATTTTATGATAAAATAAAAAAGAATTACAGGAGATTATAAAGAACAGAGCATGAATAATGCGAGAGATACACCATTTTTGACACTCAGCATTTTGCCTATTAATCACAAAAGGATCAAACAAGACTTCTGGCAGGTTTTGCATCACTGTATCTACCTGTTTTGACTTTGACCAAATTGCATCATTATATTTCCCTGCATTTCATAGGTGAGGTCATAATGACAAACATTTTAATGGGTACAAGTAGGAAGGTACAGAAGACTTGTTCTTACAGTTGCAACTTTGTTGCAAGACCATTGTTTTTAGCAACTTACTATAAATACACAGTAAATTATCGTGTTTATTTTTTCCTGATTAGAAGAAGTGTTTTATTTTTGATGAAGTTTTTTTTCATATCTGATTTTTAAAGCCATATGAGCACACTTCAGTGAAAGCTCAGATCTGAATCAACACTGACACCCACCCTCACTCAGTAAATTAAATGGCTATTAGTAATGAAAGAATATGCATACTTTTTGGAACAGCTACTAATAGGATTTATATAGATCTCTGACTGAAAATTCAGTCACATTGTCCTTACATATATTGCATTAAATATCATGGCAATTCAAAGGTGACTGCCATTATAATGCCTCCTTTACTTCAGAGTCAAAACAAAGGAACAAAAACCCCTCAATATCTTTTAATCAAAGACCTCTTTAAATTTTGTTGTTAGATATACAATGGAAAAGGCCAGGCTCTCCAAATGAAAATGTAGCAAGTTCTACATTATTACAATTTAGATCTCGTAGAACTTTCTTATTTCTCTAGACCTTGAGGATGAATTATTTGCCACATCTGTGGGAAGAACTGCATCCGTGTAGACCAACACTAGAGAATCTGCATATTAAAAGTAAATATATAAAATTAAATTGGATAGCAAGAGCCTGTAAGATTATCCTATGACTGAAAAGGTTCTCTTGATATGTAAAAATGTTACAAGTAATATCTTGTGTCTGTTATTCTGCAGAGAAGTATGATGCAAAAGGTTGAGAACCAGGTATAGAATACAGGGGAATCTTTTAACTTGTGGGACAGAAACTCTGTAGGAATCATGTGAAGGTCTGCATTGCAGATGATAATATTGCTTCAGCATGTATTTTATCTGACTGAATCCTTATAAAAGTCATCACATTTTTAAGGAGACTTTTCATCCGGTTTCTTAAGGCAACAAGGTTTATAGAAATGCTCTGTCTCCTCTGCCCAATAACTTTTCAATCTGTTGGACAATTTCCTCTTAACCTGAGAGATGGAAAGAGATTAGTACTTTCACCAAGGAAAATTTGCAGCATGTTACCTACACATTCTCCTGTATGTCTGCATGCGAGGCCAGGTATATTGGTAAAAATATACATGGAAGAGCGAGATCAAGAATATCTCACTGAACAGAGTTTGTCTCTTATTAGATATAGAGTAACCCAACCATGACACACCAAGGAAAACCCATCTAAAAATTTCATTGCTCAGTCAACTACTTGTCTAGTCAAGTCTATCTGAAGAAAGACAAATGAAGTATTTCCGAGTTTTGCTTGAAAACGCAAAATCTAGCACCTTGGGACTTAAGCTTTTAGTCACCACAGTTAAGAAAGATGAATTATTATTTTTAAAAAGCACTCAGGAACTAAAGTTCATAGACTTAATCAAAATAAACAAAAACCAATTAATATTGTATAGTCGAATGTTTCCTTCAGTTTTTCATTTTGAAGTGTTTTATCTCTTCTGATTAAAAAATCATTAGCTTCTCATTAACGTAAAGTCTTCCTTGATAATCAAGACATACCTAACATATTTCTTAACGTCAGCCAAAAATCTTCATTAGACTTCCATGGTTATGAAAATAATAATAATTAATGGAGACATTCCTCTTTTAACTTTCCCAAATTAAAAAAGAAACAGTCTTATTTAATTAAAAAAATATTTCAGGACCAGGAAAAGGTGTCTGATTTTCCTGATGGTAAGGAATTAAATTTGTGGCTTTTCTTTTTGTCTTGTTTTCAAAGGCTACTAAGTATATACATTGTTGTATAACAAGAAAGCTTCAAAACAGAATAATCTCTTTTACCCTTGTCTAAGAGTTTCTTCTGTTTGGAACAGTTCCTACTACACCACACGCATGTACTACGCTTTGCTTTGAAGTCTCATTAGATATGTATGAGTTCGTAGTTTAGCAAACTGTTGAAATATCTTTTTCAAAAGCTCTGCTTGGCAGTGTGATATTTGACTAAACAAGTCAATTAAACTGAAGAAGATAAATTACATTCCAAAAGAAAGGTACCATTAGATGACTACCACATATTTCTAGCAATTCATTAGAGTGCTCCTGAGTTTATCTTTTCCAATTTAGTATGCAAGGAAAATGTGATACTAATGAAAACAGCACAGATTATTTGTTCACTTAATCAATCAGTTTCAAACTTTTGAGTGACAAGTTTACTTAAGTTAATTGAACGTATAACTTTGTCAAATCCAAACCTAGTGTAAGCACAGCCAAATCCTACCATTCTGTAATTCAACACACAGAGAAGCTTTGCCACATACAGTACGGGTTCTAAGGAAGGCTGTTTTAATAACAGAGACAAGATACTTGATTATTTAAGAATAGATCATTGCCATTTCCTTCTGCCTGTCATACTGTATTGAGAGAGGAGTATGCAGTCATATCATGGAATTCAGAAGAAAAGAGTTTCAACTTCAAAAAAAGACAGCTTCATTTCTTAACATTAACTTACTGCTGCACGGAAAGAGTTTTATTTTAATTTCAATTCTTTAGAACTGTTTTAAATCATGGGTTTGTTTTTGAAGTAAAAATATCAGGTATATGTAATCATCTTGAAACAACGCAACTCTCTTGTTGAGGAGGAAAAATAGCCAAATTATCTGCAAATTAATTCAGCAACTGAAATATTTATTGACTTCTGTTTAATATTAAGTAAAAGAAAAAAAGGAGAAAGCAAATTGGTGTAGAGTTCAGTTCAGCCATTGTGCGGGTGTCTGCCCACATCGGACTAACTTCTGATCAACTAACTTGCAATCTACCAAGAATAAAAGCTGGGGGTGTGTGTGTGGAAATGAGTACAGTGAGGTATCTTGTTCGTTTTGGTTGCTATAAAGATTTTACTTTACATATTCATAACCATTTCTCATGTGTTCTTGGTGGTCTGTGTATGTCCTGTATTTCAGCTATAAAATAGCATTGCTGAATGCTTGGGACCCTAGCTATCCTTGAATTATTCTTCACATCTCCGTGATTTTTTTTTCTACAGTTTTGAATACTTCAGTAGTTTTAAAGCTATTTGTTTCATTTTATTGTCTGTAGCTGTAAATTCCAGCAATTCTGTAGATTTCAGCAGCAGTGATGCTGCTGGAAAGATCTGTGTAAATGTCACCCTTAGGAGATAGCCTTTGCAGGATCAGGGCTATAGTTTACATTCCAAGCTTTATGAGGAAGATTGATTACGCTTGATATAATTCCATAATAATTTTGTCAAGTTCAGTAAAACAATCAGACTTTGAATTTGTTGTCTTATTTTTCAGACAAATAAGAAATTCAGCTTTCCCGACAGCATGCAATACTTTACAAGGATGTACTGTCTGCCACGCGATTCATATTTAGCTCCACGGCATGAATTCTGCTTAAACAGAATACAAATGGAAGAGAACATGATCAAATGGGACTCTCAGCCACATAAAATGGATTGTATTGCCACCTCTGAATAATTCAGATGAGTTCCATGAACTGAAAACAAAAACAAACCCCCTGAAACTTCAACAACAACAACAAAACCAGCAAGGGAGAGAAAAGATGATGATTCTACAGGTTGTTAATTCATGCTGGCAATCTAGTACTAGAACTGAGATTATCAGATGACTCAGTCTCTCATTGTGCCAATAAATATTCACAGTGCATAGGGAGTGCTGCCTACATAGACTGCAAGTAATGATAGCTACTGCAGTGATGCACAGCAGTCTGCTTTCAATATAAAATTTGGAAAGAAGGTAATCACTTGGTTGGGAATCCCCTTTGCTGATGAATATGCTGCTTAGTTCACTTCCCTGCTGAGTTATTATTAAATGGCACATTGTTATCAAATAAATAGTTCACTTTTCAGCAGGAACTATCTATCATTGTCATATGAATCATGAATCAGTGAAATTCTTCTTTTACTCTTATCCTCCCAAACAAAAAGGAAACACTGACTGAGTTCCTGCTGTGCACAATTTCCCCCCCTATTAGGTAGGGACAGTAGGAAACAATAACACTTAAATGAGAGGAAGAATATATTGTGGAACAACAGCAATAGGCTAATGTCTACTTGAACCACCTGCCTGTTCCAGTTACCTCTGCATATTGAGCAGTAAGCAGACATTTTGGTGCAAGAGCCATGCAAAACTATGTTGGGAATTATTTCCTTTGCCGAGAGCAAAGCAGCATTGTAAGTGCAAGATACACCATTAATATCAGCTGACCAAACATTTTTCCTTCTCTCTTGCTAGTCAAATATACGTCTATCTGTCAGCCACGGAAATGCTGCAATAGTGTCTGCACAGTGGCATCTATTTCCATAAACTGTCTTCCTCTCCTCATAAAGTACGGTGGTATACGCATACCACTTTTTTCACATTTACCTTCCATACTCAATTTTAAAGTTAATGAAACTTAAAAGAAGGATTTTAATATGGCAAAACCAGACCCTGATTATGTCAGAGGGACAAAAGCAAAAAAAGGTATTTTGTTGATTATAATGAAAGTAATGTGAAATATAAAAGTTATAGTTCAAAGGTCATTTTGCCAAACTCAGTCTTACTTAGGGTGTGGTACAAGGTACACTAAGTCTGTTCATAGTTTTTGCATCATAAAAATATCAGAATGCATCCACTAGTACAGACCAAGGGTCTATTCCTATATCCTTCCCAAACATTACCCAAAAGAAAATGTCTAGGACAGCGTAAGAAGGCAGCAAGAAACTATAATACCTCCCCTCTGATACTCTCCTAACCGCTGATCATCTTCATCTCTAGGAATCTGATGATCCCATTTTGGGTTTTTTTCATTTAGAAACCCTTTCCTAAGTGACTGCTTATTCTCCTCCTGAAGCCATATACACTTTTTGCATCTACAGCTGTTTCGGCAAGCAGTACCAGAAGTCTGTGATCTGTTACTCAAAGGACAAAACTCCCTTTGTCCATCGTGAAGCTGCTTGCTCTCAGCTTCCTTTATATATCACCAAAGGAGGCCTCTAACACCAAAGGTGTTGAGAAATCCCATGTTTTCACCCTACATAGGAAAATAATTTAGTACAAAGGCAGCTATTTATGCCTTCTTTTTCTCTCTTCCTCCCGCTAATTCTCTTTCAATTTCATACCTCAAATGAGAACTCTGATTCTGGTGGGGTTTTGGGGTTATTTTGTGGTGGTTTTTTTTTTTTTTTATCACTTTTATAGGACTGAATGGTTTCTAACTCTTACTAAAAAGATTGCAGGCATGCATTTGTAGTAAATATATATCTGTACTTCAGTCATTCAAAAGTAATATTGACTTTACAAGCCTAGTCATTATCAGTCATGTGTTTGAATTGCTTTGAAAAGATGGTAAATATCCTGCCTTTAGAGTGATGCAAAATATCATAGGAATCTCCCGGCAGATCATAATTTGGTCAGAAGGTCAGAAGAAAATAGATATCTCTCAGCACTATTTCCATACCTTTAAAAGTAATTTAAATAAGAGAATTGTCTTAAATACAATATAATTAATAAAATGGATTTTGAGCGATGAGATTTGGAGGTGGAAATTTAGAACAGTTGCATGAGGAACTTTTCCTAGATTTTTCTTTTTTTTTAATAAAACCATAGGTATGTTGATGAATGTATGTGGTTGTCAAATTGCTGTTTTTGTTAGAATCACTATTTTTTTGATATGCTTCAGTTGCATTAGTTGACATCTGCTTTCTACCCTAACACACCTTAGACTGGCTCCAACCTATAACTTTCATACACCTTTTCATAAGTATATTCTCAGTGTATATGCTTCCTTATAAAATTTACCCAAGTGATGCATAGAAAAACGTCTGTCCTTCACTAGCAACAGTTAGTATCTCATCTATCTGTTACCTACACAAATTAAAAGAGGACTTCAAAATTCTCTGCTACTGTTGCAGCATTCGATTTCTTGTCCTTAAATTTTCTAATAGTGATGTTTCTATAGCTGGACTCACGATGAATAACTTACATGAACATATAAAAATATGGATTAAAAAAAAAACAAACATGTGACAGCCTTATATGCTATGAAGGTTTTACTGGAAATATCCTGGTCTACCTTAAATTGGCTCACAGGTCCTGCCAACACAGTTGCAGTGTTGTGCCCAGGCAAGCTGGGTGCTAATAAAAGCATGGGATTCATAGATATGAGACTCACTGTGTGGGCTCATTTTCCTCAAGAAGGTGCTAAGTTACCTTTATAGAACTGTTATGATAGCAGAACAGAATGTTACAGCAGGCTCTGTTTTTATCTCCTGATTAATTTCACAGTATACTTTCCCATTTCTTAGTCACTTAAGAGTTACATCTAAATTATGAGCAGTCAGACAACATTAAGTATATAGTATTTTATGATGACATAAATATATATAATGAACATATGATGTTACTTTGATTTATCAAACTATGATTAAACATTAAACTTGTATATCTTCATCTTCTATACAGAATAAATTGTACATCATATTCTATGTATGTTACACTATAATTTCAGATAAGAAATATTATGAAGAGGGTAATTTTGCTGTTGAAAAATTGTCAGCAGAACTAATCAAAGTATCCCAAGACATTACAGAATGACTTGATTTCCTTTTTTTTTTTTTTGTTAAATGGTTATTATAATAAACCCTGTTCGTGAAATAGAAAGACAATTTAAACATGATCTCTGTGTTCTTAATCTTGAACTACCTACCATTCGTATTCAATACCTATAAATTCAACAAAAGCTGTGAATAGCTCTTTCCCAACAGTTAGAGACCTGGTGCAATTGTTAATCTTCAGGGGAGGCAGAACTGTTTCATATTCAATCTAGACACTTCGTCCAGAACTTACAGTTTGCAATATACATACCTTCCGTGAGGATGTTTAACTTAGGAAAGGTAAACTGGAGGTATGATTTCTGATCCTCCTTTTGACCTAAGAGCTAGCTACACTCTAGCAGTGAAAAGTGTGGAATTACTCTGTAAAGTTGAATTGGATTCAATCAAAAGCTAGGCTCGGCTTCAAACTGGTTTAAATTTTGTCCATGTTTTATGGACAGGAAGAAGATAGCATGGAGTTTAATGGGGCTCATGCACAAAATTTGTTGTCTGTGAGAAAGAGTAGAATAGTTTGTGGAGAAAAGGAAGAATGGAGGACAGTCTGCTAATATGCATCTCTGTGCCACAAATTTCCATGTCAAATTTACATATACTCTAATGCTTTGAATGACCATGTTCATTTCCAATTGTTTGATAATGGCAGAAGATACTATATACTGAGTAATCATACTTAGTATGGCTCACACCGAGTATGATTAGATCCATACATAGATGTATCTCTTGGTATGGGTCTCATATGTGACTTCACAGGACATTGACAAACTACAATACAAGAGTATTTACAGTTCAAGAATGAGAAAATACAGTTTCATGGATTATTTAATTATTCATGTTGGCTGTGAAGAAAATTAGGAAAATCCATAAAACATCAGAGTTCAGACTCACATTTTGTAGACTAAAGAAACAAATCAATGTTAAATAATTTTCATGTTATTTTTGTAAGTGCTCTCAATAATTAAAAGGCTAAGAAAAAACCAGTTTCCAACAAAACCTTATTGCCATTAATTTAATATTATGTGATTCACTGTGCTAATTTTTTTTTCTGTATGTTTACTTACATTTATATGTCTGTTATCAAGGTAGAAAAATGAAATAGAATCACATGGTAGCTGAAGGTCCCCAGAGAAACACAGAAAGTCCATGGATATTGACAGCTCTGGCCGCTGAGGTGCTTTGAGTTTTAGAAGCTGACTTCATGGAAGAGAGAGAGTACACCATGAGACATTGGAAAGATGAGAGTACTTGATACTAAAGTATGGAAAAGGAAATAATTTGCAGATAAGTATGTTTGGCATTCTCCAAGAGGCCAACTATACTCTTTTGTTTAAAACAGGGATATTGTTTGCATTTTATGAGTCCGTGGCATTTTACAGATTATGCGGCAGGTATGTTAAGTTATTGCTACAATAGTAGGTCTAGCAGCTGGAAGAATTTAATCTGGGAGGATTAGGCAGTAAAACCAACTCTGTCAAGAGTAAAACATCAGTAAATTCTTGAGGGTCTTTTTAAGAGGCCTGTATCAGAAAGGGAAACCAACCTGAATGTTTCTCTCCAATGGAACAGGAGATGAAGAAAAAGAGAATGCTTGATGGTAATCCCAGACAAGACCCCCAAAAGCCTCTAGATTCCTTATTTCACAAAAAGAAATACCAACCCACACCTTCAACCAATGACTGGATTCTCTGACATTTCCATTCTCCCCCGAGTTCCACAGGCCTGGACATCAAACAACTGGCTGTTCCTACTTAGTTTGGAGAAAAGTCTCAGCATGCACTTTTCATTCTGTTTTCTGCCCTCATCTATTTTCATGCTGTATGATTCTCCCCAAATAAAACACTTCTTTAAATTTTGAGATTGATTTGCTAACTCAAGGTAGGGTTTTTATACAGGGAAAGATTGGTATATCCTACTTCTAAAACACTGTATGCTATCTGGAGTCAAATTTCTGACAATTTTTGAAATAATCAGCAAGTAACTAGCCTATATTTTCCATTTTCAGATACAGCCTTAGGAAAACTTAATGATGAGATTTAATTGCATAATACCAATTATTTCTGTATCAATTTGCTGAAATAAACCTGGAGTCTCAGTGCTTCCATGTGCAATAGCTAATAGGTATGGTATTCTGAATTTACCTGGTGGGTAGGCAGCTCCTTAAAAAGAGATAAACTGATAATTATGTCAATGTCATTCTTTCATCTCTTAGAAGCCTTCTGAAAAGAAAAGTCTAATTAGAATGACAAATAAGGAAAGGCCATAATGGAAAGATGCCCTTATGCAGAGATAATTGTTGATAAGGATGCTGAAAGCAATTGAGTTCATATGAAAAGATAATTCTCATTAACAAGTGAAGAAAAGGTCTCATTATTTCCATTCCAATGGAGTCCTGACAAAACAGGTAAATAAACAATAGGAAATACACTACTTAATTTTACAGTACTTAAAAACATGATCTAAGAGTATTAAAGACTGTACTGTATGACCTTAATGTCAGTACAGTTCTGGTTTTAGTTGGTGATGTCTGTTTGTTTGTTTTCTGCACTGAAGTCCTGCTAATGGACAGAGGTGCTTGAAACTTGCCACTGAGAGTGTTAGAAGCTTACAGTTAATTCTCCAACCTCAAAATGATTGCCTTCACTTACGAGAGTGGGTTTTAGCAATAAGTGGTTGTCTAAAAGTCACTTTCCAATCCTTAGTGAGAGTGAAGTTTATGTTTTCAACTGTTTAACCTTAAGCCCACAGGAAAAAGTTCACACTACTCAGTAATCTACAGCAAACAATTTGGGTGCTCAAAAGACTGTTCTGTGTGCTGTAGATCTCCCTGTGGAGCAATGCTGAAGAACATGGCTATAACTCATCGCAAGTATTGATTACAATTGACTCATTAAGAAAGAAATCAATTCCTCTGAAGTATATAAATTGAAATGTGGGAAACAAAAGTGACTGGAGATAGAGTTTTGGTATTCATGGAACACTTTAACAGGTTCTGAAGAATGAAATTGAAATGTTTTGCACTAGAAAAACACATGCTTATTCTGAATGCCCATAATTCCTATACTGCTGGCATCTGTCTCTGCATTCCTTTTTCAGTAAACAGGATTCTTGTATTTTTTACTCTATAGTACAATTTCAACATATTTACTGGGCTATGAATGTCTCTCTCCTCTAAAAATCCTCATCCACACTTAGCAGGATATATTTCTTTTTCTGTTTTTTATCCATAATACAAAATGCCACACTTGAAGAGTATTTGTGATTTTTAAATTAAGCTGTTCAGCAATCTCCCTCTCTGGACTTCATATTCCATGTAAATGTATGATGCAATGAAGTGAAATATTACTACAACATCCTTCACTTAATTGTGAGCTATCATTTGGAATGATTGACAAAATGGAAAAGGGGAGGAAGAAATTTCTATCAAGAAATACAATGAACTTTTTGTTTTCAAGAGATATATTTTCTATATAATCTCTAAAATGTTCTACTTCCATGTTTTGATTCTACTATCCTTATGTTTCTATATGGAAACACTTTATTTTATATATATTCATAAGAAAGAATCAAAGCTTTTTAAGGTAAAATACGTAATTAAACTATAAAAAAAATACAAAATATTGTTTTGTTGTACTGTTAATTTTGATAAAATCTTGTTTCTAGGAAAAAAAATAAACTGGGTTTTCCAAGTTAACTTTGGAGCCTTTTTGCTAAGACTTTCTAAAGAAAACATCATTCTATTTCTCACCATCTTATAATTGACATGCTTATCAGTGTTTTCTCCAGTTCAATTAATTAGCTTCCAGTTCAATTAATTAACCTACGCTGGTTCTGCCAGAAGTCATAGGGGCTGTGGAGGGGTGCACAGAGTTTGTTCGTTCACATCTAGCTGTGATCCTAAGGCCTAGGCTTCTTTACAAAGAAATAGAAAAAACTAATTCTCTGGTTTTTTAAGCCTGCTAGTGGACATACAGCTTTGGTCCCCATGTGACTGACTGCTAAGTTCTTCTGGATAACAGTTGGAAAACACTAAAGAGATGGGGTGAGGGGTTGGGACAACACATCATTGCAAAAACAGATTTGTTTTGGGTAAGCAGAAAGAATTAGAGATTTTTATCCACCACCATTAGTCTTTAAAAGCTTCCAGTATCTCCATAGCCACCCCACAGACACCTGACAGACAATTCTGCCCTTAGGAAGCCCTTTCCTAGGGGTATAGAAAAGCATTTGGAAGGAATTCCAAGAAAGTGAGTGCCCAGAAAGAGAATCAATGTTAGACATCCATCCTATGCATTAAGTTCAGAATTTTAGACTTACCATGTTTTATTTCTTTCAATCAAATTAAGTTGGTCTCCCTCATGGCAGAATGAATGATACCTGCCTGTAATATAAATGCAATCTATATTTATAGTATTTAACTCCATCCCACTTTCCTTACTAAGTTCCTCTAGGTTTTTTTAATTGACATTTTCATTCTCTTCTGTCAAGGCAAGCCCTTCCAGCTTTGTGTCATTAGTAAATTTCATTTACACCATCCTTCTTCTTGTGTGCCAAGATAACTGATTAAATGACTTAAGATTTATTCCAGTAACATTCTTGCAGCCTGATACTCTCCCGTTTCACAACCAGTTCCTATGTCTGATTCATCCAGTTCCTTACAACCTTACAATTAATATGCCAATCAGTGTTTCTTTCCAGTTCGGTTAATTTCTTTCTTGTGACTATTAAAAGTTTCTGGGTTACTATTGCAGAACACTGCAGTAGAACCATGCACAGCTTTAGCAGCATCTGCTTTTCCATAGTCATACACGTGACAATAATTTTCACCAACTCCCTTGATTGTCATGAGGAATAGACTTGTAAAACACAGTACAACTCCACAGCTATGGAATACTACATGCACAACTCTAGTGCACACAATTAGGTTTAATTTCTATGATTTTTTTTTTTGCTTGTTTTTTTTTTGTTTTCCAAATGGCATCAAATCTATCTGTCATGAGAGTAATGGATTTCTGTATGCTGAAATTATTCTTTTGGAACAAAATGAAGCAAAAAAAATCCCATGGAGGACCACTCTATACTTTCTGATGAAACTTGTATGTCAAAGAGAAATATATAAAAGACTTATCCAGAAGAAAGCGTCTATGCCAGCCTATATTTTTGAGAAGCCATCTCCAGCATCTGCTCCCAGAGGAGCACAATAGCGTTTCTCTAGGGCAAATCCACTGGAGCGATTGTCCATTGTCACCCATCTTATGTTTCCACTTACATCTTTGCAGATATTTAAATACTATAATTTTCCTGAAGACTGGCTTGTGCATTCATTTTGCAATATTTTAAACAACAAGGATAACACCTCAAGCAGCCCTGCTAGCAGGAGTAGGTCATATTTATATCAACACTTACAACCCGGTCTTACAAGTTTATCCAAAACAAACCTGTTCAGCTTTCTCTATAGTGAGGCACTGCAAGCAGTTATGTTTGTTTTAGGGGTGGCCACTGTGAGCATAAGCCTAAGGAGGACACAGGAGTAGAAGTAACAGCTATTTTCAGCAATTTCTGTGTCTTATGTTTGCAAAATATGTGCAGCTTAAGGGGTACAGGTCCAAGGCAGTAAGGAGCTCAAAACTGTGTCTGCCACAAGATTATTTTGTGGCCAGTGTTGGTGAAAAAATTATGAGGTAAAATGAGTGAAGGGAGAAAACCAGGGAGAAATTGCATTGTACTGTGGCCAACAAAGTACCTTGCATCCTGCAGCTTAGTCTCTAAAAGTCTTTATCTTGGGGTTTTGAAGCTGCTATAAAATAGTTGATGTTAAAAAGTTCCTAACCATCAATCAATAAGACTACAAACTATGTTTATACCTGCTGGTGGCTTGCCTTTATATTTTTGTCTGTAGGTTAGGATGAATTGCTTGGGACAACTGCTAGCACAACAAAGTGGTAGAGCTGAATTCACAGTTGTTTTTCTACCAACTGTGTAATTCCATTTACTTCAGGTAAATTTGCAATACAGTCAACTCATATTTTTAAGATATTTGCCTGAAATTTCACTGCAAATATTTAACTTATTTTATTTTCAATTCTTAAGATCTTCTGAAGTAATGAAAAATCAATGAATCTGTATCTGAATAAAATACAATACAACAGCAATAAATCTTGTACAAGTCAGAAATATTTCTTTCTTGAAAATCTGGCTTTTCTCAAACTGAGAACAAAGGCCTCTTAGAGATGCTAAACGTAAATATAGCATACTGGTTACCTGAGACACAGGAGATTTCTATTTATTTTCCTCTTCCAAAGCTTTATAGAAATAACAGATTTATAGAAACCTAGCTCAGAATTACCAAGAGGCTACTGTTATAATGTAGTGCCATAGAATGGTAACAGAAAGATTTAACCCTGAATCTCCTTAAGATAAATATATTTGGGAAGGAGGACATCATCTTCTACCTTAGCTCAGAATTTATGGTTTTCACCCCAGATATGCCCACACCCTAAAGAGCTGACAGTTTTATAGTCAGTGCATTAGCTATTTTCATTTGAGGTACGCTTTTGACTTTGGACATAGATGTTAGCAGGCTTACACCCGTTCAATTTATAACCCTGCTGACTTGGCATTTAGCTATAAACCCAGAACTGGGCTCATGATCATCTTATTGCATTATTGCTGTCATGATAGTATTTGGTTACATAACTAGCCAAACATAGAATACATTATTTCAGACGCATCAGGAATTGTTTATTTTAATTCTTCTTCTTCATTAACCATACTAAGCCAAATTACTTGTGTCGAATTATTTTCAGCAACTCTTAAAAATACTGCTTGAAAGCCAACAGATCTCATCCTTAGCTCATTCATTGAATTTCATTATTCTCAAAAATTGGGCAACCAATTAGTCAGTTTTGTTCTGGTGAAGTTCCAAAAGTCAATGGACTTAATGCATTTAAGGCATTAATATATAAAACTTCAAATAGTATTTTCTCTTTATCTACAGTTTTTTTACTGAAGTGCTTCCTGCTGCTCAGTGATAGTGTCAGTTATTTCATTCTTCAGTAAAATAAGATCTATTAGTTAACTTCTAAATTAAGTAAAAACTGTGCAATACATTGTAAGCTACATAGAAATGTTGAAGACATGGGGTGGCAAAAAAGAATGCTGGGGCCTCCGTGGCCAAAGACAGATGATTGATGGTAGTGGCAGTAGAAATATTTGCCTTTTACTTAGTAAGCTTTGGACTAGAAGAAGTACAAGCTGCACAAACTTGCTGAGCCTAGTGATTAGAGACTAATTATTAGCTTAAGGAATAAGTCTCCATCCTTTACCCACCCACCTTTGCAATTTTTATTTCACATTTTATGCAACTTCTGCCTAATGTGAAAATTGTTAAGAGTGGAACAAGAATTTAGACTCTTTCAGTTTTAGCTGGTCCTACCAGTGGACTTCAGAGACATCATATTGTTACTCTGTGTTCATAAACCCTTCCACCACATTATCATACTGGTCCCCTATCTGATCTCCCACTCTGCCAGCATAGCCTGGTGGTTAGGATGCTCTCCTCTCTCCTTAAACTGGAGATTTGGAAGTAACTTAGGCAAAAGATAGATGCACAGATCAGTTCAGGTGCTCCTGCATATGCATACATGACCAAGGCACCTACAGAAGCAGAAAGTGACTTGGTTAAATACTCCTGAATGCTCTATATAAACTATATGCTATTTACAATCTTGATCTTACTCGAACAACTTCATAAGGTATGAGATCAAGACTCAGCCAAGGAAGTGAGACTCCTACTCAGTTCTTCCTAACCTGTACAGGACTTTCTTGGCAAAGAATCAGAAGTGTGGTAGATACTAAAGTCTTTTCACAAAGTGCAACCAGGACTTTCAACTTCAGTACTGTATTTTCAATAAAAAAAAATAAAAGATATTGTCTTAAAATACTTTAAAACAGTGACCTGGAAACCTGGAGAATATGGGCGAGATGAGCTCAGTTTCTTTTTTTATTTTTGGTTCCAAAATTTTTATCTACCTGGGACATTCTCATCTGTCAGATGAGATGTTCAGAGCACTCAGCAGGATGTCCCGTGTAACTATCGTAAAGACTTGACATAGACAGTTACTGATCCTGAACTGAAAGCTGTTAAAAATTAATTGGCTTCGTTCGTTTAATTTTTTTAATATTTTTTTTTTTCAGGAGGATGAGTATTTAGGCATATTTTTTTTCCTAACTTTCCCATCAGTTAATTATTTTAAACTCATCTGTTTTTTAACTCAATATCTATTCCTGAGAATTATTAACTCTGAAAAATCCACTGAAAGAAAACTAAAAGAACTCCACAATCCAGTTTTTTTCTGCTTGCTTTAAAGAATGATATTTAATAACCAGACTTTAGAGTTACTAGATTTTTTATTTTTATGCAAGAGACCTTCATATTTCATAAAGGCACACTTCATGATATAAAAGCATTGATTCAGCAGATATCTTCCTTTCCTAATCTGAGTTCTTCCCTTTTTTTTAACTTACAAAAACAAATCTGGTTTGTTTTTGTACCAAAAAACCCAAAAAAGATGGTTTGATGATGGGCAAGGAGGGAGAGTGAAAATCAATTCCTCTTATTTCCACAAGTGCATCTTTTGTTAACTTTATGGGAAAAGGGAAAAAAAATAGGGTCATGTGATTAAACCTTAAACAAAAATTAATATGTTGTTTAAACCCCAGTGTATCTAATTAAAGTTCATTACAGATGAAACCATAGGTGAACACAAGAACTGACAGGTTATCATGCACCACCAGATTGGTACTTAGATGAAAATGTGCAAAATAATGAACATATTTTTCAGTACCTCTAGTTGGATGCTCACAGCAAAGCTAAAGTCAACGTAACTACGATTAATCATTACAAGAATGTATCAAACACACTAATTTCTCTCCTGCAGAACAGTGCTGCTGTTCATGAAGACTGGTTGCATGAAATGAGTGTTCTCAGAGAAGTGACCCTGAAAGTTTGGGTGTCAGTACACACACGATTTCCTGAACTGCATTTTGAAAGCCTGAATTACCCCTACCTTTACAGTGTCTACGTGCACACATCTCAGGGCAGCCCGCCTCCTGCAATGCTTACATCTTCTGGGAGAAAAAGGTCCACTGAACTCTAATAAACTGTTTTAGACATAGTCCAGCAGATTAATTTCCCTCCCACACATAGTATTTTATCATCAATGTTTATTTGGCAAGTTCTTTTACTAGGTAGGTTTCTTTGAGAAAAGTTTTAGAAATTCTGGTCGTAGGAGAATTTGAGGACAGATTAATAGGCCTGCTTCTTATTTCTTCTATTTTCTAGTAAAAAACCAAGACTCTAATTCACAGAGTACTAAGTATCAAAAAGTGAAATTTGCTATTGTTATACAATTTTAAGAGCAAAACCTTTAACATCTCAAGTTCTCTTGGACATCAATTAGATATTCATATTGACTTCTTAAGGGAATATAGAATCCTTGGCTTAAAACTCCATGCCTGAAGTACAAAGAGTTTCAAGAAATAAACGTTTAAAGCTCCATTGTAGGTATAATGCAATCGCAGACATTAGACATGCACACGATAGTTTTAATGTATATGGTGAAAATGGCAGAAAAAGTAGCTGTGATATGGAAAACACTGCAGCTTCCAAACCAAAGGAAAACATTACCGATCTCAAACCAAAACTAATTTCCAGAATAAAAATTGCTAGAGACAGGGATATCTCCGTGAAGTTAGCAAAACATAAGCTTATTATTTTAAAACTGAAAAGCCAGATACAGATGCCTACCTGCATCTGGCTATCATTTAATTCTAAAATTCTGCTTTTCTGCATGCTTTATATATAGCTTGTAATTGGCTTAGTCAATTGTGCTTTTGGACAAGGACTTTAAATTGAATGCAGTAACACCTTTAATAAATAAATAATTGGGATCTGGTTTTGGATCTCTAGGATGGTCTTTCAATGACCAGCAAAACCACAATTTTCTGTGCCCCGTTTCTGCAGAACCAGAACTTTGAAATGCCCTATATTAGCAGTACATCCACTATCAAGACCTAAGATAAAACCTAGAAGATACATTATCACAATTGCATGAAAGATCACTTCAGGACAAAGATTATTGCCAAATGTACATTCTTTGTTTCTAAGTTAAATTCCCTATGCTCAAACAGACATAAAAGAGAACCCACTGAGGCGATGACTTCTATACAGCCCAGAGCTGAGAACTTGGAGGAATTGAATAACACTATGAAGTACAGAAGCAGCAGCACAGGGGTTAAGCTGTAGCTATAGCTGCAAGCTTCGGTGCACTTCAAGGTGAGCACATTTTTCCATGGTCAAACATATCAAGAGCTGCTCACTGGGAAAATAAATGAGGTAACACCTTGGTCTGAATTATAAGCAAGGCTAATGACAATCCTGCAAAGGTCTCTTTCAGAGTTGTAATTAGCTCTGAACTCAACCGGAACCTTGTGGCATCTCTCAGACAATGTTAAAACATGCTTCCACTAAACAGACTGCAGGCAAATGAAAAACAATCAGACTCTTATATATCAATGGGATCACAAATGAATTCCAAATTTCAGGAGCTTGCAGCATGGTAATTGAAGTCCCAGCTGTTTTGAAGATGCTGTTATTTAACATTGTATTTTTACAAAAGAAAAGCATCTAATGCATTTAGGATTTGGTGTTTGTGGGTTTTATTAAATCATAAAAATGAGGTATATTTTTACCTTTGTTGACTACCTTTAAACAAAATAAGCTAAATTATACTGCTATCAGGAACACAACTTTTACCACAGAGATTAAGAGAGTCTGAATGTTACCTTGTTCTCTTTAGAGTCTGCTTTATAGCTCCCCAAGCGATTTCATTGCTACACAACCACTGAACTGTATCTGCATGTCATTAGGTGTAGTTTAGCTTTCCAGTCTCTAGAGGTCTCTGCATATCACATTTTAGTTCAGTGACATCTCTGCAGAAATTGCATTTTGAAGGTGAGACTGAAGAACTATATGAGAAAGGTCCTCTGGTGCCAGGTCTGACTCTGACAGTGCTGTCATGAGAATTTAGTTCTCCTAGTAATTTATAGAATCCAAAGAGGAGGAGGGATATTGATACTGTAGTATTAGCTAACCCTAGCATTGCACAAGTAGGAGTATTTTAGATTTTGTTCTTAGAATACAGATAATCATAGGTCTTAATACTCAGCTAGAAATGATTGAATTTGGTGATGTACAAGGATGGCTGCTACCCCCAGCTGCCAGAAATACTACCTTTTATACTGTATCATTGGACACACCTGTGTTGGTTTCTTTCTTGTTTCCTTTCGCGGTTGATGGTTTTTTCCTCCAAAAATTGATTTCTGATTTAAGTTATGATGATTTAGTTAACCAAAGAAGAGTTTGTTTACTGTAATTTGAATGCAGATGCAGTTTCTGGATAGATCACATCTGCGTGCCTCCTGTACCTTTGCTCTCATCTCTTGTCTAGGAGCATGCTTTCTGGAGGTTGCGTATGTCTTCCTGACAGATTCTGTAAGATTATTTAAATCTATAATAAATTGGACATACCAAAAATGTCTTATATATAGCTAAGGAATAGATTCTGAAAATGATAATTAAAAAAAATTATGAAAGGATCTTAGAGCCCCCTCAATACCTTACACCAACTTTATATCCAGGAACTAATCAAGTCTTTACCTATGAACATGATAACATAAATAAATAAATAAGATACCTGCAGCTACTCAAAGACATTTCTAATTCACCTTTTTCAGGCATTGTGGCCTTCAGTAACCACTCCACATTAGCGACACAAGTAACTTGGCAGAAAAGGTAGTTGCTAAGGCAGCCAATTCAAAGAAAAGCAGAGAATAGCAAAACCAACTTTGTTGCAGACACAGCTTCTGCAAAGATACAGAAGGAAGGAAATTATTTTTCATGTAGGCTACCACAGCCATTACAAAGATATGGAAAAATTAGGGGAGCCTACCTTGTATTTATACAATGTATAAAATTGTATAAACAATTTTAATAGACATAAATAATGTTGTTATATTTAAAGTAATAGTAGTTCTTTGAGGTGTCTTGTCAACCCCATATCACTCCTTGGACCCTAGTTCTACTCCTTACTGGCCTACATGCAGAAGATTGAATTGTCTCAGTGAAGTGAGTATGCCTTTCTCTTATTCCTTTTATTCTCTCTAATTCCTCTTAGATTCCTCTTTGGTGCTAGGAGGCAAGAGAGGGGTACAATAATGGACTGAAGAGGAGAGAAAACACATCTTTCAGTAGCTGTAGTTTTTTGATGCATAGTAATTCTTTACTTTCAGAATTAGTAAAGTGCTTCCCATTTCTTGTGAGTAACAGGCAGTAAACCAATACAGAAATAGGCGCTAGTCAGCAGTTCTTACAGAAGAAACCAGGAGTTGCTTTGTTTCTATCCTGAGTACCAGTATTTCCTCCATAATGGACTGCCAACCCTGGACCTTTAAAACTTTGTCATTCCCGCACATAAGAAATTTTCTTGAAGATATAGACTAGGATGTTTTTTAAGCCCACTTCTAATATGTCTAAGACAGTTATTCTTCAGGGATTCTGCACAAACATTAAACCATGACATTTGCTTCTCAAAACTCTGTTGGCTTTTTTTTTTAAAAACAAAAGTGAACTCTCTGAGCCACAAAAAGCCTGTTTAAGTTTCATAAGCAATAGTTCTACTTGTGTTAGATGTACATTGTGTAGTATTCCATGGATTTTTGTTGTTTAAAACATCAAAGTAAGCTGTACACAACACTTAAAACACCTTTTTTTTTCTCCCATGAAATGTACTTTTCCATTGGCATACCTTTAGTACATACAGAACATTTAACTTTTGAAGCTTTTCACTATTCAACATCAAATTTCACTAGAAAATTCTCCTAAACTGTTTTATCTTCTAAATCAGTAAGTAAAATCTGATAGACCTTGCTTTCAAATTCTTTAATTGTCTGATCATGGTTTCCCAAGAAAGTTGGGAAAAGAGCAGAAATCAATCTCGATGCAGCTCAACTTAGCATTTTATAGCGTGGGGAATAGTACACCTATGAAGAAAATCATTCTTATTTGTTCCTAAAAGTCTCCACGATTTCAGTGATGTAGGAGGGCAATTTTAACAATTTCCATTAATAACCAACCTCACATTTGCTTTATGAGCAAAAGAGATTATACATCGCTTTTTAAAAAAAAACACAACAAACCCAGATAAATCAAAACGTATGGCATAAGGGATGATATTGGCATGAAGAATATCAGGAAGAGCTTGAGTATGAAGGCAATATCTAGTTGCTTGACAAGAGCAGGGCAACTGATATGTTTGAAGAGATATTGCTCATCTCTAGACTGTTGGAACATTAGACTGGAGTCTTTTGATGCCTGTCTATTACTATATGGCTGTAGAGCAATTAATAGTGTAAGTCTTTGGAAATTTACAAGGTAGGAATAATTATTACACTTCCTAGTGTAGGAGTGCTTCAGTTAGCACAAAAGTATGCCGTTTTCATTAGTGATTTGTTAATGGTGGGCTTTTTCTCTGATTGCTTTTTCTTACATTCAGCAATGCTTTGTAAATTATATTACATAAATGGAAGTAAATTTAAATATGCGTTACACAGGGCATCAGCAGTATTTGGATTATGAGCTTTATAATATATATAATTACTGCGCAAGTAATTCAAGAGGTCCAAAGCTATCAATCTTACATTCTGTCCAGCTTCAAGAGATAAAGATATTTCCTGGAGGGATTCTCTGAATTGTTAACTAATTTATTTTTCCTTAACCATACCCACGTAAATCCCATATATTTCTCTCCTCAGTAAACATGCAATACCAACCATGGAAAGAAAGATGCCAATAAAGCCATCAGTAATGACAGTGGATTTCTTTCGCAGTTGAAGAAAGTTAAATATTTTTATGTTTCTCCTAGTGCAGAGGAAAAAGAAGATCCAACCATTAAAGACTACTAGGAAAAAACAATCAAACAAACAGAAGAATCCCCCCCAAAAAAACACAAAAACCAACACCCCTACTGAAGGACGTACAGAAAATTTAGCCTAGGGAAAAACTGCTAAGGGTTTTGGGTATAGCCTGAACTGAAGAGCTGAAGACCTGAAGAATACATGAGACTTAATATATAAAAAGTTAATTCATTAACATACTTCCATAACAATGGAAAAAAAAAAAAACAAAACACCACCCAGAAGCCTAACTTAACACACTAGCAAGAAAACAGGTATCTGTTGTAGAGAAGGGAGTATGGAACAAGGGGCAAGAATCACTTTAGTCAGTTTACTCCTCTGTATGAGCTGGCAAGACAATAGCTGACTTTTTTTAGTGGTCAAGAGAGCAAGTTTTGTTTTTAAAAAAAAATAATGAAAAATACAATATGTATGAGAAGTCTAACTTCTTAAAGACATATTGAAGGGTCATGGGAATCAAGCAATGTTACTATTATTTACTTAGCACTCAAATTTTAACAGTTATTATAAAGTTCATTCTTTTGAGAAACTCACATATATCTGTTGATAGCTACCCTTCAGAGGAGGAGGTGAAATGGCTCAGGATATACAGGCCCAAAGCTTGGAATAGAGGCGTGAGGACCAGAAGAAAGCACTACCACCTTCAAATCCCAATATAAGCAAAAATAATCGATGCTTGATAAAATGTGTCTGAGAATGATCATCTGGGAATCTGTGAGAAGTACTATGGTCCATATACCGCAGTCAAGCATTAGTGCTCATATGACAGTAAGAAAATTCTGTTTAAAGGGGAAAAAACCTCCAAAGAACTAGTAAGGGCCTTTGGGTTAAGAAGCTGGTTGTATGACTATTTATACCTATTGATAACTAGAAATCAGGTATACTCTCAGTTCAGTAATCTTTAGTTCTACAGACCTTCATACAAAGAAAGAAATATACATTTTAGCTACTCACAATACTATTCAGGAGCTGGTAACTTAGAATCATGGAATTGTCTAGGTAGGAAGGGACTTTCAGACAGTCAAGTCCAACCATCAACCTAACAGTGACAAAAACAATCCCTAAACCATGTCATTTAGCACCATGTCTACCCGTCTTTCAAATACCTCCAGGGATGGTGATTCTACCACTTCCCTGGGCAGCGTATTGAATAGAACATGTTTCGTTTTGGAGGAGATGAATACATTGCAAGTAGTTCAAGGCTGTCCTGAAGAGATATAAAATTACCTTTACTTAAAATGATTCTTTATTTGTCTTATTGAGTTTGTGGTGTTCTTCCTCATTTTACCAGGTATTTTCTTAGCATTGGTTACATTTAGTGCTTTAAAGTGTTCCCTATTTCCAGCAAAGAGATGGTTCTTTGAAAATAGTTTTCAGTTCTCACATTTTACAATGGCATTAAGTTTCTTAATATTCTCAGGTTTTGACCGAAGGCTAAATACAGAGATGAGGAAAATCCTCTATCTTGTGTAGTGTGAACTACATTGCAAAATTTCTCACAAGAGTAACAAAGAACATTAGAGTTTGTTTGTACACCATGCTTAACAATTAATAACATGATCTGGTAAGTTGCTTTTCAAGTCTTCTCTCACACAGGTGGAAATAACTGTCCTATCTTAAGTGATAAAACAAAATACATTAAAAATTTATCTTTGTGTCTCTTCTACCATAGATCAGTACTACTATCTCAAACTTCATCATCTAATAGCTCTCTAAACTCTTCACCTCTGATTGTGGAAAAATGCATGTAATCAGTGATGAAATACATTGATGAAATGTATTTCTTCTCACACTCAAATAGATTTAATTTACAATAGAAAAATAATCAACCATTCATGAATTTTTTACTATTCAAGTCATAAACTGCACAAGATTTTTTTCCTTTTAGGTAGTACATAATAAGGAAACAGATGAAGCATGCCCCAGAGTTACAAAGGTATTGGTACTTTAAGGTAGCTGTTTCCATCTATAACTGTTTTTTTCTCTAGAAAAAACATGGCCCCAGCAATAGTAACCTCCTACCATTGGAGGGAGCCAACAGCACTTCTTCAGAAATTCTCTTTCACAAGTCTCTGGTCTGAAGAAATCAACTTTTTCAGTACTGCAGCAGTTGAATTGCATACTTATATGCTCTGGCACTGTACTTTTCATAATAAAGACCAATTCTAAAAAACAACGGCCTATTCCTTATGATAAAGTCTAGCTACCCTTATTTTGGAGTATTAAAGAACATGCTTTATGCTTAAAGCAAGTTGCATTTGGTGTTTATTTTGAAGTTTTTATAATGAGCAATAAGTTGACTTTCTAAAGGTGTCACATACACTTCTTATTTTTTTTTTCAAGTAAGACAAAAATGTATGTGTTAAATACTAATTAAATATTTTTTAAAGTTTTAAAATAAAACCACCTTCTGTCTCACCATCTAAGTCTACATTAAGACAGCAATAGTAGGAAGAAAGTAATATAGAAAAGTGTTGGACTGGATTTGATTTTTTAAATGCTGTTTTACTTGTGCACCAAGATGGTGTATGAATTCTCTATGGTTATCCAGAGACAGGGAACAAGATACAACACTATTGGTTGTACCCTTGAGTAAAATACTAGGTTATGAGCTGTTGCAAATAAGATCAGTTGAGAACTCACAACATGATCCAACATGATCCAAAAATGGTCAGACGGCTGGATCACCTCTCCTATGAAGACAGGCTGAGAGAGTTGGGGTTGTTCAGTCTGGAGAAGAGAAGACTCCGAGACGATCTTATAGCAGCCTTCCAATGCCTAAAGGGGGCCTACAGGGGAAATGGAGAGGGATTCTTTACCAGGGAGTGGAAAATCAGTGGAGGACAAAGAGCAATGGTTTTAAATTGAAATAGGGGAGATCTAGATTAAATATCAGGAAGAAATTCTTCAGTGTGAGGGTGGTGAGACAGGTGAGACACTGGAACAGGTTGTCCAGAGAAGTTGTGGATGCCTCATTCCTGGAAGTGTTCCAGGGATGGAACTGGATGGCGCTTTGAGCAACCTGACCTAGTGGGAGGTGTCCCTGCCCATGACAGCAGGGAGGTTGGAACTTGATAATCTTTAAGTCCTATCCAACCTGAACTGTTCTATGATTCTATTTAGAAATATTTTCTTAGTTTTTTTCTTAAAGTGTAATTTCACTTACATCTAACCACCACTTAAGTAAAGAAGGCCAGGAAGACCAGAAAATAAGTTAACATAAGAACCCACCAAGGCTTTGCTCTAAAAAAAGTTAAATTGCTGAGTTAAACACTAGTCAGAACCAGAAAGTAAAAAGAAATTAATCCAGTTTTTATTCCAGTTTGTAAATATGTATCCTCTATAACTCAAAATAATTTTGTATGACTTTCACAGCCTTTTTATTTTTAAAGTGCTTTATGTGCACAGAAGGCTACATTATAGCCTGGCCTGTACTTGCATATAAAGAAATAAGGAGGATTAAAGCTTAAAGTTTCTGGGCATATTGAAAAGGCACAAAATTGTGGGAAATTTGTATGAGGTATCCAAGGTAACTTTGGATAATAAGCCTATGACTATAGCCATGCTATTGCTGTGTCATAATTCCAGCACTATCTGAACTACCTTAATTTATACCTTATCTTCCATGTCACTAAGTTATCATTACAGCAACTTTATAAAGTTCCAAACAACTCATACTGGACTTCCATTCTGGAAGGAGCCCTTTTTCTCCTTGCTGAATAGATCCACTAAAGTTCTGAGTTGGCTGCATCAGCTCCCCTGAAAATCAGACCAACCCGGACTTTATGCTTATTTCATTTCTTTTGTACTCTTCTTTGTGTTTGGAAAATCAGGGGTGTTCCAGTTGTTAAAAGGAGTAACAGCTGACACTTCTGGGTGCAGTTGTGGGTGATCCCAGAATTATCAAAGTAGTCTAAAGTAGAGAGCTTCCCTCTCTTGCATGTGTTGTTTTCTTCTATATTTGAAGACAACAGCATATTCTAAGAAGTTAAACTATTACTCATTGTGCCTAACTTGCCAGCGAAGTGCTGTGTGTCTTTTCACAGAAGGGAGAATAGACTGTCACTGACCTTGATGTGCTTTGAGATACACAATACGCAAACTACAAAAACATGCAAGAGTGTTTATAATACTGTCTCTGCTTTTTATCAGGTCTCACCCTTTCAAATTGTCCTGGTTTAATGTTGTAGCCTAAATTGGAAGTTTTAGCAAAAGAAGTTTAGGACTGAAAATTTTCAGGTGTCATATTCTCAGCATTCAAACCTTCTGACTCATTAAAAAAAAAATAATCTAAGCATCAAAGGATAATTCAAATTGGAAGGAACCTCAGGAGGTATCTACTTCAACCTTCTGCTCACTGCAGGGCCACCTGAGGTCAGACAAGGTTACTCAGGGCTTTATCTTGTCATTATCTTGAAAACTCCACTGGATAGAGACTGCACAAACTCTCCAGGCAGCCTGCTATACTGCTTGGCTGTGAGAAAACTTTTCCTTCTATCCTGTCTACATACTGTATGTGGATATGTATCTATGCCTGTACCTGTACAGCTAGATACTTGCTGAAAATGCATAATGACACAGTAAAAATGTGACAATTCTTAATAAAAATATAGTTGTCATAAATTGTTAACTTTCTTAAAATATGAACTGGTGGGAACTGGGCTGGGCTTTTCCGTTTATTGAATCCTTCCACAAAACTTAAGAGATTTTGAAGAGTTATTGAAACCAGTATTGATTCTGTAATTTTGTAGTGAAATAGAAGTTGTCACTGGATAATAAAGTAGTCTTATAAAGCCTAATATCATTAATGTTGACCTAATAAGCCTTTCACTTCCCTTAAGAGGCACTTGCTTCTCTCTGCTTCAAATTTGACTACAGTACTACAAATTCATGTCTATTCAACATAGTGTTATGATTTCATTTTTCTCCAAGATCACATACAGATGGCATAGTTTATCAGCTAAAGAATGAAAAAGCATTTGAAGGATTATGAAATCTCAGGTTTCATTAGATGTTCCAGTGAGTTTGTTTCATTTTTCATATACAAGTGTTTTAAGCTTTTCAAATTAAATAACACATGCACAATCCACAAAGTGTATGTAGCCACAATTGTGCTGGAGAAAGATGCTATTGTATTGGTATTACACTCTATCACTCATGTTTTCCAGGAAGTTTCCTGGAGCCTGTGTCTCTCAGAGTTACTACGAATGCACCACTCTTTGGCCATGGTTCCTAGAAGCCTGGCTCACAAGTTAAGCCCTTAGCTCTGAGCCCATCCACCTAGAAACATGAGGGAACCTGGCTCTAGCTGCACTTTGGCTTCCAAATATCCTTACAGTAAAGCTGGGAAATATCCTTTGCTTAAAAGTAGGGTTACAACAAGCTCCAAGAGAAGGATTTTGAAACTTCAGTGTGGTATGCCCAGTCTGCTGCAGAGCTGCTGACCTCCAAGTTCCACTAGACAGGTTTCTATAGAGCTTTTGCAGTTTGCTCCAGGGTCAGAATTTCCAGACACACAGCCAAGCTCCAACGTCCATCCGTTATGTAGACTGGCCACAGACTAATCTAGAGTCCCACTCTGTGTAACGCAATCCTTTCTGCAAAACTCTACAGAGTTGGGGTAGTTTAAAAGGAATTTTAGATGGATGATATTTCAAATTAAATTGGAGAAGTAGCACTTCCTGAGCAATTCTATTAGCAAACATAAATGACTCCTTTATTTCTCCCTGTTTGGTATAGTAAAATAATTCCTTTAAATTGTGGTTTGGTTGTAATTTTTTTCCTCAGTGGTTTTAGAAGTTCAAAATAATTTCAGAGTGGACAGAAGCCACAGAGTAACTCTAAATAGGGACATGCACACATGCACCTTGTTACACACTGCCCAACACTGCATATTCAAGCAGCTAAGAACAGAAATAGTGTTTCTATGGTCAACAATACCTTGCCAATTGAATATGAAATATAAACATATGTATATATATGCTGTAAACAGAATAAAATACAGAAATGATACCTTTATCAAAACTAAAGCACACCAAAGCCTTTTAAAGAGGAAGTCGGTCCCTGGAAATATGATAAGGTAGAAGTAATCAGATAATCCATTTGTTTTGAACAACTTTCCATTGTCCTAAAATGCTACTCAAACATTCTAGAATTTTAATATTGCCTTCTGTTAATAAATTACAGTCATTGTAATATGTAACAGTTATTACTATTAACAGATAGATGCTAGCTGTTAATAGTAATATCTGTAGAGCTGGATGGTTTTGAATCTCCAGAATAAAAAAAATCTCATGCTTTACATTTGCTATCATTGACTTAAACTGTGAGGAAAACACTTTTGAAGATAAGTAACCAGATCCTCTGGAGGAAATGATTTGTTCATTTTGGAAGAAGCGGGGGGGTTGTAAACTCTTGTCAGGAAAAATATAAAAGACCAAGTGGTTAATTTGCACTGTTACTGGTCAGGAGTGCTTTAATGCTTGCCAGAAGCAAGTCTGTTAACAATATGCACACTTCACACTGTGATCTTTCCTTCATACCGCTGTCATTGTAGTTGTGCAAAACACTGAACACAGTTTACCAGAGCAGCAGTCTGCCTTTGTGATAAATTTCATCCACTGATTTCCTCTCCTTGAGACAGACCAATATTGGAAAAGCTTTTGCGTATTTACTTATACTATCACTGATTTTTTTCGGATCTCACACATCTCAAAAGTTTCCTGTAATTCTTAACTATGATTATCATGTTGATTGGTTCAGATTGCTAATCTTTAAAGATGATAAAAAAGCTAGTATCACCAGTCCCTAAGCAGATCTGAGCTTTAACTTAGACAGAAATTATGCAAAGTATTATGAATTTTCAACACAACCCTTCAGCTTGGTCTGATACTTGACTATGCACCATTATATTTCTATCCATTTTGAATTAAATTTCCCTTGCCAAATAGGACAAAATTATTAAATTGCTGTAGAGTCTCCAGGATGTGACTTTGCCTACAGAACAAGCACATTTTTTTCTAATAATTTATGTCTGCAAAGGTCATAGTCTCATTGGTATAACAGTATCTTCCCACAAAATGTTACAAAACTGTGCATATACTTGATTATCAGATGTTGATCATAACTAGGAGAAAAGGGTTTTGTTATTTTATGACAATATTGAGAGTATGGAATAATATATACCACAAGTGACTCTACTCCCCACATACCTGCTGTAGAAAGAATCATGCAAAGCAGAAAAAACAATTGAGTTTGAGCTCTCCTTTTCCAAATATTTCATATTCTTACTGCAAGGTTTTTTTTGTTTGATTGTTGGTTTGGTTTCTCCCATTTTATTTACTGTCAGCCTATGAACTAACATGCTCCACGGAGGGCACATAGGATAAATTGTGTGATATAGCAAAAGCAATTTAGCTATAGAATCAGGGTATAGTTAGAGTTAAAAGGAAGCTTAAAGATCATCTAGTTCTAACCCCCCTGCCATGGGCAGGGACATCTTCCACTAGACCAGTTTGCTCAAAGCCCCCTATTTTTCACTGCATTGGAATTCTGTTCTGCTCTTTTGTTCATATGGCACTTAAAAAGCTCCCACAAAGCTCTCCATAAGAATTTTCCAAAACTGTGAGAATCTTCAGGATAAAGAACAAGACTTTTTTGTGGTTTCTACAGGAAAATCCACTTTCCAAATGAAGCTTGGTGCAATACTACATACCAGTCTTTTCTTTGAACACAAAAGGGTTGCCAACCACAGTCAAAAAGAAGGTCAAAACATTGCTCCCATGTGATCAGTGACTACACTCAATGACTAATATGAATGACCGAGTATCTCCATGTAACATCTTGATCACTTGAGCTATACTTATTATTATTCTTATTTTTTGTGACTCTATATAAACTTTTTATCAAGATAGGAAAGTTGTTTGTGTTTTTTTCCTCAATCAAGTAGATTAACAGACAAGCAATACTAAGATTGAAAATTCAAATTTAGGCGGGTGATCTACCACAGACCTGGTTTGTCATCTGGCACAGGAGTTTCCTGCAACAAAAGTTACATTATACTGTACCAGAACAACACTAATAAATGATAATGGTTATTGTCCTACGTATAAGATAAAACACATTTTATGTTTGGCAAGAGAACTAATAAAGCTGTGTTGGAGGAAAATAATCATTACAAATTCATCTCATTTTCTGAAAAGTTTACAGTCAGTATTATGATCTCTCTCCAGGAAGGATTACATGCACATTTCTAATGCCTGAATTAATTCAGACTGTGAATTTTTGCTTCATTTCACAAAACCTGTCACCATGTTTTCTGATGTTTTCAAGATCAGTAACAAGAAAGGATAAAATAAATATAAAACTAAGAAAAACTAAAAAAGCTGTAGACCAATTGTTTGGAAAACAAACAAACAATCCACCTAATCCTGATGAATAAGGTTATGTATACAAATTTGACCTTGCATAAATTTCCCAAGAACAATTGAAGTAAGCATTGATTTACAAAGTGCTGTATGGTTTTTGAATGTATAACCTCACATAGCTTGATATATCTTTGAGAGGTGTTCTGAATGCCTTTGAAGGGATGCACTTAAAAAAATGTGGATTTCTCTGTAAAAGTTCAAGGATGACCCTCATTTCAGGTGTAGAATAATGTCTAAAAGATATATTGGAAGCACACTTCTGTTTTTATACTGAGTGCTTTGCACTCAATTCTTCATATATCATAGTATACTCACACATTTTCAGAAAAAGGTTTGCTTTTATCTTTTTCCATTTTATTTTTCCTAGGGAAAAAACCCCACCAAACAAATCCAAAACAAAAAGAAAAACAAATAAAACATTAGTCCAAAAATATACCAACATATTATTGATAAACATGGTTTTTCATTCACCAGCTTATAAAGATGGTGAGGCATTTGTGGCTTTTTTTTTTCTTCTCCGATTGGAGAATACTTCCAAGACTTTGGAGGGGTAGAGGAAAGAATATTCAATAATTTCTTATTTGAGGTAGAAAAACATGTGTATTTTAAAATCTTATTTGTTTGCTTTGTACTACAATAATGTAAAAGCTAGTTAGAATGACAAAATTGCTTTCAATAAATCACCAATGGAAATAATGGCTAAAATAAAGCAATCATAACTAACATTTTGAGGAGGCAGATAAGCCCTCCTGAAAGAATCATCAGACTCTCACCCATAAGGTAAACTATCTTGAAATAACTTGATATTCTAGAGTCTCAGCACGATGACATGAAGTCCTATCACACACCAGACTGAGGTCAGCCCTCTTTCCTATGCTGCAGGAGAAGGCACATCTACCAACCATTTCAGTTATTAGACTCCAAAACAGTCAACTCTCAGATCAAGAACCTGTTTATCACAATATTGACCACTGCAGACAGTTGCTGTAATTTCCAGCTATCCTGATATAGGTTGGCCTTAAGAACAGTGGAAACCATAACATGAAGACCCGTTTAATCTCACATATAGTCCTGAAGCCATGGCTTTAGGTAGATGTCCAACCTCCCCTGATGGTTGATAGTCATTTGGTTTTCCCCCTCCTCCCAAAGTCTAACATTTTAGAGCTCTGTGTAGTGAAGAAAAAGCTTGAAATCCAATGTACCTGGTTTTTCTAACAGTATGTGATATTTGAAGACATTTTTAAAATGTTAATTAAATCTTAATGCCTGCTATTTTTTTTAAAAGTCAATACAACCACCAATGAAGGCAATGTTGGCAAGCCAAAGACCAATTGCTATAATCTGTTCGTTGAATATTACATGACAACACACTGTGGTTGTATGAAGGCATATAAGCTTTGGGCAAATGGTTTCTTTAATAATTTAAAGATTTTTCAAACTACTATATCCACGTGGTACCTCTGAGTATATAAATTAAAAAAGTAAGATAATGAAAACATGCTTAACTTATAATGTTATTTCTCAGACTGAATCTCTCTTTTGAACAAACCCATTCAGAGCAAAAGAAGAAATTTAATCATGGGTGTTTTTTTGTCAAATTATTACTTTCCCCCAAGACTTATTTAATTTTAATTATGTAATAATGCCCTTAATAACAAGAACTGGATTTTAATGAAAATCTTGTCAGAAAAAAGGCTTTAAGGGGATCATTGAGTTCTTTTTAATACCAAATATAGATATAGCATGTAATGCTGTTGTACTTTGTAGCCCTTAGGAAAAGAATCTGTTACTACACTGCTTCTCATTTTCTTTCCATAAAATAATTTTGCATTTGAAAGATTCACACTGCTATGCTTGTAATAATTCTTTTATGCAACTAAATAAAGAAGTCATTGCCATATTACATATAACCAAGAAGTATCAAGTGTGTTTAATTTGTTACTTCTCATGGTGTCTGATACCTTCTTCCCCCTTTCCTGCACATATGTCCCAGTTATTTTCCATAAGTGTAAGAATCTCTGCTGCTACACAAGTGCTAGCAGAAAAAAAACTTAGAAAGGCTCCATTTGAAGGTATTATACAATTAAGTGGCTTAGGTGTTCAGATTCCGTGGTAATGGAACAGACTGAGAACCTGAACAGAAGAGGGAAAAATACTTAATGCACCCTGTATATTGGGGCTGGGGGAGATGCAGCAGGGGGAGGTTGACAATTTACCCCAGTTGCAATAGTAAAAGTTATGCAGGAATAATCTTTCCACACCACAGCATTGCTGAAAATCAAGCAGCTGGTTCAGGTGAGGGTTTGGTGGAACACAGAGACACGGAATCAGTGTCACTTTCCGTCATGCTCTGAAACTGGACATAAGGAGAGATGAGCTGGAGGGTGTGACATTGCATGATCGAGAGTTAATCTCCACAGTTTATGGAGATGGCCTCTCAAAGTAGCTAAACAAGCCTGAATGAACGATGATACCCTCTGCTAGTATTGGTGTACTCAACTTGGATTTACAAAAACCACCATGAAGACAGAGCACTTGCAACTGAGCAAAGAGTTCTATCAGGGTTGAGATAAAGAGGAGATAAGCCTCAAGCACAAGAGTCCCCCCCCAAAATAACAAAATAATGAACCAATAAAAACATTGTTTAGTACTGAAGTACAATTTTTTCAAACTAACCCGGCAACAGGATTTTTCATTGGGCTGAAACCTTAAATTTAGTAAAAGCAGATAAATATTCTTCCCTTCTGCCCTTTTCTACTTTTCACATTCTCAATTCTGTAATGCCAAGAGTGTTTTTAAAAGTAGAAAATCTGAAAAAAAAACCACCAAAAACCAACCAAACAGGTAACATGCATTCTAAGTTTTCTATTCCTACTTCTCACACTGTTAAAAGAAAAACAAAAACCCACAAAAAACAAACAAAAAACCCTCCCAAAACTTTTATCTACTGGTTCCAGCAGTACAGTTAAAGTCCAGAGAATTTACATATGGATAACTTTCATATAGATACTTAACAGAAGTTTAAGAAATAATTTTGGTGAAAATGATCAGAGACAATGTACCTATAAGGTAGATGCATTTATACCTGCATGTACGGGTTCTGGCTTTTCCTTTCTCTTTGATTCTTTTCAATTTCCCTTCCTCAGATGTTCCCTTCATCCCACCCGATTTCCAGACTCAGTTACTTATGTCTTTTGCACAGACCTTGCTGGATGCCCAGCCTGGACTCAATGATAGGTTTAATAATCAATAAATGTGCTATTCTTCTAACTCACTTTAAATTAATTAGAAAGAGAAATCACTTGCCTGAAGGAGAACGTGGTGCTTCAAAATTTGTGATTCTGAAGTAGAGACAGAATCCATTTTTCTTGTGAGAAAACATGTTTTTCAAGTTCTAAGCTTTTTATATTATTTGAGATAATTAGTCATTGACAACATTGACTGTTCACTTATCAACAACAATCTTTATGTAAGCTATACACCTTTTGCCTGTGACAACATGATAGACACCTTTCAAAACTTCAGAAAATCAACTATTCAATGTCACTTAAAAGTGTGCACTACCACCCCAGCTGGCATTAATATGGTAACTAATCCCAGGCTTCTTTCCTGTAAAC
Source organism: Gallinago undulata (assembly GCA_026546715.1). Taxonomy (NCBI): domain Eukaryota; kingdom Metazoa; phylum Chordata; class Aves; order Charadriiformes; family Scolopacidae; genus Gallinago; species Gallinago undulata. The sequence continues at coordinate 12,163,670 of JAOTQQ010000032.1, forward strand.
GTGCTGTCACAACGGGCCTTTGACAAGGAATGTAGTATTTAAGATCTCTAATTATTGAGTTCACATTATCCATTACTTAATATTTAATTGGCTGGAAACTGTGGTATGTTTATACTAAGCTTCTTTGCCTACAAACAGTAGGAATCCAGGTAGGTAGCTCTAATGTCTGAAGAGGTGTTGCTGTCATCCACAATTGCACTGAAATCATTATATGTTGTTCTCTTTCCCAATCTCAGTGATAATTCCAAGGGGCTGCATATATGAGAGTCCTGTATACTTCTAGTAGAATATGCCAACGTGTCTCAGATATTTAAAACTCATTGTTTATTTTGACAACATGAAATGTGGACATTTGAAATATAGGTATAGGAAAAAATAGAATATAAATGCTTTTTAATAGAAAAATCTATAGAATACTTGTGGCGAATAGTTCCATTATATCAGTGCAAGACTTCTATAGATTTTCTCCACTTGTCTTCACTCCTTGATGGAAAATCCCTGACAGTAGATACTTAAATGCCACACAGTATCTGATTTGAAATGTTATCAGTAAGCACAGTGCAGCCAATGCTGAATTATTGCACCTTTACTATCAAGATACCAGGTGATACTATCATTCAGTGTGCACTCAAATTATTCAGACTAATTGACTGCTGTATTTCCTATCTGCAATATGCTCCTTATGATTGTACTATTGTTTCAGTTTTTATTTCCTATCTCTACATATCATGACACATTACATTAAAAATCACAATTGCTGTGTATCAGTCCCCTGTGTCCTTCTCTGACATCCTTGAAAATTCTACTAAAATAAATCAGAATTCTCTTGTGAATAAATAATTCATGTATTCATTCTGCAGATTTGGAATCAAACTACAAAGATGAAAAGAATCAGATACCCCTTTTCTCTGAATATTTACAGGCACGCTATTGTGCAAGTCGTGTCTGACATTGAGACAAAAATCTCAAAAATACTTAAGCAAAATCTAATTTACAGTGTATGTAAACTTTCTGTTTGTAAAGACTCACCAGTACTCTACATTCCTCAACTCTGTAGCTTCTGTAATCATAACAGCTATGTGCAGAAAAGTAAGTCAAATTTGTGGTATACTTAATAGTTATTAGAGCTTCATCTAGGAATTTCCTGTATTTTATGTAAGTACACTGAAAATATTATTGTATAATACCTAAGAAAGTTTTAGATGTTTATAAAGATTTCATAATAATAAGAGATAGAATTTTGTGGTGGTACTTAACAGCTTTCCAGAACAGCAAATTGAAAAATATTTGAACTTCTAAAAAAGCCTAAGAATCATAAAGCAAAAAGGTTTCAAACCAAGTAGCTAAAGACCAAGCTTACATCAAGTTAATCTTCCCACAGTCCATCTTCCTGCACATGGCTTGGCATGGCTGTCCTGTGCCACTGGCCACTTTGCTCTACAACTCCATTACTTCTAGTCCACTGCATCCAAGGTTCAGTCTACTTTATACTTTCTCAATTTCACTTTTCACAAAAACAGCTTTCCCCAAGTTTACCTCATTACCATATTCAATACTGCGCCCAGTGTAGGTAGGGCGTATAACTACATATGGTCATAACTACATAACTACATAACTGCTGAGAAAAGGCTAAATCAGAACATTTGTCTCAAAATAAAAAAAACAAAACAAAAAAAAAAAAGAGAGAAAGTGTTAATCCTAAAAATGCTCTGTATCTTTATATAATTACGTATCCAACATACGAAGTGAATGAACATATATATCGCAAAATATTCCTAGAGAACAAGGATCTATTTGGAAATGAGAGGTTGAGGTTTTAACAAATAATGATGAAAAGACAAAGAATTGAAAATCAATTTCTACAGTATAGCCTGTACATCTGTAATGCCTCGCATTTTCACTGAATTTAGAACTACTGCCAGTTCACCACTCAGTAAAAGAAGCAGAAAGCAATCATGACATACCTTATATTCATAACTTTCATTCCAAACTCAACCACATTACCAGACTATCACATTACATGCCAACATTCACTGATATAAATGACAGCATCACTCTACAGATATCTAATATTATTACTTCTGAAAACTGGAGGGCTAGTAAGGTGCCATCACCTATTTTGAACTGTTTGAAAATCCAGCCCCTCAGAGCACAATAATTATGTACTGGGGATGTAGTATCAGGTAACATCTGAGGTAGTGTAAAATACATGATGGGGACCATCACTGTGGGACCAGATGGGATGCATCTGAATGTGTAGAGACCTGGCCAATGCTATTGTCACGCTTTTCTCCATCATTTTTGAAAGATCATAGTGATGGGGACTCCTAAGGATGAGGGAAGGGCAAACATTATGCCCATCTTGGAGAAGAGCAAGAAAGAAAATTCGGGTATTTATAAATCAATCAGCTTTACCTTGCCCTGGATATTCACAGGGCACATCTAAAAGTAATTTCCAAGCACACACAGGATGAAATGATGACTCAGCACAGCCAACATGGATTTACCAAGGTCAAATATTGCCTGACCCCTGTGATGAGAACAAGTGGTTTTGCAGATAAGGGGCATACAATATGTGTATTACATACCATGAAAATATCGGGGCCTTTGCCACTGTCTTTCATGCTGTCTTTACAGCCAAATTGGAGAGATGCAGGTGATTTGGATGTTAGAGAAGTCATGAAGACAATAAATAATAAGTATTTTTTAAACCAAGCAGGACAAAAGACAAAAAAAATCCCCACCCCAGTAGCTAGCTGTTTGGAGAATATCTTTGGGAGAAAATTATTTCTTTGCATTTAGTTGCATTGGCCCCAGGTTTGGGCATCAGACTGAGATTTGGGTGATATGCTTTAATACAATGAAATCTTACCTACCTCCCCAGGAACAACCATAAGTGTACTGACATTCTTTTATCACACAGCCTCTGTTCTCCCTGTTTCTAAAATTGTATTGATATAGGAAAAATAATTAAAAGAAAATGTACTTCTACGAAGTGTCCTTATTTTTATTTTAATGGGTTATTAAACTGGACTGCTGCGTTTTCTGAACACCTCTTACCACCACACATGATCACTACACAAAAGGGATTTCAGTCAAGAAAAACCTGAGTCTCAATTCATAAATTGCTTTCCTAAATACTTGGCTATTAAAATGTTAAAGTCTTCAGCTGAAATATATATATATATATCTATTAACAAATTATGTGGAATAGCATCAGCCAAATACTCCAGACCAGCCTCTTAATCAGTTCATATGTGATGATATTAAAATAGAACATCTGAAAATTCAACTATTGGAATACAACTCACAGTCAAAAGCTTAAATAAAGAGTCTGTAAAAATGAAAACTAAGCCTTAAAAGATGGAGATAAATCAGAAAAGTCCACTGAAAAGGTAAACTTTATACCTGGTTAGTTAACAAAACATTATCGTCAACATGTTACTACACACAAGCCATTTAGAAAAGCAGAACTAGTAAATTATATATGTTGATCAAACACCAAGCTATGCAATCAAATCATAAACCTGTAAGAAACACTATTGCAAAAGTTTCTACTTCAGCAGAAAGTTCTGCCACAGAAAAGGAAAAAAGCTCCCTTAGCTAAAAGCGTGTTTACCTATAACATTTCCTTTAAAATGGCATTTAAAATTGCATCCGCAGTTTCAACATTTCACCAGCAAGAAAAAATAGTAAAAATAAGCTTGATTATTAAGACATATAAAATTTTAAGAAAATTGGAATATGTACTACAACCTGATGTTAGAGAGTATTATTTTCTATGGTTCTTTCTTAGGCTGTCCTGGACGAAATTGCTGGCTGGTCTTTCAGACTCAGAGTAAGTAAAAAAGTAGATACTAGGTAAAGAGGCCTCTTTAAAGCCACACAGCATTCTCAGGTCTCACTGATAAGCTGTAATCAAAGTGATCTGAAACGACTGTGCATTTCATCATTGACCTTCAGAAAAGAGATGTTAAAAAAAAAAGAAAAAAAGCAAAAGAAGACAGCACAACTCAACAACTGGGAGAATCTGCCCTTTTGCAAGGTTAACTTGCAGGAAAGTAGAATGCATACTCATTAAATGTAAAAACTGTAATTTGGCAGACAAATAAAAAGCCATCTTCTAAAGTGGTCTTACATTTCCTTTGTGTGTGCTTGAACTGACTAGCAAGTCAACATTCGCATAGTTGTGAACCACACAAAGTATGTGCTTGCCCAGACACACAAATAAGGAACTTGAGGAGAGGAACAGTGGGTAATTGGTACCATAACATTAAACAGAAAAAGAGGCTTCCTTGCTTTTATTGACCATGTCCTTATTGGGTCAATATATAAGACTTTTCTCCACAGAAATGCTTATTTCTCAATATAAGGAAATAAGTATTACTGCTCCTCTCTAGTTGTTTTTGAGCTTCAAATTCATGAATAGTTCACCGGTTATAAGTAGGGTTAATAACATACTGTGATATTTTTACCTTGAGTGTCAAAATTCTAAGGTTTCCCTGTGTGCTTACTAGAAGACACAAATTCCTCTGAATATATGATACATAAAAAGACAGTTATTTGTTACTGTATAATTTTATATCATTTCATGTTTGCTCAATAAATAATTTTTGTGCATTATTTACCAAGAATACTGCTGTTAAACCAATCTAAAACAAAGGCAATCAGATAATCATTAAGGTACATATATGAACAAAACACAAATGTTAATGATGTATTCCTTCGTGATTTAGGGGATACTTTTCTCATGACTGTCGCCTGACACCTGATTTAGATACTTGACAAAACAGTTTTAATCCAGGCTTCCTGTGATCTGAAATCATGTCCTCTTAACGTCAATACTCATTTTGTAACAACTCAAATTTATGAGTCCACTACATAATATTCAAAATCATATCAGGAGCCTGGGCTGTGATCCCTTAATGTAATTTGCCTGCTACTTTCTTTTAGGAAAGATTACCCTGTTTCCTGGAAAAGTTTTAAGGACTCTGCTGTTGGTAGCAAGTAGTGCCAGCTGGGAATGCCTTCAGGCTACAGAAACACCTTTTCTTACCAGCATTTCCCAAGATTGAAGTTTGTCACATTCATTTTGCTTTTCACGATCTGCAGCAAAAATGTCCCCCCGTGTCAGAACAATCAGTAAGGGGATCATAAGGCCAGGTACTGCTGCAGCAGCTGGAACTCAGACCTTCAGCAGTAAAACCAGCACACACATGGTGCCATGGCAACATCAAGGATATGTTTATGGTGTCCTGTAGTAAACAAATAAAGCATCTGCGCAATGGTACAAGATTTTAAAGTAATTCCAGCATGTCACAATACAATTAATCTATCGATTAGACTTCTTAAACATCACTTCTGGTGGTGACAGTGGCATGTATTAGATACCCGGAGGAAGTCAGCTATCTAAGCAAACTCGGACACATAACTGCCCTTTGCTTTTGAAGCTAACTTTTAAGTCTGACTCCGTGAAAACTGGACCCGTCTTTTATGGTATAATGAATCGTATACGGGAACAAGGGACAGGAGAGATTAGAAAGCAGACGTCAGTGTTAGGACTAATTTTATGCAATACTGTGTAATCTTCTGGTGAGCAGAAAGAGACTAAATAAAAGAATCACATGGTATTAACTTGGTAACAGCATCACGTAAAAGTTTTCCAGTTTCAAATATCCCTCGGCAATCTGTATTTCAACATCAACTGTAAAAAATTCCTTAAGATGCCCATGCAAACCTGTTTCAGCAATGCTACTTTCCACAGTGACTGCTTACATCTCTGCTCAGTCAGCTGAACTCTCTTCGCTCCTTCTATATTTTATGCAGAACCACATCAGCCAGAACAAGGAGCACATAAGTGTTTAATCCAAAGGAGGATGTATCAAGTGGACATGACCCAGCAATATACCCTTGTGGCAGAAAAAAAGCTCTTTGTCCATCTCTGTCCAATTATGTTTCTCAGTGCTTCTTTTGAACAGCACCAAAGTTTCTTTAGATACGTGTTTCTGTTTGTGTGCACATAAAAAGGCAAGGGAGAAAGGATATTACAGTCCTTGCAATACCTAAGCAGGTTAAAGACAGGTCAAAGTGTGTTTGCTTGTACAAAGTATGTTTTCAGAACGATACACGGAGGATGGAACTCTAATTTTCTAAATAATAACATTTTACTGAAAATGTTGTTTTGTAGTTCTACCTCCATATTAAGAGGAACTATAGCATACCTTCTGACACAAGAAATTTTAGTTCTCTTGTGATTAGGATTAACCCCAAGGACCTTAGCCTCCCTATTCTGCCTCAATTTATCCACTGGGAATACACTTCTGAAGCCAAATACCATTTGTTTATTAGCTGAACAGTGCTGAAATGATGGTAGAAACCTGTAAAAATGAGCTGGTTACCATCAGCTATGTGGGGTCATAATGTATAAAAGATTTTTTGTGCTTTTGAATTCAAGCACTAGCAAGAACTTCCAACTTTGTTTTACTTTTAAATCTCAAAACAAAATTATGTATAGATGTGCCTGAAGGTGAATAGCAATTTCTTAGATATTTTGTCTAGTAGCGTTTGCTTACTTTCAATGATTTTTACAATAAAATTTGCAATACAAATCAATTTTTTTTAAAGACTGTAGAGACGCCATATTTCCTTAAGCTTTTATTGTGCTTCTTGCAAACCCTTTTTGTTCCTTAAGTATGAAGTATATACGATCTGTAAGACTGACACATTTTTTCCTGTCAATCTTCCTTTCATCACTATAGTTGTTCTTTCTGGAGTAATGTTACTGAGAAACGTGATTATATTCATGTTTAAAATAAACAGCATAAATAGGTTTAAAAAGTAGTACAGCAATTTTAAATTTAAAATTATGATCATCAGAGCACAATGACAGAAGAAAATCTTTCCTCTTCATCAACTCATGGTTTTGTCTAAAAGAATTAAAATGATGTTGCAAGCTTTAATCTTTAAAAGATTTTCTCTTTAAAAGATAAGAAGCACAAAAGGTTTATTTTGCATATTGCAAATGTTGCCTGATACAAAAACAATAAGCAAAATAAACCTTTTGTGCTTCTTATCTTTATCAGTAAGAACATTATCCTTTACTTCTTTTTACTTTAAAATAGTATTTTGGTGTCAGTAAGAATTCGTTCTCTTTGAAAATAGGTACACAACTATTTTCAACATGCTTTTACTGCAAATTTTGTGGAAGCCTAGGTGTGCAGTGAAAGAGAATAGTCATGATGTCCTGTAGATGATAGACCGTGTCTATCTATCAAATAACAGAAGCAGCTGAAATGGCTACTGACTATTCAGAGAGCACACTCAGACAACCCGTTCTAACTTAAAAATGGCATATATTTTTAACTATTATCTATGAAGAAAATCATGATTCCAACAAAAGAAAAAAAGAAATTTTCAAATTGGAAAAAAAAAAAGAAAAAAGAAAAACTGACCTTATAAAGTTGCTAAATCAACTTAGCTACCTAGGAACAGAATTATGATTTTCTGTTGTTTCCTTTTTCTTTATTTTATAGTTTTGTACAGCAGTAGTATTCATCTAATATAAATTTAGAAACTATTTATATAATTTCACCACCTCAACTTAGGTGTGTTGGAACATCTAATTCCTATTTCAGTACTGTCATCTCTCTCCCCTACTCACATGCAGACACATACAATCACTCTTTATGTCTTCTTGGGTAACACTCTACAGGTTTCTGTAGAGCAGAATTTGACACTTCTTATTTGCTGCACTATGTCCTATGGAATCTAATAGCAAGCATTCCCTGTCTCACTGTTTTCCCAGCTCCGACGCAGACGGTCTGCCAACAAGCATGAAAACCAGACAACTTGTGTGATGTACCTGTCGCTCATGGGATGTGTTATGACAGCCACAACAAACATGTTGAATAGACAGACTCAACTGACAATTCTTAAACCTTAAATTTTTAAGTTGGTAAGGGTTATTGTACAGACTATAACTAGAATTACATTAATTAATTAGTCTTCTTACTTCAAAAGAAATAAAATACAGGCTTTTTATTAAGTTGCACTAGAATCCATTTACAAGGCAGAAATATAGATAGCCCTGTAATATAGCGGAGTCCCCTAGTCAGTTAAAATGTTGCCTGATACAAAAACAATTTTATATATATATATAATTGTCCTATAAATATTATTTTTTACAGCACTTTTCAGTTACTGATCCTGCAATTCAAAATGCAAACAAGAAAAGCTGACATGACAAATGGGGACTTTTGAAAGCTGCCTCTATCACTTGCACTTTCTTAACAATCTAAAGCAATATTATCAACTCAGTGTTCTCAGTGAAACTTTGAAAGATCAAGAAAATAAAAAAAAGGAAT
>JAOTQQ010000032.1:12172132-12271212 GCA_026546715.1 Gallinago undulata
TAACAATCTAAAGCAATATTATCAACTCAGTGTTCTCAGTGAAACTTTGAAAGATCAAGAAAATAAAAAAAAGGAATTATTAGCCATCTAAAGGGATGTTTCAAAGGTAATACAATTCTATTATATCACTTGGAACTTTTCCTAAGGATGTGATAAATGTCCCCTCACAATACCTTTGCCTAAAAAAAATATAATCTATCACTGTCATAATTGCAAATGGAAGAAAAAGTAAAAAAAGCACAATTAATTTAAACAGCTTTTATACTGTCATAGTTTCAACCACAAGAAAAAGAATTATATTAATTTCATTGTCAGCTTCTGAAGGAGCGAATGCCTAAGAATGACAGCATATTAACATAAAAAGACATAAATCAAGGAGAAATCACTGATATCATACCCCAAAGTTGAGACATTTTAATAATCATCTCTGTGTTTTTACTTATTATATGAAATCTTTTAGAATACTATAAGGAAATGTAACATTCAATATTTAATGTTTTCTTCCAGTTCACGCATTCTGGAAGTAAGGTGAATACATTCATCATAGGCAAATGAACATTTAGTGTCCAGATGTTATAGAATGAAATTAAAAAAATGTTTGGCACTTCTATTTAAAAGACCACATATAGCAAAGGTCTTAGGTAGAAAAATAATTTCTTGTGTTATTTTTCCCACTCATTTATATTTATCTCATTTAGTCCCATGTGGACCTCTGAAAGAAGGGTCTAAATACTGCAGTTGGGAAAAAGAGAGAATGCATAAGAACAACAGCAGCATGGGAGGATCTTGTGAATGGGAGAGAGAATAAAGAATAGAAAATGGGAGGAAAATAATTTATAAGGCTACTCTACTAACCAAGAATTTGAAGAAACTGGAGTGGCTTGTTGTAGTCCCCAAGACAAGAACCAATGTGCTGAATTTCAGCTTTCTGAAATGAGGTCAGAAATAGTTTTCTCCGTAGTGGAATGAACATTCAGAATAAAATACCAAGCCAGATCACTATAGAATCCTGAAGATAAGTTGCAATCTTAAGTCTTTGTTCTTTATGTAAGCATTATAGTGAATGACCAGATGTGAAGGTACAAGTGGAAAATTTTCCTGTTCGTGCAACAATTCAATTTTCCTGAATCAGTCATTCTGCACAGTAGGTATAAGGTGAAGAGATATAATGGAAGCAATAATGATGCTTTGCAGAGTGGAACATCTCCATTAGAGTAAAATTAGAGAGCTAGTGTCAGCACCTGTCTGGCTGTCTTGCAGCTGAGCAAACCCTAGAAAATGGGTCTCTCAAGATTTTTTTTAATGACAGAAGCACTCACTGCTTTCCAAATAATGCACATACAGGATTTGCAGTTCTGTGCTATGTGCATCACTTTGCATGTTGTGAAGTGAATACGGTAATCTTCTGGAGCAGCAGCTATCTCAAAACTCAAAAGGCAAAACACATTCTTTGTAGTCACTATTTAGCAGAATCAGAAAACGAGTACAAAGTAATACAACTGTATTTAGAAATACAGGATTAGCAGTCTCTTAATGAACAGGTAATTTCAGGTAATGCCCTGTATAAGCCTTTTCAAAAACACATCAACTTTATCTTGAAACTAATAAGTGGAGTTTTTTTCCCTAACTACTCTGCTGAAGACTGCATTGTACCTCATTGTATTACCAGTTGGGAATATTATTTTAGTATCTTGTAATTGCCAGCCTAAACATGTTCAAAAAATATCCGCACATTTCTGACAATATTGTGCTTTCTGGGTGTAAGCTCTATGGTATATTTACAGTGAGCCACTCTTTCTTCTTACTTGTCATTTTGCTGAACTCTGCAACTGGAGATGGAGCTGGTAATCGTCATGATTATATGTTTCAGAAACAGAGTCAGTATGAAGAATAATTATTTTTCTGCTTCTAAATTTTTCAAAATAATCTTTTCCAATAGAGGAAATGCAAGCTTTTTTATTCATACACACACACAAAAAACCATACACAGAGGAAAAAAAAACAAACAAAACCTCTTGCCAAGGCTGGGGCTTCTTAGAACATTTGTGTAGTAAGTTGACAGAGTATTAAAAATGAGAATGAATTCAGAGATAAATAAGTACTTTTATTTTTTCACTTTTCATTCATTCCAATTTTCTCTCTCTTCATCACTAAAAAAATCCCTAAGTTTGGAACACATCTATAAAACGAACAGGTTTTATTTATTTATGCTGGAGCTAAAACTCTAAAATATATAAGCCTCAATCTTTTCTTATTGAAATGAATCTGAAGGAGTTACTCCAGAGCAAAAAATCTTGCAAAAGACATTCCAACAAACTTCAGGATCTCAGGTATAGAAAGGGGGATTAATGCAGCAAACTAAGTAAGGGAAATGAGGAGAAAATGAAATGTCTGTGTTTGCTGAGTGCTACACCTGAGCTTTATGACTGTTTGAGGAAAGAATTACAGTGGTTGCATCACAAAATATTTTTTTATGCTTTTAGTTAAGGGAGCTTAGAACTGGCTGAAGCTTTAAATTTAAAATACAGAGCTATATGTAGTTTAGTCCTTCAAAAGACTTTATGAATTCCACTTCTAATGCTAAACTGCCCATAACTCTAAATCATACCAACCTTCCCATACTTAAGCCAGAGACATTCTGAGCTTTGACTTCAGCTGAGTATTTTCTTTAGTTTGGTTTTGGATTATTTGTTTGGTTTGGTGTTGGTTGTTTCTTGTTTGATTGGGTTTTTTTGTGATTCACAATTCTTAACATTACAAGAGAGTAAAATAAAGAGAAACCAAGGACATGTGGACACATTCAGCTTCTGAGTAATGGGAATATTCAACATATCAGGCTCTTAGGAACTTTCAGCCATTTGGAAGCAAAGCCAAATTTTCACAGACTCCTAACATGACTCTGAATGATGAAATTTTGTGTTTTGTAAATGGGTCTTTTCTGCACAGTTTTCAGATTCAAACCTTTCCTACCTCTGAGATACCAGGTTTGGAACTGAAGATAACTGATCCTTTCTGAAAAGAGGTATTTCTGACCTTTTTTAAACAGTGATTTATTTTTTCTCTGTTTACTCCAAAATTGCAGACTAGATGAAAAATACACCTTCTTTTATCATTTTCTATTTTTTACCATCCAAAGCATCACAGACACACAGAATAAATTCTGCAGCTCGGGAAAGTGTTCCTCTTTAAAGTGAGGTATAATTCTTTTACAGGTTTTGTAAATGAAGATCTTTGCATATTTTATAGACTAGATTTTTGTCTCAGAATCACATAAAATATGCTAATGCACGAAGACAGCAACAGACCCTTGCAAAACCTGTAAAGAAACAGATGTTGAAATTGTAAATGTGAAACAGTAGGTGTATAATATTTGAGCTCTTACAGGAAAAATAACAGCATAGAAAACACTATGTTCCTACACATAGATGGTTGTAAATTGTGCATCCTCTAAAATATTTTTCAATGAATTTAAGATTTTTGTAATAGATTCATTATTTTTACAGCTTACCATGACTTGTGGTTTAAAAAGTTGTCATAAGGGAAGATGTTACAATTCGAAATGGGACAAAGTCTCATTGCAAGTAAGCAACTTCATCTAGTGCTGTAAAATCCTGTAGTTTGTTTAACAATGGCTCTAGCAGGTGGCATATGGCTAATACAGAGTCTGTCACTATCTCCAGGGTGCCAGACATTCCTCAAATTTTCTGAGAGGAATTTTTTGGTAGATTGGGATTGTAAAGCCACGTGAGCATCTGCTGCCTGCTCAGTCTCATTACCATCAACACAGTTAACTCCTACAGCTCTCTGCCTAGCAGCCAGAGCCAGGAGCTCAATTTTGCTTTCACTGTGAGTAGTGAATTTGACAATCTATCTTCCAAAAATGTTCAATTTGAACAAAAATAAAGATTTAGTTGTAAAGTAAATACAGCACTTAGAAATTATAAAAATCATATTAAATGATTTGGGTTTAAGTGGAGTTGTTAAATTGGGATTAAAAATTTTGCATTGCCTTTTCTTTCCCATTGTTTAAAAGAAAACTGACACCTGAAACAAAACATTTGATCCCAATTTATCTGTAGTTGGAAACATCAAAAATTTTTACATTGAATTTTTTATTGCCAACAGTCACCATAGAATTTAAATTACTTTAAAGTAAAATCAAGTACAATAAACTCCACAATGAGATCTAAGAAGTCTGGAACTTTCTCCATTCTTAAATTTAGACAAGTCTTTTGATTTTATATACTGATATTCCTTTTTCTTGTTGTTGTTATTAAAACACTTCAGACAGAAACATGAAAGATGTTGGAGAAGTTAAAGGAAGCATTAACGTCCACCTACCTTTGTGGACTATAACTGCCTTTCTTGGGGACTATTTAACCTCAGTATGTCCCCATAAATACGCACCCTTCTTTTACCACTGGTGAATTAGAACAAAGAATAGTTTCCCAATGATGAGCCATGGCTACTGAGAGCATCTGATAAGATGCTTAGTGAAAATATTGGAAAAAAATCAGGTGAAATTTTGCATTAAATTTCTGGATATAACCTTACTGTCTCAAAGCAAAAACTGGATGGAACATGGTTTTTCAGGTTTATGAGCACTCACTGCTTAAGGTTCCCAGGAACCAAAGAGTTTTGAAATGTGGAACACTGGTAGACAAACGTATCATGTTGTTGACCAGTCCTTGACCTTTTGATGCCTGCAAGATACCAAGCTTGACTCCTGGACTCCTGAAAGATAATCTTCCTACCCTTTGTTATCTCTTCTATAATTCCTCTATATACAGCATAAAACTCAGGCCAGATTCACAACTTGAAAGAAGTCTTCAACATGTGTCCCCAAAATCACACTTCCTTGAAGAGCAAAGACTCTGGAAATGTTCTGTCTAAATAGCTTTTCAAACAAAATGCAAAGCATTGTCTAATGGCAATGTTTTTCTTATCATGCTAGTTATCCACTTTTAGTATACAGGAATTGTTCAGCTCTGCCATTTCTCCACTGCTGCAGGATGAGGCCACTAAAAATCACTGACAGTGACATGAAGAATTTAAAATGGGGACAGCAAATTCTGAATGCTGAGTGCTTTTGTGATCTCACTGTGCATTCTCAAACACATAATAGAGCTAATAAAACTTGTCAGTACAACAGAAATGGCATCTACTCATGCTTCTGTGTGTGTGTGCATGAGCTACTGAAATTGCTGTTTATAAGGTTTTTACTAAGATTATGGCTATAATTGGTTCACAGATAATGATGGTAGGTCATCACCCATCAGGAATAAAGGTAGCACCAGAAGGTACTTGTCCAGGTGTGGTGAGGGCTGACAGTGTCCTGCAGTACTGGGGGCAGTGGCCAGGGTTACATAGCCCAGCACAGGGCAGGACCATGGGGCCCAGCAGCCCACCTGCCAACCCACCATGCAGCTGAGGGCCTGGAACCATGGTGTGGGTCATTGCTGGGGCTGCAGCACAACCAAAAGCAGCCCTGTAGCCTGGCAGTGCCCCCAGGCTGCAGCCTTGTCACCAGGACAGGCATGCTCTGCCCAGGGGTAGTGACAGGATGGGGTCGCTGGTGACTGCATGTGCTCTGGGTCAGCCCCATCAACACACGATTGCTAAAATTTTGAAACAATGCTTGAGATGCAATGTGTAACTGCAGGCTACCTCAACAAACACTATCTCCAGTGATGCAGAACACAACACGCCATACTTTGAGATGTCTAATCTTGTTAAACAAAAACAAACAAACACCACCAACAAAAAAAAAAACAAACCGCCAAACAGGGAAGAAAAAGGAAATAGCCACTTGGAGAAAGCTGTTTTTTCATTGTAGCTCCTGTTTTGGAGTGTTATGTAAACCAGTCCCTATAGGTTAGGATAATAACCCAGATGTTATTATCCATAGGATACTGTAAGTGAAGCAGCGTTACAGGCTGGGAAGTGCCATCTCCAGGGCAGCTGCAAGTGCTGCCCAGAGATCTGCCATAAGAGCAGGCAAGACGTTGCTAATTTTGAAAAAGCTGGAGGAGCAGAGAAATCTCTGTTTAGGAACAAGTAATCCTCTGTTTATTTGCTTTTATGACAGATAAAACTGGTGCTAGTAACCTGCCTATAGGAGGAAAAACATGACTTTCCTCCAAAAACATTTATGGCAGAAAAGCTTTCACAGAGAAAAAAGCTTTGGTTATTTGCTTGTTTTATGAAACGACAAAAAAAAACCCAAACAAACAAAAAAACAAAAATAAAAATCAACAAACTTCCATACACAATTTCCTTTCCTGGTTTTGACCTGTAACAAGGAACAAGCCATTCAATATAGTGAGGTCTCATGTTTTTTGTTGACACAAAATGTTGGTAGTCACAGCTACTAAAAAACTTTAAAAAGGAATGCACACATACTCAAAATGTGTAAATGCTTTCAAGTACCATATGTGCCAAGGATTGATCTCAGATGTCGTATTGCAAGCCTAATGACTAACAACAGAACTTTTAATGAGCCTTCTGAGGGGAGTGCAGTTGAAAGAGAGTAACCTAAATGTAGGCAGGCCAGAAGCAGAACTAGTAAAGTGCACTTGGTTGCAGCTCTCTTTCCATAAGTGCAGTTTACTCTTACTTGCCCTTGCATGAAAGACTGGGTGCTGTTTATAGAGTCCCAACAAAGACTAGAAAAACAACTCAAAAACTTGTAGGAAAATCATTCCAATATTAATTTCAAAGTACAAAATTTGTCAAAGGACATGCCATTGGTCCCACAAGTGATGCAGCTGTTACAAACCTTCTCAAAACCTTGAATATCTTTGTTTTTCAGCAAGGGGGCTAGAGTCAGACACCTTATCGCCCTGATTTTTAAACTGGCCAGACCAAGAAACACAGTGACTGCACGTGGAGTAAAACCTTATCTTCAGGTTTGGATTAAGAAGACATACATTTAGATACACAATACTGAGCATGTAAATATCTGACCAAAACTCTCCTGAAGTGTCCTATCTTTTTGCTCCTACAATCATGCTTCTCTCTTCTGCTTATAGTTTACAAATAAAATGAAAGGACCTAAGAAAAAGAAATTAAATAAATGAAACAGAACATGTATAGATAATGGAATACTAATAGTTAAGGAATACAATATTTATATCAGTAACTAAAGGTTCAGTCAAGTGGAATACTCCAGTTAGAGGTCTTTTCCTCATTAGCATGTAAATTCATGCATGAATTGTAAAACTCAAGTAGAAGAAAGTATGTTGTTTTGCACAAAATTCTGATGTTTAAGACTTTGTTCTTATTCATTCCAGGAAATAAGTCAGAGGACTACTGGAGCTTTCAACCATTTTCCCCAAGACAAAACACATTCTTCATTAATTAAATCTGAACAGCCACCCTTGACTTGCAAGTTTTCCTGAAATCATGGATCCTGAGGCCCTGCATTTCATGATGTTCTCACTCTGACGGGTTGCTCTGTAAATCACTGAGTAAGAGAAAACTATATTAAAAAGGTTTTCTTTAAAAAGTCCAAGAGAATTAGGCAAACAACCTAAAGAGAGAGTCAGGCACGAAGCCAGAAACCTCTTTATTCACAAGCACATTGTAATGTAACCCTGCTTAGCTTTTGCCATTACTTCCATGGTATCACTGTCATAAAAACATCCAATTTTGATGACTGAGCAAAGTTCTAATGCTTTTCTTTTTTTCCTAAGTGTTTCTCAAAGTGTTTAGTACCAGAGGGTGATTTTTCTAACATTGGTTAAGATACATGGGTTTTTGTTTTGTTTTGGTTTTGTTTTTTTTTTTTTTTTTAATAATATCTCTTTGGAAGGCAAATAGCATGTTATTAATCATATGTGTGACTGTTTTATATTTTTATCATCTCATGTTAGAAATGAGAAAATGTTAGACAAGGGAATAAACCCCAGCACAGGTGTCCTGTATGCTTGTCTTACCTTCCTGCACCAGTTCTACATTTTGTCTCAATGTAGTAATATAGTATGTGGTATAAAGTATACATACGTGTACAGTTCATTAGAGGTGTAGAAATCAATTATTCCTATTTTTCATGCTTAATATTATTTAAAAACATCTTACAAAATCTATAACAAAAATTGTCTCTCTAGATACCTAGTTTCTCTTGACTTCTGCAAGTCACTTACACTATGTTATTAATACCAAATTTTAGAACTATATTTATGTTATCTGTTCTTGCAGTGGAATAGCAAAAAGGACACACTAGCTAAGGTTCTCTTGATTCATAATGCAGCACTTGCAAGAATTAGCTCTGTCCTAGAACACAGAGGTATGTCTGCAGTATAGGTCTGAATCAGAGAGTATCCCAAACACCTTCCCAATGCAAAGAAGAAAACAACCCTCCAAGGATGTCATCTTACCCTCCAAATCCTTTAAATGCTCAAGATTAGACTCATTCTGCCATTTAAGTTTCTTCCTACCCATATATTCTACTTCAAAATATCCTAGTGCCTTGATGATGTGTCTTATCTAAAACCAAAGGCATCTACATCACCATTTTCTGTTTAGGGCACTTTCAAGTATGGTCAGACTCTTTCAAATATGCACATATGCAATCATATTTTGCAAGCACTAAATAAATTTTAAAACACCCAAATAACAGAATGTTTAATTGTCTTCCTGAAACATGCATGATACCATCTTTTTCTGAGTCAAGAATCTTCCTTTGTTTCAAAGGAGGATGCTGCTGAGGAGAAATGCTTCTTTAATTTCCTAACTCTATTCAAACCAGTCATATTCTGCATACAAAAGAGATGTTTCAAATTTTATGTAGCTGCATTTGGCTTTTCTACATTGTACAATTAACACAGCAATTGTTCAATTTCACTTTTTTCTTCCTCTCCCCCCAAAATCACATGGATCCTCTATTTTTCTAATTTCACACTCTAACAATTTTTTTCCAAAATACAAGACTGTGGGCTTACAATCTGCTGATGTTTTTAGCAATTCAAGCCACCAACCTGCTTATACTCACAAAACACAAAGATATTCTGCTTGTGCCAGAATACACAAGCAGCTTGTTTATGACTTCCTTTTTAGCCACTAGCAGCTGTGCATAAACGTCTTGCTTATGAAATGATCTTAATGTCATCTTGGGATTAAAAACACACTTAATATCCATCATCAAGTTTTAGCATTATAAATGATTCCAGTCTGACAATTAGACCTATTAACAATTCTGCAAATGTGTTGTAAGTGGAAGAAAAGGGTCTTGCCCCAAGTTTCCTGAATTTCTCTATTCTAAGAAAGTAGAGGAAGAGAGAGCAGAAGTATCACATTTTGGACACACATTTAGTTAAAATTAAATTACTGGACAAATGGTCAAAGCTGTTGTTAGACTGAGCTTCCCCTCACTCATTTAGCTAGACAACCACTTCTCAGCACACAGAAGCCACCATTAGTATGTCTCTCTAACACTGAGAAAAAACAAGGCAGTCATTCATATGCAGAGACATGGGAATACGTCATGCCCACATTAAGATGTGTGACTCAAAGGTGCTACAAACAGGCACATTTGGATCTCCAGCAGCGCTTATGCTGAGATATCAAAAAATATCATAGGGGACTTCTCTTGGAACAAGATGGTAGGCAGGGGACCGAGAATTGCCTTTGAAAGGAGCATGTAATACTTGTTTTTATGGCAAGGCATGAAAAATGTTAATGAAAACCCTTGCTGAGGGCTCTATAAAAGACATACAGTATGAAGCAAAACTTGTTGCATTCTTTGAAATTAAATATTTCTTGTCCTTAAGCAAGAGGGAAACCCACCAATTAAGGCTTTCTACATCAGCAATTATGGCAGTCATGAAAGCTGCTGGACTAGGCAGTGCAACAGTTACTTTATCTGGAACAACATAGTTTTTACAGCAAAAGCTACAAATAAACCAGTGGAGTCAAACTTTTTAGAGCCTGTCTTGGCTACACAGATTGCTAGTATGCCACTTAGTTCTGTCCAAGAGAATACAGATGTCTTCTAAATAACTGGATCAGATTATGAAAATGACAGACATTAACCTTCCCTCTTGGCTTGGTTTCATATCACTCCCTGCAATTAGATTACAAAACTGAGAAGGGGGAGTATGACTGAAGCAGTTTTAAAGTTGCAAGCAACCCTGTTATAAAAGAGTTCCGAATTTGTCAAACCTAAAGAGAAAGCCTGTTCAAAAGCAGATACATTACAAAATGCTTGACTCTAGGAATACTCTGAGGCAGTAGCAATGTGCGTTCCTATGAGATATCTAACTTCAGCATAGTAAATTTTGTTACTTAAGCTGTCATGTAGGGTATAGTTTCATTCTAAATATCATATCTTCTGTAATTCTGGGCATAAACATAAGTTATTTTCATGTGACCATTAGGCAGTATAAAATACTGGGTAAAACAGTAAGCAGAAAGCAAAGCTAATTTGTCCCTTCAGGTGCTAGAAATATTGAAGTTATCTCAGCCTCACACATGGGCTTGAGGGCAATTCCTCTTGTAAACACTGTATTATTTTGGATTATTTTTTTTTATTTCATGGTCATAGACAAAATATTTATGTGAATAACATTTTGTTTTCAAACTAGAGTGGCAGCCTGCACTTTTTCTCCTTATTTATGCAAAATTCCAAAAAGGAAGAATATTCTGTACATAAACATTGAAGTTCACATTAGCTTCTTAGTATGCAAGAGACTGTATACTTCTGGTATGAGATATAGTAATGAAAATAGTCACAGAAATCATGAGTCTCTATTATCGAGATAATATTGATTATATAGCAATCATTATTTATCCTCCTAACATAATGCATGAACACGATTTTTAATTGAAAAAAAGAAAAATCTGGACATTTTCTGCAACCTAAAGCATGCCTTATTATTATGATGATGCAGAGGAATACAAAGAAATTTACACTACTGAAATATTGAAAAATACGAATATTTCTCTTAATAATTTACCTAAACAAGTTCATAAAAATCATAGAATATTTTGGATTGGAAGGGACCTTTAAAGGTCACCTAGGCCAACTGCCCTGCAATGAGCAGAGATGTCTTCCACTGGCTCAGGTTGCTCAGAGCCCAGTCTGACCTGATCTTGAATGTTTCCAGGGATGAGGCATCTACCATCTCCCTGGGCAACCTGTTCCAGCATTTCAACACCCTCATTGCAAAAAATTTCTTCTATCAAGTCTAAATCTACCCTCTTTTAGTTTAAAGGCATTATCCCTCATCTTACCGCAACATGTTCTGCCAAAATGTGCGTCCCCATCTTTCCTGCAGGCTCCCTTTAAGTATAGGAAGGCCTATATGTAAGGTCTCCCCAGAGCCTTCTCTTCTCCAGGCTGAACAACCCCTACTCTTTCAGCCTGTCCTCATAGGAGAGGTGCTCCAGCCCTGTGATCATTTTTACAGCCTCCTCTGAACCTGCTCCAACAGGTCCATGTCTTTCCTGACATGGAAAGACTGAAGAGGCTCCACAGCTGGATGCAGTACTTTAGATGACGTCTCACCAGAGCACAGGGGCAAAATCACCTCCCTCAACTTGCTGGCCATGCTTCTTTTGATGCAGCCTAGGATATAGTTGGCCTTCTGGGCTGTGAATGTATATTGTCCAGCATTTCATGGCCAGATTTTCCTCCACCAGTACCGCCAAGTCCTTGGCTGGGCTACTCTCAATCCCTTCTTCTCCCAGCCTGTACTGATACCAGGGTTTGCCCCAACCCGGGTGCAAGACTTTGAACTTGGCCTTATTGAACTTCATGAAGTTCACATGGGCCCACGTCTTTTCAGTTTTCTTCTTAAGCATTTTTTTTTAAAAAATGGAATTTTGATTTGGCCACTATTGTTTTGACAATTTGAAAGGTTTTGGGGGGTTGTTTTTTAAAAAACCCTCTCCATTATTTATGCAATTTCACTTATTTAAGGTCTCTCTTTTTTGTGTTTTGATGCAACTTTCCTAGAAATTTGCCTCGTATAAACTTGCCTCGTATAATTTTGTTTACCAGTTACATAATTGAAATTTCTAGTTTTCCAAGCTTCGTAAGTTTACTGAAAATAATATGTAGGTCCTAGTAAAAACTCTTTCAGTGAACACAGAATTATCTGAGAAGCCGGCAAGAAGCAAAAGGTGAAGAAAAGCATTCAAAACTTTTTTCAAGAAAATGTGTACATAAAGTATTCAAAGCTGTATAGTAAAGAAAAATAACATACTTACAGGCTATCACTAAAAAAAAAGATTGTAATGTCTCTTTTGTAGCCTTGATACATTCCTTGACTTTACCTACTTTTCGATATTTGAAAGATTATAGTTACCTCTGTTCAGGCAGTAGATAGAAAGAGGTTTTAGAACTCTGTGCTCATCACTAAACACCACGTTCACTATTTCAATCCATTGCTGTTGAAATCTGAGGGAGTCCAATGTCTTTTCATTTCCTGAAGAAAAATAACTTCCATTATTTCAGGAAGAACACCCATACCGTGTGCAATGTTTAGAATAATTAAGTTTCACTTTGACTTTCCCATGCTGGTCTGAAAATTTGATTAGGTCACGTTGTCTAGCTAGTTGATAAATGTCTGGTTAGTGTCATGAATTAAAAGGACTGTTTCGGAGCAGACAAATGGTAGCTCAAATAGCAGCACAGGGATGACTAGCGCCAGAAATGCTATCTGGGCAGTGACTTCATGTAACACTGTAAACCAAAAGGCCTTATTTACCATTTCGCTTTTCTGCTCTTTTTACCATAATGAGACTTTGTCTGGTTACTTGTCTGCTTTTCCCTACTTACCAGAAGGGAGCCCAGCCTCACACAGCTTCCACCAGCCTGGGCCACCCCCTCACAGCACTGGAAGCCATTGTGGGCCCCATTACCAGCCCCCATCTCTGCCCACCATTTGGGGGAACCGTGGGTCAGAGGGTGAGGCCTGCACGGGGGTCCACCTCATCTCCACCTCAGGGAGCAGTCCTGTGGGCCCTGACGGGCAGAGCAGAGTAAAATGCTATTTTCTCCAGTAGCTTTGCAAATTGTACGAATTTTGCAAGAGATCATGCTTTAAAGTTAAGAAGAGAGAACGAAAAAAGGAGGAGCCAGGAAAAGGAGAGGCATTCATTTTCTCCATTTGCTCTCTGTTAGCTGGCAGCCCCTTGCCTGTCGCGGTTGCCCCAAACCCTAGAAATGGTGTTAAAAGGCAGGTGAATTGCCTACAGTTACCACGGAGAAGGAGACAGAGTCCTTTGAAACTCCGAGAAAACTATACTTGCAAGCCTGAGAGTACACAGCCCTTTGCTTTACCCTCTAAAAAGTGGTTTTCACATTTTTCCAATAAGCAGCACGATGATGGCCCTCCAAATTGCTCCCACTCAACAGTATGGTTCCCCACAGAAGAGTAGGGTTCCCAATCCCATGGTTTATCATGGCCTTTATTTCATAAGCAAACCTTCATCCCCATGGAAGTCCTCCTGGGAAATGCCTCTTTCAAAATGGGGTTTTCTAGCAGAAAAAATGAGGTTGCCCTGATAACAATCTTACAACACTGCTCTCAAAAGTCAAAAGACAAACAGCAACATTAAAATCTTGTGGGTGAGAGTTATTTAATTAATGCTCTTGTGCCCTTTAGCAACCAGCATCTGAATAAAGAGCATAGGGAAAGCATTAAGAGCAGAGAAATCAGGACAGACTTCTGGAATAAATAAATAAAAAAGTAAAAAAACAAAAACAAAAAGCCCCATACTTTTTGTAAAAGATCTTCTTAAGCAACAGGTTGGTCTAGGACATAGTATAATATGGTATGATACTGGTTTTATGAACTGAGAACAGTTACTTCATTATATTTCCCCCTGTCCTTTTCAGGAAAAATTGCTATTAATGTTTCTGTCACATTCTGCATTTCATGCAAAAGTGATAAAATGTCATATTTCTGCAGGTTTTTTTCATGAGGAAAAGTGACCACGTATGCAAACAATAGATACTGTAAAAGTTAACATGCTCTTTCCGATCTTACTACATTGCTATATAGTTGCCCTTATTCAAGGTAGATAACAACGGTGGTATCTTTGTTTCCATTATACACTAAACATGGTTATCTTGTCGTAACCGAATATGTTGTTTTTCCTAAAAACTATCCCAGGTAGGTATATAAATGCTATTGATATTTTTGTTCTGAAGCTGAGAAGGATTTTACAAAAAGCTTGCAAGCTGATTAAAGATTTTAGACCCTGAACCTACTGACGTCTGTAAAGTAACCTAATTCTTAGAATATCATATGAAAAGCTTCTCTTCTTGGGTGGCATAAAAAGGTAAGTTTATTTAAAGTGAAAACAAGCTTTCTGATTAGAATAAAACTGGTTTAAAGTTTACTGTATCATTTCTGTAACTAGAAACTTTATGCACAAATGAGTGGCAATGGAGATACATATTTTTGATGTACTCAGATGAGAACTTCTCTTTTTTCAGAACAAAAAAGTGACCATGTGATATTCACAGAAAAAGGATCTACAAGAAAAGGTAATGTTTCTATAGCAACAAAACTTTCTCGTTTCCTGTTCCTATTCACATTGTTTTTTTCTGAGCCAGATCTGGCATTTTTGCAACCAAAAAAAAGACATCAAAAGTTTCCTCCTGCATTTGTGCAGTTAACTCTTCAAATGCATTATCAGGCTGGAACTTGCTTCAAAGGCATGCAATTAACGGTCACAGAATAACTGTCAGGGCAAAAATGGTGTTCTAACAATTTTGATTTTTTGCCACAATCCTCGTGTTGCTGGTAAACTGCATACAGATTAAATTCAAATCAATATGTGGGGAAAAAATAATCTGGAAAATATATTTTGCAGTCAGAAGTATTAGAAAAATGGAAAAAAGTTGTTTTTATACTTAAACGTAACTTTTTTCCTTATTCATATAGCTAATACCTTTTCAAATCTGTTCCATTATGGATTTCTATTAATTAAATTTCTTCTTTTCTGACTTACATAAAAATCTGCTTATAATGTATTCAAAACAAATTAATGTTATAGTCTAGCTTGTTCCTGGGAAGCATTCCTTCTAAATACCCACGGTTATCCCTTTTATATTATTTCATGTTCTTCTATGATATAATGTCTACAATAAATAAGTAAAGTTTCTACAGTACACGGTATAGAAGTCTTCATCAGTGCCTGATCTTTTTTCAAGACGAAAATCAATTTACTTTTATAGCCTATTACTTAGTAACATACATTTTGTGATACAAGTGCAAAGCTATCCAGCTGTCAAAATCAGTTCTGGCAGCATGAGGAACGCTATAATTGAAGAACACTTGAAATAGAGTTAAGAGGTACAGGGAAATCCACAAGGAAAGACTGATTCAGTTTTTATGCCTAGCATTAAAGCAAGGAAATTAGTTCAGTTTTTTGGTTTGTTTTCTTTTTTTTAAATTAATCACTGTGAAAACAAAGTCTAAAGTGTGGGATTTGTTGTCAAACTCTGATAAATTCCTTTTATCGGGGTTAGTTGAAACTAGCTCAAACATCAAGCATAACCTTACTTAATTACCTTAAATAATGCTGAAGTAGCTGAATTCATGTACCGTAGCAAAGAGAAAATGGGGAGATGATTAAAGTTCAACTCATGCTCCTTGAACTACTTGGCCCTAAAGTGGAATTTACCCTTACACAGCAGGAAACATGTATCAACAATAAAAAGTTTGAAGTAACAGAGAATGAGATTTCCATACAGAGAAGAATAATATATTTTTAATAGGCAAATGGTGTATTTATTTTTGTGTCTAAAAAAAATAGATAATTGATAATTGCTTTTCCTTAGGAAAAGGGGAATTTCTAAGACTTATATTAAGATCCATGCAGCACTGATAAGAAGTATATGAAGAGCTCTTGAAATTATACCAGAGCTTTTTAGCTGCCTCAAAATGTATCAAAGTCCCCAAACGTGAATAGATTTATCTCTATTAATCTTTAAAATCCTTTCTTCTTTTAGAGACTTACAGCAAGTTAAATTGTATGAAATGTCAGTAGGAGCTGGTGCAGACCTGCGTGCCTTTTAAAGTCTTTCCAAATACATGGAATCAGCAAAACCTCATTTGAATATTATGCATACATTGCATATTTTAGAAACTCCTGCCTTTAAAACATTGAATGAAATTTAATAAGACAAGGTTTTTCTTGAAACTGTTTTATATATCCCCTGAAGTAATTTTGCCATAAAGTTATTATATCTCCTAACATAAAAGTACAAACCTTTTATTGATAAATGTATCTGTTATCATAGAATTTCCCTCTTCTTCCTCACTCCTTCCCCCCTCCATTTCAAGCCACTCATAATCTAACTCCTTTAGTTCAAAGCTAAATTAATCTAGAATGTCACAATTCTTCAAAAATAAACTAGCTTAAAATAAAGAATAAGTAAGTCAGGGGACTTGACATCACTCCTATCATAATGAGCACTCATTATTTTCTTAGTGTTTTTCAGGGAGAGAATAGTAGGTCTATTTTCAAGTTTGAAAAGTAGTCTTTCCTGTGAATATATACAATCTGTTCTGCTCTTGCTTTGCAGAGTTGCTCTGCAAAGCAAAATTACTTCTAAAGGTTCTCCCACCACCTGGACAACTGAGGAGATGCGTTTTAATGTCATTTTCCTCTTTATTTGGGCTTCCAGCAGTCATGCCACTTCTGAGCTTCCACAGTCACTGATGTATACTTCTTCCATATGACATTGGCATTAGCACTTCAAGGAAAAAAGTGAGTAAATTAACCAAGTACTACATAAGTCCATGTTTAAGTGAAAGGAGAACTTGCCTGTCACTTTGCTTAGATTTTCATTGTCTTTTTCACATGCCAAAATGCATTTTAATAAGGTATAAAGCTTCTGTTACCAGTGATAAACACTGTGTAATTTACACCACACATTAAAGCCAAATATTTAGTAGCAAAAATATTTACGTTTTGTTGAAAGATCCTTATCACAATCCACTATGCATATGTAACAAAGTTAGTGATTTTGTGAAATACTGATCTGCAATGTAGTTTCATAAACAAAGCTTCATGTACCTCAATCTTATTCTCAAGATGGCACACAAGAAAGGACACAGAACAGCTCTGGTCTGTTCCAACACTTACAGTCCAATCTAATTTAAATAGAATTAAATTCTGCTGATTTTTCTACAAAGGAACCATTTTACTAAATGAATGTATAGGGAAGAGATGAAGGGGGGGCAGAATAAGTTTCTTGCCCCCCAGATGCTTAGTGAAGACAGAAGAATTTAGCTGGATCTATTTTCTAGGCATATCCTAGAAGCCTAAAGGAGGCAGGTTTGACTTTAACACCCTTTACTCATGCCCACTGCTTATACAAACAGTTCTGTAATGAAAGAGGACCTAGTATTATAGAAAAAGAGGTGTACTTTCTCCAAGATATATCATCAGCTGTAGAACTTCTCTATTAATGTCATTCAGGTCTAGCAATTTGTAACTAATCATTTATCAGTTTCTCCTGTTTCTATTGATACTGCTGAGAAATAATGATTCTGAATGTTTTTTTGAGACAGATGCTATATCCAGATGAATGTTTAATAGACCTTGATTGGCATGTTTTCCCATGAATTTTGACTAGGCACTGTTTGAATCCACTTACAGTTTTCGTGACCGCAGCATTATTTTCCAATGACAATTTAATTACCTCCCTTTTGTTTGAATAGAATTACTCCCCAGTAGTCCACTTGCTGCATACCCCTAGACAGTCTGCACGTCACCTGCAAAAACTAACTGCTTTAGCTCATCCTTTAATCTTCTATTCATAAATACCCTTATTAGTTTCCATTTTTACTTGCAATCATTAGATGGAATTTTTTTTGCTTCTACAAAACTGTTAAATTTGAATACTTTACAACCACACTTCTAGTGGCTTTTCATTAGTATATCTTCATCCAGGTCTTAAACAAGAAATGCTTTCTTGTTTTTGAATTCTCTTATTAGTGGCTCATAACATTCAAGTTTATGATGGGTTATATTCTTTCCTAATGTTGTCCTAGACTACTTACACTTCCCTGAAACCACCTTTTATATGGTAATAACATAGCAGTATTTCCCTATGTTTTTCCATAGTTTCTAGTACCTCTTACAAAATTAGTTGGAAAGCCCCAGCACTATTCTCCGCCCTCCATGACATTCCAATCTGAATTGATTTTGTAGTACTTCAAAGATACAGTAAATCTAGTCCTCTGTTTTGGTTTGGTGTTGGATGGGTGGTTTTTGCTATACCTAAGTGGTGTATGCTGCCTAGTCACCTAGTGACTAGAAACTTGTTGATTTTCCTCCACCAACTTCCTTAGACGCATCAATATTTGCATTTAGAAAAAGTGCTTCCATTTGTGTATCTTGCTTTCTATGTCTACCTCTTCTATTCATGTATTTAAGAGCATATTTGGTCTTATGTATTTTTTAGTCCTGTTTAGTTAGTTTTTTAGACTTTGAAGTATTTGGGTTATCGTTTTAGAAAGACTGGGAAGAGTGGGTATGAGTTATACAATTTATAACGAACTACAGAATAAAATAGTTACTTTTGTACACTAGAAAGTGACTCCAGGAAAGCTCAATACTTCATTTAGGAGGCGCTAATAGATGCTAGCATCAGTCTTCAATTTCAATTACTCATTTTCTGTTGAATCTCTATTACTAGGGGAAACGTACTGGAAACTTTCTCAACAAAGAACTCAGAATACACGGGAGAGAGTATTCCAGAACAGACAGTAGTTTAGCAAATGCTGAATGGTTCATTAGTTTGTATCCTAGTTTGTTTATGGTTTCAGACTGAAGTTTGCTTGTGCCCTGTCAGATTAGTCTACATTGGTGTTAGTTGTCTATGCCTTAACACACAGAAAGGATTAAAGAAAAAAGTTACTGAACTACCACAACAGGTTTTAAGTCTAAAAACATTCTCAAATGATGGTCATCCTCAGTGTGTTCTTAAAGGTCTGATTTTGTGTCTGCCTCATTTCTCTGTGCATTCAGTACTATTTGACTTTTGTTAGCATTTACTATCTATGCAGCTAGCTCAGGTGTATCCTGCAGGATCTTTACACTTAGCTTTCACCAGCTATCATGCTATGGGAACTTGATATCGTTCCAGCTCCTGTAAGTGCTAATTGCAATGAAAAGAAATTTTTTTTTTAATAGATGAGGAAGTTGCATTTGTGAATGGCACAGTAAACCAAATTGCAAGTTGCTTGGGTCAATCATAGAAGTGGATAGTTTGGAACTGGAACCTTAGACACGTGGTGAGATTTGGTGGCAAAACTCAGACAATTACACAGATAAGGCATTTCAGCTTTTGGATGGTGACTGGATGGCAGCTGAAAGAATAGACATTTGGGACTGAGGTGTATCATATTTATGCCCATGTCCTTATGACATCTTTATATGTAAAAACACCATCAAACCACTGCCAGCCCATCCACCTGATAGGTCAGAGCTCTCCAGACCACAGAATGTTATAGGTCTCCCCTTCAACATTCAGACACGATCTACATGGGAATTGCTGAAAGTGAGAAATAAATGGCAATGACTCAGATTCAGTTCAGCTCTTTTGGCTAGTAACTCTCCACCAAGAAGCATTTTCTGCACATCAGCACACCGCACAGCATTTTTGTGTACAAGACTGTGCCTCCGTATACTCAGTTAGCATTCAGTTTGTCATGGACTTAGTGTTTTCCTGGGAGTTTCAAGTTCCCAGTTTACCATAAATCTCATTTTGATACCACCCAAGCTTCAGAGATAACATCTGTAAGAGCTATGAGAGTATGGCCCACTATGGCTACAAAATAAGTGTCAATACACCATCGCAAAAACTGTGGTAACAAGTTAATGAAAATTAATTTTCAAATACCGTTCTGAGGTTCTCACTACCTATTTCTCAATAATACGTTAAATTCTCCAAAAAGGTTTGTTTGTACATGTTATTAAAGAGATTCCCAATTGAAATTGTTCCTTAGCTTGCTTCAGAGCAATTTCTGTGTAGCGCTACTTCGCATAAGCACCAATAGTGGCTACTAGTATTTAGTGTTAATTGAGCTCATTTGATGAACCTCAGCAACATTCTGACTGATACTTTATTGATAAAAGTTGGTGAAAAGATTAGAGATTGTGAGTGAGGATAAAATAAGTGCATGCCACCCTCTGCGTGTTCTGCAGGCTCTGGTCTTTGAGCCCCACAGTGGTCAAGAGAACCGGGGTTGCTTCCATTCGTGCCGAGTTCTGTGGTACGATGTCTGTCGAGGAATCAAATCCAAAGAGCACAACTCAGAACAAAAGGATTTTATGGGACTTGTCCTCAAAACACAAGGCCTGCTATCTGCATTCATTTGAACAGGAATTGGAGCTTTTGCTAGACAAACAGCATGAGTCAGTGGTGAAGGGTTGGGAAGGGAACACAAACATACAAATTTAAGAGATTAAGGCTGCTCCCTTTGGAGTATAAAGAGACTGTCCTCCAAACACCTAATGTAGATAATTACGTGACTACCCCTCAATATAGAGAAATAAACATAGTGTAAGTCTATGATACATACTTCTCTTTGGCTAGTGATTTATCTATCGTTAGAAAAATAATAACAAACAAGTTGCTCTCCAGAAACCCTCCCAAACCATAAAGGAAATACACCTTATTTCACTAAGGACGCTACTGAGCAACAGTATAGCCAGCTGAATGGGACCACTAAAATTCATTATTAAGTGAATTGGACATTATTCAATCAACCCTCTCAGTGACTTCCGTATAGACACTTTTATAGAGTTTGGAGCACAGCCAGGTGGATATTGCATATATTTAAGATCACATATCTCTGTACTTTTTACTTACTATTAGCATTTAAGTATTGTAGTGCACAAACAGGTGTTTCCAATCAATTCTGGAAATAAATTAGTATGTAACAAACCAAGGGAGATGGAAACATTTGGAATTGGAGACAAAACATGCACTTTGTAGTTTAATATTTTACACTTTTGAATATTCTATATTTACCTTGCACTTAATAAAGCATTTAATGCTTTTATATTTAGCACATTTTTCAGTCTGGAAGTTCCTGAAGTGGAACGCTTTAGTGAGTTCAGGCATTTCTTTTTTAGAATTTGAGTCTGGACAAATTTCAAAATATCAGAGTTCCAAAATAACTGTGTACACTATTTCTCAGAGAAAGATCATTCTGCTTTTTTCCTTATTTCTAATTCTTAATGAGTATACCTAAGAATGACTTTCAACTAAGTATTTTTTTTTCTTTGCTTCAATTTTTGGCAGGGTCTTGTTACTCTTCCTGTGGGTTTAAAACATATGTTATGTGTACATCTAACTTTACTGAACACCTTATTTTAGTTTGACTACTTCTTCCTTCATTGAGGTAATAATTAAGGTAGTTTTACGATTGTATTATATCGAATGCCAGGGAAGCTGTCACCCCCAAACAGAAATGGGAGGCTCCTCCTCCACACCCGCCCTACTCTCAGAGCCAGGAATCCATATCAGTAAAGAAAAAAAAGTGTTTAAAAAACAATTTACAGCCTAATTTGTGCTACATATGGTCGTCTCAACTGGACGGCGGCTAGAAATAAACTCTGGGACCCATTCCCATGAATTCCTAAGCCTTCCCCCAGACCGGCAGATCAAGGGCCATCCCCCCCCCTCCACTCCCCATGCGGGAGCCGCGGGGCTGTGCGGCCGCATGGCCAGCAGGTGGCGCCCCCGCACCCGCCGCCGGGCGGCACCAGCCCCTCCAGCCCTGCCTGTATGGGGGGGGACAGGGGAGGGAAGGGGGGCCATAAGGGGGGGACAGGGGAGGGAATAGGGAGTGAAGGACATCGCATACCTCGTGTCCGAAAGCCGAGAAATGTAGGGCCATCTAATACAACTTAAAAAAAGTCCTCAAGCTGTTTCAAAACGCTCCATACCACGGCAGAAATTTGTGGAAATAAGGTCTTTTTTCCAGTGTTATTCTTCCCCTCCGCAGAGTACACTCCTAGATTTTTGCAAAGCGTGTGCTGCAAGAGCTAGGCACTAGAACAAACAGCAGCCAGCCAGGCTGAGGTAGCCCCATCTTGTCTGTCACTTCACTAATGACCAACAGCTAGAACCAGACTGATAAACACTTCTGAATATATTCTGTTAGAAGTTTTCACATTCCCATGAAACTTATTTATTTTTATTTCATAAATATATTCTATTGAACATGTTTGAAAGCAGCAATATTGTTTAGAATGGCAATCTGGGTAGAGAAAGCACTGTGGTTTTAATTTAAAGTAATTTATCATCAATCTGAAGTTTTATCTTGTTGCCAAATTACTGTTAATAAAATAAAACCCAACTAATTTGTAAATGTTATACGATAAAGAATGTACAGTTTCACTGGCTTTAATGTTTTCATAGATCCACTTCTGATGGACATTTTCCCCGTTACCGCCCTCAGAGTCCTGTCCTGAGTTTTGCATGAGTATCAAATACACCTGGATTTCCGAAACCCAAGGAGAGCAGAAGACCAGAGAGAGCGCCAAGCAAACTCCCAAACACAGCAACTTCCCAAGAGCCAAGCAAAAAAGGACAACCTGGCTCCCTTTAACTGCCCTGGGAAGAAGTGCCCATCCTGGCATTGCTAGTGAAAGCCAAAGGAATAATGGCTACACGCTGCCAGCAAGAACAGGAGGAAGCAAAAAAACCCAGCAGCAGTGGAAACTGTAAGCTGAGAAAGGATGTGACTGGAGTGGGAGGAAATTCAGGACAAAAACTATGGGGAAGGAAGTGCTGAAGAGTGAGGGAAGCTTTAAGGGCCTGCAAGTGGGATGGTGAGAAGGAAGTCTGAGATGGGAAAATTTGTGTGGGAAGGTACTGGAATGAGGATGAGAAAGAGAGCAGCTGGAAAGGAGGAGCTCCTTCCTGGGTGTAACAGGGGACAGGTAGGATAGGAAATGCTGGGGTGATTACGCCCTGAAATAAAGGGAAAAGATTAGGATTTGGGACACAAGCGTTAGGAGGACGGGGATTTGCAGTTTCACTACCTCAATACCTCCATTTTCTTATTAGAATTCAAGTAATTATCTTAGCTTTATATAGAGCCTTTATATGAAGCAGTTCAGATTCTGCAGCGGGGTAGCAGATTCCTGAAGTCAAAACCCTAAGCCGTTGAGCCTGTAGAGCTTTATTTGAAATGTGGATTATGATACACAACCTCTGCTGTAAACCTCAGAGCCAAATTCACCATCAGCAGGAACTCGCTATAATGGCTTATAAAAAACACAAGGCAGAAATCATCTGATATATTTACTGAGACTCAGAAGGTAATGGAGAATGATCTTTTGGTATTTTGTGGTTTCTTTTAAAAGTGGAAAGAATGCATTCTAACCACACCCAGCAGAGCGTCAGGGAGACAGCTAAAAGTGACAGTATTGCAAGTTTGTTGAAGAGTGCAGCTCATACAAAGTAAAGCCATTGTTAAACTCAGATTGGAGAACTACTTCAGTTCAAAAATACACGTCTGCAAACCCAAGAATATTTATATTTTGACAACTTAAATATTTCTGTCTTTTAGAGTTGTCCTTTCAATTTTTAGTTACGCTATTTGAAAAAAACAAACAAGCAAGCAACTTTTTGGTGAAATGGTTATTAAACACTTCAAGTTGAAGAAATCACTTTGAGTCAGAAAGCTTCCCTCCACCCTTCAAAGAGGCTTGAGATTTCTTTTGGCTACTGAACGAAAAATGACAGTATTTGCAAACATATAGACAGAACAGACAAGTTGCCAGCAAGTCTGCATGCTTTAAGAATAGTTTAATGCACCTCCTGCTCTACCACCCACTATCCCCCCAGCCTTCTCAGTCCTTATATCCACACAAAAAAATATCTGAAAAAGTTACTGAAAAAGTTCCAAAACAATTGAGGACCTTCATGCCTGCTCCAAAACGAACTTGGATATTTGGTTACCTCAAATAAGTTCCCTGTAAGGCCACAGCAGGAACAGGGCAGCTCCACACAGGCGAGGAGTCCAGAGCCTGCTGGGCTCTTGGAGACAGGGTCCATCAGCAGCCCCTGACACATGGAGCAAGGACTTTTCATGGGGTCCAGGCAGGAAGGAAAGGAGATGGAGCCAGGGACAAGCTAGCACATCTATCTGAGAGACGCACACACAGGAGAGAAGCTACCTGTACCATAAGCCCAGGGACCACCCAGAAGGACCAGATACCAATATTCCTTCGTCATAGGGTGAGTTTAAATGGGGCTCCTGAGCCCATGGACAGAGGAGGAATGAGCAGTCATCCCCAGGTGAGGCTGGTCAGGGCCAATAAGTCCTATTAGCACCTCAGGGCTCTGACATTATTATGCAACAGATGAGTTGGGATTAATCATATGCTTTTTTCCTAACTCATAGCACACGTAAGAAAATGTGTGCTAACTTAAATAACAGTAAGATAGACTAATGTTTCTCACTTAAAAGTTGTGATGTGCTAAAAGTATGCCTAAGTCATATGTCTACAATCACATATAAGGATTTATGGTTAAATTGGGTTTGGGACTGAACCCTCAGCCAGGCTAACAAGCGTGAGACTGTAAAAGGCATCAGTGTGCTGTAAGAGCACATGGATTATTTGAAAATTCCATAGGGGTGTATTAGAGGAACGCAATGTCTAGCCGTTTAAAAAGCCAGCTTGGCTGCTACAGGCACACATAAGACTGGATTAGTAAAGCCTGGTTTAAATGTCTGCAAACAAAGATATGCCACAAAACAAGAAGAAAAATGCCTAAACCCCTTATATCCTGTAGGAGCTAGTTTTATAGATGGTTTTGAGACACTTACCCACAAATCTCTCTGAATGTGTCAAGGGCTAAATATCATTAAAACTTCACCATAAGTGCAGGAGTTACTTTCAAAAAATAGACTCATTTTATTTAGACATTTATTTCCCTCTGTATCTTTGCTTAAATGCAGGATGATTTTCACAGTGTAGTCAATAAGCAACTGTTTCACCATTCCAAACATAAGAACCTTCCTGGAAACTTGTTGAAGAACTCTCACAAAACCGGTGCTTTTTTTTAACTTCATACTACTGCAGTTTTAAGCATTAAATCCAACTCATGAACAGTAACCACATATTACTTCTATATAGTTGTCAGTGTGCATGGCCCAAAGAAGCAGGGAAGATACTTCTTTGTCTTTCCATTTTATTTCACAGGAGGGTTTTGATGTTCTTTTTTTTTTTTTATCCTGTCTTTTCTGCCCACTTTTTTTTTTCCAGTCCAAATCTCTTGACTGGGTTAAATACATGATCCAAATAACAGCTTATTTATCATGCTGTTTGGTGATGGATGCTTGGTGATTGCCTCCTATTCTTTTCTGACTGTAAAACTGAATTAGATTCTACACCGTGCAAATGTACACAATACACATTGTGATGGCAGCTGGTGGAGTGACGCTGTAGCCAATTCTGAGCCTTTTTCCAGTCGCAACTTCTGTTTCTTGTCCTCTCCTCCAAACCCCCTCCCAACCAGCACCCTAAAGAAAATGTAAAAAGTACCAGGCAATGGCACCAGCTGGTCCTATTTTATGTCTACAGATATTCATGGTCTCTGATTGGAGTCATGGTCCACTAAAAGCCACATTTACACAGAAGAAAAGAAAACCAACACCCTACCTTTTTGTCACAAAAAGTTAAGCAGTTTAGAAAACAGGCTCACGTAGTTCTTGTTCCAAAGATGGACCTTCTTAAAGTAATAAAATGTCAGCTTCTTCGAAATACAAATGCACACGTGTGCTTACACAGTGTAAGTATGTAGCAGCATGACTGCGGTATCTTTTCCACTTAAGTGTGTTTTTCCTGAAAGGAATGAGCTGCTGCTGCCTTTTTGTAAGTAGGAGACCTTTAAACTTAGAAATAGTCTTATTATTGTCTTTTAACACCACAGGTATTCTTAATAGTTATGGAGATTTGTTGTACATTAAGGAATCACAAGATTAGCGGTCTCATGAAATTTGTGTGTGAAATGTAAAAGAATATTAGAAAAGTAACTTTAAGCTATCCTCCTTTTTTTAAATTTATTTAGATTTGTCTCTGCTTTAGTAATCAAACATTATTCGTTTGGTTTTTGTTCATTTCTTTAATTCAAGAGATCTCTGAACTAAAGCAGGCAGGCTTTTAGCTTTAGATCTCTGATTTTTTTCTAAATTCATATTAAGAGGTAGTGATCTGAGCTGATATATGCAGGTTTCATTTTTCCATTTCCCAGTATAATAGAATTTCATGTAAGCCTACTATTGGTCAATATCTGACAATACATATCTTGATGTGGCTATGTAAGTGATGGGCCAAAGGCATTTTGCAGACTGCTGCAGGGTGTCTAACCATGATTGATTAATTTACTGTT
Source organism: Gallinago undulata (assembly GCA_026546715.1). Taxonomy (NCBI): domain Eukaryota; kingdom Metazoa; phylum Chordata; class Aves; order Charadriiformes; family Scolopacidae; genus Gallinago; species Gallinago undulata. The sequence continues at coordinate 12,198,516 of JAOTQQ010000032.1, forward strand.
CGATGATGTAACTGTTAAATAGATTCTCTCTTCTCAGCTGCCAGTTTCTTACAGTTATTGAGAGAGCAGCTGAACTACTTTTCTTCCCCCTTCTCCATGGTTAAAGTGAATTATCTCTTTATTTAAACTGCAAAAATGGTGTCTATGTCTGAAATTCTGTGATGTGTCCTGTGTCTGCTTCACTGCAGGTATAAGGGTAGATTTTACTTTCTCCACACATCACCCTTAGTGCAAAGAAGCGCTTCAAGAACGCTTTTAATGCCTAGGGTTTTTAAACATAAGTTCATTTCTGTTTCCCTATCTAGCAGCTTAATATCTGTCTATGCACTTCTACAGTATTTTTGTTGCACAATCCACTTTCTCATATACTGTATAATACAGAAACTTTTACCTGTATTCCCATTCTGACTAACCTCTCTTGGTGGCCTTCTTAGTTTTCATAGATTTATATTTACATTTTGGAGTTGGAATAAGCACGGTTTTTTTTTTTTACATGTACATTGATTTTAATAATAAGCTAATTTTTTAATGCCTTTGGACTTAAAAAAAGTTTCAGCTTGAAAGAAATCCCCCAAACCAGGTGATATCATTCTTTTTCTTGAGATTGTTTTGTATTCCTTAATACAAGAAAAAGGAAAAAAAAGGAAGGAGTGTGAATTTGAGTCCGTAACTCTTACACGCCTGGTTGTCTGAGGCCACATCTTGCCATACAGCCCTGGATCTTCCGTGCAGTACCATGCTCCTCAATGTTTTTTCCCTTTTGTGATCTCTTTTTACCCCTGAGACACAAGATCTTCTGACACAGTCACCTTCACCAGCTTTGTAAACATTCCTCTACCCACCGGGAATTTTCCATTACTGCTGTCTGACTGCTTTGGTTTCATGTTATAGAAAATCTTGTGCTAAATAAATTTGTTAAACTGAAGTATCCAGCCTATACGCCTTGTTTTCTAAAGTTCCTAAATAACTCTGTTTTCTGATACAGTATCCTTTTGTTTCAGTAGCTCTGTGTTTGTAATCTTTGTAAGGAAGAGAGGTATGTAGTCTATTTCATTAAGCATCCCATTTCATCAATAAGTTTCATGAAAGAAAAGTTTTAGTAAAAACTGGTCCAAGATGCAATAATAGGTTTCAATTCAAACCTAACAATTACATGTATTTTCTTGTAATATCCTCAGAGTCATACTTATTTACAGAGTCATACTGACCCATCCTTATCATTTAGCACTAACAGCTTCCTATTAGTGTACCAATGCTTTTAATTTCCTGCCCTCTATCACCCACTGATCCTTTCCCTTGGTGGTCGCTTTTCATCAGATTCATTTTTTGGTAACTTCAGTCAGTACCAAGTCTCACAATATTATATATCATAGTTTCTGTATAGTCCTCAATGTCCAGATTTCCCAGCTTTTTGTGAAATACACAGTGACTAGACCAAGAACAAATCATACACTGAAAATAAATTTACTGGTCTCATTTGTCTGGAACACTTCTCTCCCTGATCTCTTTATGATCTTCACAAATATTTGCAAAGGTAAAGCATGAAATCCAATGAGAGGGTTGGAAAGGGTGTAAAAAGAATAAGTTTGTCCGTTTAAAGCCCCTCATCCAACAATGTGCTGTAAGCTGTCTGCACCATGTTTAAAATTGCAAGCAAGGGAGCAAAACATTCAGAACATATAGATAATAAAGAACAAAACAGTCTATAAACGGGAGACAGCTGGAGACAGCAATTCTGAAACTGTAATCTTCCTTGAGTATATCTAAAACAGAGCAATCATTTCTCTTCCTTGGCGTTAGCAAAGCATAACTGATTCACTGAAAATTCAGACTTTGAACTGATCTTCTGTATGTTGGATTTAGTCCTTAGTAACACAGTAACTACCAAGCGCATTACGAATAGACAGTTATTCCGCACATGTTATCAGAGGGTGCTGAGGATAAACAAATGTATCTCTGACCTATAAGCTGTGAAATGGAGGAATGTTATCCGCATTATAACAGAAATAATTAGTTAGGAGGTGTCATAGAAGCAAAGCATCCTTGTCAGATGAAGAAAAAAAAAATGCTCTCAACTTGGCTCCAGCCTGTGTTTTCTTCAGAAGAACCCTATTCGATCATCTTTGCATGAGTATAAACTGCACTGAGTTGAGCAGAGTTATCTCAGTGTATTCTACCATAAATAGTTTTGAATGGTCCTATACGAACCTGAAAATCCAGTGAGAAATGAGTTGGAAAGAAGACAGTGAGACGTCCCATTTTAGGGAGAACTGTGCTGTAATCTCCAGCCTGCAAAACAGGCTCGCGGTGGTTCAGCATCATTGAAGAAGACATGGTAACTCAGGACTAAGCCAAAGGCAGCGGCGGCGGCAGCAGGAGGTGTATTGGCTGAATACTGAAGAGCAGATTCCATTCCCAGAGATATGAAAACAGAAAGGAAACACGAAGCAGAAAGCTGTGGGGTGTGCAGGTGAGACAAGGCGCTTTTCTGCGTAAAAAGAGAGAGTCTGATCTTTCGGTATGTGCAAGAATTAATCTTATCGGGACATACTTTTACCAAAGCGTGAAGCACCAAGCTTTTGATCACTCATTTGGCAATTTTATTCTGCCAGAAAACTGTATTTACTAAAATACCATGAGTACACTCATTTATTCCTATCATATGTACTGTAAAGAATGGACATTTATGTCTCTACCTTGACATAATTGACCTATAAGCAGGAAATCAAAGACCCTTAAAACCAACAGTCCTATGCTAAAATGCCAAAAAAAAAAAAAATTTATAATGCCAATAATTGGTATGATTTTATAGCTACAAAAATGACAGGATACCACCTAGTGTTTATAGGAATCTAGATGAATCTATACACTGTCACTGCAGAACATCCTGGATTCCTGATTACCCGGCCACTCAAGGATTCTTCAAGTGCTATTGCATGAAAAGCTATACTTCACAGTCCTTGCGTGGTAGCACGAGAATTTACATCAGCCAAAACAACAACAAAAAATAAGCTTTCTGGTTTACACTGAGAACTCCATTCATTTGCCTAAACTTGGGAGCCTAGTACCATCTGAGGTATTTCAAGGTACCTAAGACATCAGAACTAGCAGAGACGATACAAGGGACTGATGTCCTTTTGGTCTCAGATTTCACTAGATCTCTACGTGTGGGTGAATGAATAAAGCCATAGGCAGCACCCAGAAAAGTCTACCTCTGCTCAAGTTTCTCCTGTCTTCCTTTAAGGGTGGCTCAACCAGATGAGGTAGCCCTGGAAGTTCTTCAGAACATTAACATTAAGGGAATAAACATCCAACAACAACAACAAAAACAACCAAAAAAAAACCAAAAAACCTCTCGTACTTTCATTATCAGAGTTAAGACACATGAATATGAAGAACTGTATTATTGAAAACATCCAGCTATATGTATTACCAAACAAGATAAAAATGTGTTATATGTGTGGACACACAGAATTTGAGACTTGGAGACTCACAGCATACAGTCACGAGCCAAATGTACAGAAGTCTAGACTTCAACATATATATCACATTGGAAGCACTTTATGAGGACCAAATGTGAATAAAGTATTTCTTTGCACACATTGAATTATGATTTTTTTGTGCAGTCAGTAGTTCCATGTAGGCTTTGTAGATGGAATTTATATAGAGAGAGATTTGTCCCAAATGCTTTCCACCAAGGGATTAAGTAGAAGTTACATTTAAGAGTGATTTTATTCTAATTTATTTTACTGATAAAGCACTCATTTTTTTCCAAAATACTTCAAACTCCAAGTATGCTTTGGAATCTAACCTCCCGGTCAGAGCATGCTTAGTTTGAAGAAACTTCATCCATTTATGATGAGTGCATATATATATGTATGTGTACGTATATGTGTATACATATCAGCACATGTAACTACACAAATACTTTAGACTCCAATTTGATCTCACTGGCAGATAGTGAACAGAATTAGTGGTTAGGGCTTTTCTAGAGCTAAAACTGTTTTTTTTTTCTCCCAAATTGCCTAAGAAAACAAAGCAGACAGAGAAATAGCGAATAAAAATTGTAAGAAACTGCAATAATTTTACTTTTCAAACTGCCTATTCCTATCACTTGTCCCCCTGTGTATAAGTTATGCATTCTGCAACCAGTGCACTGTCTCCCTCTTCACAGCCTGATTTCTTGCTGGTTGATTTATTTACCAAGAAATTACATATGAGATTTTATACCTGGGGAATATTATAGCAAAATTCTCATCTTAAAATCATGACTGCTGGGCTTCAGGAATGCCAGATGAAGTAGAAGACAAGCAGATTTGGAATCAGACAGATGTAGAATTAATGGACAAAAACTGATGCACAGACCACTATCATGTGATTCTAAAATTTCATCTCTGATAAATATATCTGTAGATATATATAAGGATATATATATTTTTATATATATAAGATATATATATCTAAATACACATATCCTTAGATAAGTATATATCTAAATTTAATTTCTGACAAATTCAAACATATATACAAGCAGAATCAATCACATTATTTTCATATAATACGTTAGAAGTGAGCATGTGAGAGTGAATTTTAGTATCCTGATTCTAAGACAAAGAACCTCTCCTAAACTTGGTCACCACAAAACCATTCTTGGAGTAAGAATTAGTTTGTTTTTTTTTTATTTTCGTTGATATTAATTTTCATAGCCTTATATTTTTCTATTTGAGTACTTCCAAAAACACTCAGGGAGATAGATGTGTGACTCACTGCCATTGTTTCTGTTTCATAATAATATTCATACTAATATAAATTTAAAAAAAAATAGAAAAATCCTACTTAGGGTACGGTTCGGTTTATTTTAAATGTCTGAAAAACAACAAGAGATAAAGAAATTGGGAAATTATACACCAGACACATACACATTTTTCTACTTAATTTTTAAAACATCACTAATGAAGCTGGTGAGTAGAACTGGGCCTAAAACCAAATATCTCCGCTTGCACAAAAAGAAACAGGGTTAAGATGAAGCTTTGCTTCTTTTGATACAGATATGGAAGAGATGACTGAAGCTCAGGTCAGCACTGAAGCTGTGTGTGAATACATGAACACAGCAGTCAAGGAATATCACTGAGAGATGAAAAAGTTTGAAAGAAGGTAATTTAAAAAAATTGAGAGACAGAACAGAGCTAAAGAGGAAACGAAAATCATAAAATAAGTAAATAAAAAAATATTCTAGATACTGTTGCAGTTATAGACTTTGTTTCTTGGACTAGCAGTTCTTTACACGTTTCCATGTATTGGGGTACTTAAAGTTATTTCTGAGAGATTTTAGGACTGATACTTCATTGTAATTAGGGCCCTTTCATGTGTCTGTAATGCAATTAGTCAGGGTTATCAAGAAGTTTCTTTTTTCTTCCTTTAGTTGCGGATGAGAAGCTAAAAATTTATTACTACTAGTACGTTAGGTATTTTCATTTAATTACTATAAGGTATAGCTAGTATAGCTAGGTATAGTTTTGAGAAGTTTTTGGAATTTAAAACAGCAATGAGAAAATAAAACAATTAAGACAAAGGCGACAGGAAAAAAAACCCCAAACATTTTCTTTGCTCTTTAAAAGCAGAAACAATATAAGTTGTCTCTAAATAATTCACATGTGGTGCCAGACGAGCTTGTCAGAAAGCAACATTTCCATTTTCATTTACAAGTTTCCCCAAATGTTTCATTAAAATTCAGAGGCTGTGCTGCAAAACAAACTAAAGTACTTTCAGGTATAGAGGTTTGGGGGTTGTATTTTTTTTTTTAGTTTTAAACAGTTTACCTTCTCCCCTTATCTTGTTCAGCAGCTGGCACTTATAAATGAAAAAAATTTTTTAAAACTGCTGAATTCTAAAATTCTGATTGCTAAATAAAGGCTGGTGAGATGTGACACCGTTACATTCTGTCCTCCCATGGCCTTTCCTCTACTGTTCTACTTCCTCTCTGGCTCAATCTCTGGCACTTCATTGCGGGGCCTGATTTTTCTGGTGATGAAGAGATAATGGACCCTCTGAGAAATAAGACACCAAGTAATAATGGTCTGCTCTACAGAAGTAGTCCATTTTAATTTCATGGTGGTTGCATTATCCCACATGATTTCTCACAAGACGTTACAGCAGGATCACAATAATGCCACCACTGCTATGTACATAAAGCAAAGTTAACTTTAAAAGTGTTGTTCTTTTGAGTACTTTCTTTCTCTAGGCTGTATAAAGCATTAATTTATAATGATTGAATCTCCCATTTTACTCCCTTTTCTCATACAAAAGCGTATTTATCCTATACGCATGCATGCTTAAAGCTAAATCTGAGTGTTTGTTTCAGCACAAGGAAGAGACCCGAGACGAAGTGCACAACATTCAGTGGCTGATACTGAGTGGCAAAACATTTGGAATAACAACATCAAAAATGGAAGGTTATTCATGCAAGAAAGAAAGAAAAAAACAAAGATCGTTTTAGTAGTGTTTAGTAGGGTTTTGTATCTTAAAACACATGAAATATATTTTATTTCTTTAGTTGTTTCAGGAATTCCGTGACTGTAAGTAGTAGATAAAGCCTTTTGTTCTACAGGTACCCAAAGCTCGATCTGAATGTGCATGTATTTGACTTGGTACCATACCTCTGGAAGGGGCCAGTGGCAGAGGCTTATCAAATTCTAGAGTATTATTTTCCAGGGGTCTAAAGACTGTGGACTTCCTAAATTTGAGTTGTAGTCATATATTCACTAGTACTTCTTGATAGACTTTCATTATTTTTGTCTAAATACTCACTCTCAAGGGGTTTTGAACTTCAAAGATAGGAGCACCTAGCATGACCGAGCTGTGTATTCATTCTTCTAATCTTTTAACACTACCACCAATATTTTTACCAGTATCTGTTATATGGGAAATATAGCAAACATGTAGCATAATCTCAATAAGAGACATTCTGTGAACAGAAATAGAAGATATGCCCATGATTTCACACATCCTGTGGCTAGTTAATAGCATGAAGGCAAGGAATTTCATACCTGAACTATATAAATGGTGAAAGGACGTTATCCCTATTGTAGATTCCTTGTGTAACCCGCTGGTTCAGCCTGGGTGACTTTTCCTAGTGACTGGCACAGCAGAGAGAGGACAAAAAGCCATGAAGCCTACTGCTGTCAGCAACAAAGTCTGGTAGCTTGAGTGGTAAATTCTTGTAGCCAATTTTAAGCTTTAATTATCTTACAGGGTGTAGAGTTCATTGGTTTTGTTTGTGTGACTCTCTCATTTATTGTAATAAAAACCTCTAAATTTCTTCAAGCATTGGTTTCCTTTATTTCCCTGTGTCTCCTTTTCTTCTTATTTTCAACACCCTCCACTGTTGGCCATTTACAGGTCATAAAAAAACAAGAGAATGATTTCTTCTTTTTTACATTTCTCTTACTGCTTTGTGATCTAATACCTCCCAGAGATTTAGCTGGTACAGGAACTATTCACATCCTCCATTCATTTAAATTTTCCAAGTCTGTTAACTGTCAGAATTCTCAAAAGATAAAAGAGACAAGACTTTTAAAGCAGGCTTCAGTTATGACCACAAATGCCTTTGTCAGTGAAGGAGAAAAGGGGGATAAACTTGGGGCTAATTCAGAAACCTGACTCGAATGGTCAGTCTGTTTCTGGTTAATCTTTTGATGTGACAGTTGCATTAGATTTGAAGGTCAAATCACATTTCTGCTTGCTGATAACTGGTGGATCATCTGTCAGCAGGCTGGATGTGCCACCTCCTCAGATACATCTCATGCTCTAACTCTAGGCCTGTAAGAGGAACAACTCAAATTTTTATCTTCTCATTCAAGCCAAGGAGAAGAAGATATTCAAATTGCAAAATACACAGTTCCAATGGTATTATAATACACATTTGAACATATAAGCTTCTTCAGAACTAGCCTTTCATAACACTCTTTTAAATTTTACATTTCCTGGGATTTTTTAGGGACTTTGCAGTAGTCTGCAACGTAGAATCCTTACTATGTCAGCTAAAATGGTGGGGTGGGGTTGAGTGTCTTGGGCCATTTGCTTAAGTTGCATAGAGATTGTTTCCTCCCCTCAGCAGGGACACAGCAATAGATTTCCTGTTAACATCCAGTAGAAACAGGGCAGTGGGTAAACATAAGCAACTAAAGCTCAGAGAGACATACTCCTGTGGTTCCACTAGATCTCCAAAGTACTTTCTTTGCTGACTTAGTATACTAAGATTTTAAAAAGAACCCACAACCTAGCAGAAGTGAGGAAAGAAGATGAGAGCTGCTCACTGATCAAATCAACCTACATACAAATGGCACAAGAGCCATTAAACACAAATAAGTAAAAGTCGTCTCTGCCCAGGACATTGCTGTTGTGGTCATTCAAATTTTCCATCCATGTTATTCTTACCTACTGTGAGACCTGTCCAAAAGCTTATTCATCCAATTTTCATTTAGCCTCACCCCCCTCACACACATACTTTTTTCCCCTTTCTGTATACTTTAGGCAGAGATTTATGATAAACCAGGCACAATAATTCCTGGATCTATATTTCTAAATCCCATACAGATGCATTAGGATTTCAAATCAATCCTTTATATGCATGTTGTCTAACATTTATAAATAGAAACTAGTATGCTTTTCTTAGATCTTGGTTTGTTAACTCTTTCTGAAACTCTTTAGTTTTACTTGACTTGAATAAAACCGAAATAGTTCTATATATTCTGTACATTTTACCTATTCAGAGCTTGTCTGTACTTAAATCTATAGTTTTATTGGAGAACATCTTGAATTTGCTTGTCAGTCCTTAAACTCATTAAGGTGATCATAAGCAAATCGTGATGCTCTGACAAAATATAAAGGCATGTGCAACTAGTTAGAATGGTGTCTTTCTTTTTGTAGACAGTGGCATTAAATATTTATCACCAGTGTAATCAGCCCTATCATTTCAATTTTTTTGTGGTAATCTTTCTGTAAAATTATAAAATCAACAACAAAGTTAATCAGATTAAGCTAGCTAAAAAGGCCTAGATGACAGCAAATCTATGCAAGCTAATATGTCACTAGAAAGGCAATGCCTCAATATTCTTTGTCTTGTATCCCACTCTTCACTATAACTTCCAAGTGAGGGTTTAGGTACTGAAGTATCAATAGGCATCTGATGTCCTGGCATCTGAAGCCCAGTATGGAGGCCACAGTTCTCAGCTAAATATCTATATGAAATGCAGAGCAGGGAGATATAGAGTGTGACTAGAGTAGCCCTTATGGTCACTACTGAAACTGAAGTTGGAGCCTGCACCTCCAGCTGTGTTCCACAGCTCCATTGTAATCCTGCCAAGGTAGAAGTAACGGCTCCTGCATTAGCATGTGTTAAGTCATTACACTGGTTTAAATTTTCCTCCGATATTTTTTGGTTTGGCTTTCATTTTGACCTTGATAATTTTGCAGAATTAGGGTGGGGAAAAAAGTGGTTAATTCAGCACAACTGCTCTAAACCTGAGCTTTTCTAATCACACTTTTAAGCATTTTTGTGTTGCGCTCCACCAAACAAAACAGCATTTATATAGGCATCAAGTAAGCACTTCAGCTGAAGTTTAGCACTTATGGTCTTCTGTTCAAAAAACAGGATCTGTTTTCTTTAAAATATCACAGCCAGAAACTGTGTAGTGGTGGTGTTTTGCCTGTTCCTACACTTACATCCACTTTTGTTTTATTCATTTGCTAAAGCATTCCACTGGGATCAAGAGCCCCCCCCATATACAATGTTCTCTGCCACAGCAGAACTCAAACCCACACCTCCAAGGAACGGACATAATTGCTGCAAGGAAACACTCTCTATTCCTCCTGTTGAGGCTGTCACACTATGCATAAAAGAAATAATTAACTGGAGCATGAATAGAAAACTCTTTTGAGAGCAGGTCTTACATTCCTCTTCCTCATCAGTGCACGTTCTCTATTTCTTCCGGTAATTAATGTAAAAAACATCCAGGCAGGAGAGCCTGGTTTCCAAAAATCCTTTCCCTCTCCGCCTTCCTCTTGTGGGGAATGCTTTAACCGTATAGTTACAATCGAGCTAGTTTTCTTGCTGGTCCCAAGTATTAATTGTATGTAGCCAATGGAAAAGTTTTGGCTGCTTATGATTTTCCTTAGTGAAAATTAATTTGTGCTGACTGTTTTTTCAGGCAGGGAGAATGAGTTTTAAGCCCCCAAAACCGGGATGTTCTATTCTAGTCAACGTGTTGGCTTTCAGCTGGGAACAGTATCTTACATTTCCTCTGAGGTGCTGAGTTGTGCAAGCAGTGGAACTCAAGGACCTTTAACATCTGAAAAGAAAGGACCTCCAGTGGGAGGGTTTCAGAATTAGGCAGCAGCTGAAAAGCATTTTGGGAACTGGTCTTTGGGATTAACCAAACAAGTAGCACCTAAGTACTCTACAAACTATCATTTCCACACTAGAGAGGTAGGATGTGGTGTACTCTGTTCTTCCTCCAAAACAGCTGGTGGGACTTGTTTCATGCTCTTTCCTTTTCATTGTTATTTTTACTGTTAAACTGAAGATTAAAGTGAAGACTGAGCTTTAGGTTCTGTTTTGAAAACAGTGTAATATGTAACTACACTTGTAGTCGTCTATTTAGAGGGAAATTCTATAGTCTGGAGAAAGATGCTCACAAAATTATCTCCTACTCTCGTGTTTCACCCTTGAAGCTGGCAGCTTTCTTGTTTCTGAAGAAAACTGACACAAAAAGTCTTAACAGAATCAGAAACAGTTGCTTAGGGCTGGGGCCATGCTCAGTCTTCCCATGCAGAACATAAGCATACTTTCAACCTGGATCAGGTTGTTTCCTCTTTCATTCCTGCTCCTTAAGGAATAAAGAAGATCAAATAAAATTTTGAATGGATGAGGACTACAGACAAAATTATTTGTAACCTTTTTTTGTTGACAATTCAGAGACTTGTAAACATTGTTAGTACTACATAACATTATTGTTATGACTAGCTTTTGACATAGATCTTATTCTTTCATTCATGAATGGACTTTGCTTCTACATGAGTTGTTTTCAGATTGGTAACAAAAGCTGACAAATACTTATCATGCATAATTATCAAGGTATGGATTATTCCCTACTAGTCACAGCATGTCTCTTGTTCTACCAATGACGAAAGTAGTATTAAATAAAAGTGATGAATAAGCCAGTCTTGTCTCAAATTTTAGAAGTTTGCAATAAAATCCATGCATAAGTGAAAATATTCACAATTACTTTGCAGCTGACAGTATTTGTCAGTTATGAATCACAGCTCTGAGCTTCAAAGCAATCAAACCTTGGTCCAACACTCTAGGCACTACTGTAATGTAAACCTTGTGGTAGGAATAAGGTATCTGCATCAGTGTCAACCCAGGTAATAAAGTTTTAGTGAATCTATGATTTAGGTCATTTCCTCAGCCAGAAACAAAGACAGTCTTCCTTGTCACACTAATTAGGCATTAGATGCACTCTTGTTAACTAATAAGCACTAGACATAAGTAAAAGTGGAACTCTTCCTGGAAGAGCTCTTCACCTAATCATGGTATAAACTTAAACACAAGGCTTGTACCTGCACAGAGGCTCCAAATGGACTTACCAACTCACATGCCCAGGATTTGGTTCACTCATGCATGATATCCTGCCCATTTCTTCACTATATCTTGATTTTGACTGGCTTTTCACCCATAGGAAAAAAATATCTGTGTGTGCAAGCTAGAAGAAAAGTGCAGTAGGCTTTGGATAGATATTCTGATAGATATTCAAACTGAAGGGGAGCAGAAACCTGGCACAGACTGAAGGATATAACTGCAAGACAGATGCTTGCCTATTTTTGCCTTCCTCGCCATCAACAGGGATAAGTACCTTTTATAGGAAAGGAGGAATGAAAAGACTCCATTTTGCAAATGGAGACTAGAGAACACAAATGTAGAAGCAGCAATTAAATCCCATTCTTGCAAATCATTATCTTTATGTTCAAATTCTGCAGGAGTGTAACAACAGGTGAGTTTATTAGCAGACACGTACAAATGCCCAAATAGCATGTAACAGGTATTAGCGACTTTGTTTACTTGAAAAGTCTGTGGTCAGACCTTTGTAAATGGAGAAGATTAAATGGTATGTTATTTTGTTCAGGAATATTTTCATACACAAAAAATTTTTCACCTGAGAAACAGCACATGCCAAACATCCAGAAGAGCAAAACTCAGAACAAAGATAAACTATCATATCAAAAAAGGTCTTAAAAACAGTTGAACCAAAACACCATTCTGAACTGTAGAATCTGTGCTCCTAGCTCTTGATTAAGTAGGATTTTGGATCACTTTCCCCACTCTTGAGTTTAATGAAATGAAAGGGCCAAGCTTACTTCCATAAAGTTAATCATGTACTGTATATCTTCCTTGAGCAGCATCTTGAGGGTAAACCATGGAAAATACAGAGAAATCTTCATGTATACAATGGAAATATTTAAAGCCACCTCTTCACTGATATCCACAATAAAGTTAAGAGAGAGAGGGGAATAGGGAAGCAAAGTCATTAAATAGTCTACATTAAAGGAAGTAATGTTTTACATTTTTAACCTCTTATAATCTACCGTTAGAAATGTAGAGATTGTTTAAATCCAGATTGAGTTGTGCTTATTCATATCAGCAGGAAATGTAAACCTGGTGTAGTAAGTAAGAATACCTACTTTAGCTAATGCACAGCACATTTTGCATTGGCTTTCTTTTAAATATTTTATTTAGTGTTTCATAAAGCAAGGACACAGACAAATAACCGAAGAATCGACATGCCAAGCTTCTTTCTCTCAAACATACTTTTGGTTTGTTTGGAAAGCAGTTATATGAAGTGCTCTAATTGCTACTTACTTTAGGAAAGGCTAGGTCCGCAAAAATGCAGAGGAGACCAAAGATATTTTGAGAGACTTTAGAAAAACATGCAGTGATGCCAAACTGGTGCACCTATGTGGCATTTGGGGTTTCATAGTCTTTACCTCTCGCAGACAGGGAGGAAAAATAGAAGTCTGCAACCTTGGCAGTTGTTTCGCTTTAGATGATGCATTCCATTTCATATAAATTTGTTACAGTAGTTAAGCAAAACAATGGCGCTTCTATTTTCAAGCTATGTTATTTTTTAACATGTACCAGAGCTGTCATGCAGGCAGCCTGGTTGCCTGCTCTGCAATAAGGTTTTATATTCCAAAAGGCTTCCAACCCCCTACTCCCTAATGGTAAAAATAAATCAGTTTCATCTGCTGGTAGTTTCATTTCTTCTCCCCCCTACCCGACATCCCCCCTCTTTTTTTTTTTTTTCTTCCTCCCCCCACTTCCCTCTCCTTCCTTTGTGGGCCCCTTTCCACAATGCCATATGGCAGCTGAGGGAAGGGTAGAGCCACGATCTGCATTTTCAGCTCCTAACAAAAGACGCAATAGCGTCAAAGAGGCTCATGAATGCATGAGACATACATGTATAGAGAAGTGCCTCCAGTCCTGTCAGGGAGGACTAAAGAGAAGCCTGATAAACCTGCCATCGCTCCGGCGCAAAGAAAGGCAGCAGTGCTTCTCCCCGTAGTTCATCTCGCTCCCATCCATCTCCCCCCGCCCCCTCCTCTCCCCTCCCACCCCTTTGGTTCCATGCCAAAATCCCATTAGCTCTATTAATGACATGTGGTTCAGAGCAAAAGCGTGTGGCAGAACAAGAAAGGCACAAGATCAACCATCCTATCTATTCGTTTTTGATACATGTATCACGAGAGAGAAGTGCTTCAGCGGGGGCCGTGTCAGCTTGGCGACATGAACGGCAGAGGGAAAGATTGCGGCAAGAGGCTGTAATCAGTTCCTCAGCTGTCCCAATTCATCTCCCCGAAGTCTTAACATATGAATAGATGAAACTTGATTTTAAAATGCTGACAAAGTTTTCAGGGCTCGAAACGCAGCTTGGGCTTTGTCTTGCCCCTCGCCCTCCCCAAGACTTTAAGCCGTTTCAATACGCTCCCCGTCGGCATTGTGTGGCAGAATGAATGTGCCCTGTACTATTTCAACCACTTACTTAGGGCTCCCTTAGTTAAACAAAAAAAAAAAAAAGGGCACAACCACATTCTTCTATAAGGGTCCACAGCTCGAAGCTTAGAGACAGGGAATTTCAATATGCCAAAGGTTTGGGGTTTTTTTATTTTTTTCTCCTGGAACACATTTAAGGGCTGCCTACAATAAGGTTTGTTGTATTTCTTAATTATTTAGATCTACCATGCTTGTAACTTGATTTGCCTGTACCATGTTTCCAAAAGCAGATATAGAAAAAAATAATTTATTTCCAAACTGAAATAAATCCTAACTTTGGCAGGCAAGCAAGGTAGTGTCTGTTAAATTTATAAAGCAACACCTTATTTCATTTCTACAACAGTGTTGTAAAGCACAGGAGTATTGATTTGCTATAGAATAAATATCCTGGTTTGCTCCTTGGACCTCAGGATACTTCTGCTTGGTCCAGTGAAAGTCAGCAAACAGTTACATTTCATTCAGAAGTCAGCAAGATTTGCCACAGTCTTAGTGTCATTTTAAATAGTAAAAAATTTAATAAGAATATATTTTAAAAAGCACCTGAATCGATTCCAGAGGTATAAATTCAATCTTCCAACATCTGCACATGCATTTCTGATTAGCCTCAAATAACTCTGAAAATAACTATCGACCTGTAGCCATCTCCAGGGCAGAAGTGTAAAGTTGAGAGTTTCTATTGGATTGAGCTGCACTTAAAGCCTGGCTGGATTTGCTGGTCATGGCAACCGCCCTTTAAACCCATAACTGTCAGGCTAAACAGAACTGCAACAACATAAATCAGCTATTCAACACTTCCTTTTCTCTTCAAGAACATCTGTTTATGTAGCTGATGTCCGCTCAATAGGGTGGGGATATTTTATCAGCAACAGAGCAGTTGGGGCTGCTTGGGTAGCCAGAATTTGGGGTTTTTTTTGTTCTGGTGGGTGGTGGTTTTTTTTTTCCCTTTAGCAGTTGTATTACATGCAAGTTTATCAGTCTTGCAAAGTTTTCTTTCAAAATTGCTTTTTAAAGATCACGTTATGGTGAATCTAAGCACAACCACAAATGCAACATAAAGCAAAAAAAGAAACACCAAAAACCAGGATCCTTGACACCGAACTGTTTAATATTTTGATTGGAAGTGCAAACAAACCCTGCAATTTTAAAGATCCCAGTGGCTTTGGATTCCAAAATCATCAGTGCTCTTGTGGACATCAGCCATCCATTACTGATTTCATCTTGAATTCTGCCAAAATTTTTGTTGAAAATTGAAGTCCAGATATAGGAACAAGGAAATGTTGCCAATCAGATAAAGACTAGTAATTTTCCTAGGATGAAGCTACTTGTTCTCAGTTATACCAGTTCAATGACATATTAGGTGCATCATTAGATACCTCATGGAGAGAGAGAGAGATGACAAAGCAAAAAAATCTGAGCAAAGATACCAAAACCTTGCAGTTAACTCCTACTATATCTAGTCTGATATTACTGGACAGAGTGCATACGAATGAAAATACCTGAGTTCTCTGGGATAGGTGAATATAGGCATGTATCCAGCTATCAGAAAACCATGACCTGATCATGCGCTTTTTCCCCATCAGTGCTTCTTTCTTCCTAACGTGGTGGCCTTTGCTTACCTGGATTTTGTCCCGAGGCAATGCTTGGCACTGCATAGTCCTTAGGCTGTCCTCAGCCCCACAGCCCACCCCAGTCACCTCTCAGCTGCATCAGAAACTAAGGTCCTGCCATGTTTGTGGATCTAACTGGATCGATACTATGTCTGGTATGCACAGACTGTGGTAGCACATCCATTTTGGCACAGGGACTTGAGGCAATACTCTTAGCTTTACTCAATTACGTCTTTGTGGGCACATCAATCATAGTGACTCACTGGCTGCTGACTAGAAATTTCTATACTCATCACAGTGAACTCACCTGTGGTTTGGGATTTAGCCCATACCTTCCTTCATTGCCTGCTTTGTTCTATATAAAGCCAATAAACTTGAGCATTTTGGGAACTGTCTTTGTCCATTTTTCAAGAGCACAGAGGATAACTTGTACTTCCCTTCCCTTTTACCAGACAGCATAATTAAGGCCCATTATTTGGGAACACAGAAAAAAAAATTGCGGTTTTAGAGATTATATGCAAAAAACCCTACTTTTTTTATAAACAGTAGTTATCACTGGAAATACTTTGATGGAGAGGTAGACAATCTCTTGACCTACATGCTAATAGATTCTGTCACCACAACAGCATCTAATCCTTTGGATTAGAGATACCATTTTAACACCAAAATGCCAAAGCTATTACTGTAAAACCAAATGGCACTATTTTTCTGATGGAAATGACTTATTTCCTATGCTGATCAAACCAGAAAAAAAAAATCATGCCAGTCTTTGCAATATAGAATAATGTTCCTTTTTAAAAAAACATTTTTGTCTCTTTTGATCAGAGACAGACAAAAGACATTAAAGTCAAGTGAAAGCAGATTATACAATTTCCCTGATAATCTGGATAGTGATTAACTAACCCAAGTGGTTCCTGTAAGTGACACTGAAGCAGGGGGTGTTGGCTGGTTGGTTGGGTTTTTTTTGTGTTTTTTTTTGTTTTGTGTTTTTTTTTGTTTTGTTTGTTTGGTTTTTTTTTTTTTTTTTTTTAATATTTTGCAATGGCTCAAGTCTTCAGATTTGGTCCCAGGAGGTAAGATGTTTTCTGCCAAGCTGCAGCAGGGAAGCATGAAATATCAAGCTGCTTCTTCACTGCATGAATTAGCTGAGCTAGAGTGAGGCTTGAGCATGAAGTGACTTGAAAGAGATTCATTGCCTGGTCTAATAACCACTTGATGGGAACTATCAGCAAAGGAATAAGGTGGGCCAAATCCCAGAGAGTTAAGTTTTGGATTAAAAGAACTTTCTTTCAATGTATTTTCCCTCCTCTTAGTCATAATTTCATCTACCATGCTTGAAATTGCAAGTATGGCACCTCAGGTCTATCTGGCTGTAGCAATTTTTTCCTAGCTAGTAACAGATTCATTTCTGCTAAAATTCCATTACTCCCAGCTATTTCTTTCAAGGATTGTGACAATTCTTCTGAAAACAGATCAGCAGCTTGGGTATAATCTTACTCCCTATAACTGGAACAAGGTCTGTTCTAGTAAACCCTGCAACTAGATGTGACAAGAATAGAAAACTTCTTTTCATTTCCTTCCTGCCACCCAGACAGGTAGTAATGAGAGACATTTTGAAGGTTTCTGATTCCAGACACAGTGTTAATTGCTAACCCTCAGTGAAAGAATGCAGCTAATGTTATAAACATTTTTCCCTACAGCTTTGACATTAAGCAGGGACAGCACAGGAGGCGTCATTTCTCATGTGTGAGGTTGACAAATAAAGGAAGTAAGTGTGGAATAAACATGTAGATTCTAACAGATTTAATTAAAAGGGCATTTTCATTATCTTTGATGTTTATGAAACAGACCTTGTGTCTCAATAAATTAAAACCAGGGTGTAAACTATAAGTTATATGGATAGAATGGAAATGTTATGCATATGGAATTGAAAGAAAAATTTACATGGGCTCCATAATTCCATCTCAAAGCCACTAATACTGCATATTTGTTTTTCCTATATTTAGGTGGATTCAGTTTCTCAGTACACATGTGGTTACGCATAAGATTAAAACTAAAAGGCCTCATTGTTACAGGAATATTTTTGCAAGATTTTTCAAGGTACTTGAATTCAGCTGTAGGAAATAACTTTTGTTTGTTGGTGGGATTTTTTGGGGGGTTTTTTATATCTTTGGACTGCAAACAATCATTTGTTGTGAGCATCTGACATTCAAAGGTTTAAAATTTCCGCTTGCTTTATAAAATGTGACTGTAGAGGTTACATGGAGTTTTGTTTTCCTTTAATCAAAGTAGTAAGAATTAGAATAGGAGGAAGAAGTAATTTGGACTCTGTGTGTTGTCAGGCAGCAGCTTTAGAGCAGTAATACACCTTAATGAACATGAAACATCTCAATTCTGAGATTGCTGTTAGGTAAAAAATCATAGGCACAAATTATTAAGCTATATTATGTACAGAATTTAATTAAGCTATATTATGTACAGAATTTAATTTTCTCTGATCACCTTCACACAAAGCAACTGCCTATGGATACAGTGTCACTGCTACAAATGGGTATTTTCAGATCCTTGCCTGGATCAATTTTTATTTTTTTTTCTGCTCATGGCTCTGATGAAGAGCTGTTGGAAACAATACTGTATTTCATGTTACATTGCTGTGAGAACATTTTAGCTGATGAACCTAAAATTCACCATCTCTGAACAAATTAGTGCCAGCTACAGTCTCTGGACATTCAAGTCTCTGGACATTCAAGTGTTCAGAAAATTGATACGAGAGGTGAAAAGATGCAGAAAGGCATGTCAACACCAAATCAGTTTTGAAATGTGTATGAATTTTTTTTTTTTAATGCCAAAATGGCTTTTAATCAGTAGGGACTCATTTATAAATATGAAAAATTAGCAAAAATCAATCTATACCAACCAAAGTAAGGTAACTTACAGGGAACTCTAGAAATATAATCAGAAGCCGTAAGAGTGGCTATTTTGAATAGAAATTATTAGTTGTTAAAATACTTCGTGCAGGGCAAAGTGAGTACTTTTAAAGGAGGAATGTGGACTGTCCCTAGATAAAAGCTCCTGAGGTGATGCTGCAGGATGTCTGGAATGCAGAAGGGCTGAGAGAGTCTGTGTTTGGTACCTTCAATACAGCTCCTTGGCAGACTGACATTCAATCATCCCAAGGGAAATGTGTTGCTCCAGACTGATATGGCCAACGAATCGCCAGGTATCCTACCTTGAAATGATACTGCCATAAAAGATTCTCAGAAGGGCATCAGTTGTACACTTAGCCACAGAGTTAAAGGGATCCAGAGAAGTTTTAGGGCATAGATGAGCAGAAAAAAAGAATTAAATTACTTAGAGGGCTACATGCCAAATGATCAAGTTTGTTTTACATTCACAAAATTTCTATTTTCACAGAGTTTTGCAGTCAAATTTAACTAATTAATTCCTGAAGGTGAAATCAGAAAATTATTCGGAGCCATTACTGCAAATTAACATGCATCCTGGACATCCTAGTTGAAAAAAATACCACACCCTCCACAGCACCACCACTGAAAAACATCTTAAAATGCCATGAAAACCCTGAGAATCTATTTCATAGATCTTTTTCCTGAACCAGAGTTACAAAGTGATCACTGCCATACTACCCCAATTATTTACAAGTGGTATATATTTAGCTAGAAATAAAGCACATGAAGTTTCTCCAGTGCCAGATATCTAACTGTTTTCTTAGGAAAGACCTCAGAAATACAAATCTACTAAGTTCCAGACAATGCAGCACAGAAAATAGTATTAGAAGAAAATTTTGCCCTGATGAACTGGAAAAACAAACAAAACCAAGCAGACTCAAGTCTTGGCCATTGTTAGACTTACAGCACAGGAGTTATTATATGCATAAAGATACATAGACAATGATGCACATTCTTAGCAATTGCCACAGCTACACTGAAGACAAGGGAATTAGAAGAGTTTATAAAGATAATAAACTACCTATTAGTATTTAGCTGCTCTGCCAAAGCTACACTTTGGGACAAGTACACACGTTTTGGAGAAAAGCAGGCAATGTTCTTACTTGCACATTTAGTAGAATTTATAGATAGAAGTGCTGTGCAGTCTGGTTTGCCCAATTTTCCTGAGATATGAGGCTGTCTGCTGCAGCAGCGTTAGTGCTGACACAGGTATCACTAATCACCCAGAAATAAACGCATGACATTTTCAAATGTGGCACACTAATCATCTCCTTAGAAGCCAAGATGCTGCTAGCACGATGACAGGACTTAATTTACTTTCTCTTCTCAGAGAACAATAGAATTTTATCTGAATATAACATGGGGAGGCAAGTTGTCTCCTGTTAGATGGGCAGTAGCTATGGAACGGGTGGCAAGTTAGCTGTAACAGATTTGAAAGTGGGTGTGATATACCCTTTACGTTTTATCATGCGTTATATCTGGTAAGCCTTTACGGTCTTAATAGCCAGTTATGTGGACTGCTGTCATCTTTTCCACAAGACATGAGACCTCCTAGGGGTGTAACAAAATATTTCATTTTAGCAGGCCACACAAGGATTTTTCAAAATTTAAAGTTGAGAGAAGGTGCAAGGGAAGGACCTCATTAGCAAGAGGCAGATGAGGGACCAGGGCTGGTGAAAAAACAAATTAGACAGATAATAGGAAGGAGGCATTGGAATGCAGGCATAGTTAATGAGATAACATTACTAGTAATTATTTAGATTTTATTTATTATATTCATATTTAACCAGCTACAGAGATCCTCACCATATGAGCTTCGGGAGATACTTCCCTTCCAGAATTGAGTCATAACTCAAAGATAAAGCAGAGACAAGTGCAAATTAGAGCTCCAAATACCAGTATTTTTGAGCTTTGACAATTTGGACAAAGTACCATAGTCTAATTGTTACTTTTCATTATTCCCAGATGAGATTGTTATGAAAATTAATTAGGAAGACACTATTCAGGTAATGCAAGTTCAAATTTGGGATTACTTTGTCTCTAGATCTTACCAGCCTTCTTGGTTTGAAATAAAATGGCTTTTGGCAGCAGAACAAACTGTGGTGAGAGATGATGCTCTGAGGTGTTTCAACCAATAAGTAGGAAGAACAGTCTGATTATTGTAGCATTATATTTTGACTTGGAAGGGAATCAAATTACCTATTTTATCAGAGTTTGCCTTTGTGATTTTTGGGGACTAAGACCACAAGAGACAGTCACTTATTATGTGTTTTAAGGGGGGGTTTAAGGGGGTTAAGCTATAGATTTTGATATGTAACTAGGTGTCTATAAGCAAAAAAAGTAGGGTATTAATATACATAGGAACAATTACCTACTTAAACATAGGTGTTTTGTATTGGCTGAGATGCTCTAGCCTATTTTAGGCATGAGTATAGTGGAAAACATGATAGACAATCAGGAGACGCATTATCTCCCAGAACAACATCTGGCAACCAGGTGGAATACCCTGAGACATCTAAAATGTTACCAGAAACCTCTGTCTACAAACCTGCACATTTATGACAGCAGTGTCAGGAATTGCTGCTCCTTCTGTATTGTTTTGCATTAACATTTTTTGCAGCGGTAAAGCCTGTTCTGTCAAAATTTACCTGCATAATACAACTCATTTTAAAATGGCACGTGGATAGAGGTTTTTATCCAATACCACAGAAATTCTACTTCTCTGAGTAACCTAGGCCAGTTCAGTCAGTCTCCTGATGCTCGAGTTGCCATCTGGTAGCTGTAATTTGTACTTTTTCTTCCAGTGTTAACATATTTAGGTGCTGCATCTCAAATAAGCCTTCCTTGGTGCGTATTGACTATTTTGCTGACCCTTTATGTTTCAGTGTGTTTACTTCAGTGAACTAAGGGAAGGTCTGACTGATTAAGTAACAGACATGGGAAAGATCCAGGATGGATATGGAGTAAGAATCTTAAAAGTTAGAACAAGGTATTAGAAATTTTGCATTTTCCAAAGCACCAACATTGTCAATAACGCCAAGACACTATTACAAATCATGGATTTCATAGGCATCTGAAGCTAGTGACAGTATAGAATGAAAAACAATGTTCTTAGAATCTGTGATATGTTTTGGTATTGCATTGTTATATTTCACAAACAAGGGAAGTAACCTGTACTAGAGAATAATGAACTGAACATGACTGAGAGGCCAACAATAGATAAAACCATGAATGTGAAGTCACATCAGGAGTTGAGCACTTTATATATAAAGGTACATACAGGGCAAATCCATTTTTTTCTAGTCTCAGAAGGAAGCAGCTTTTCTGATTTGAATAGAAGCCTTAAATGCTTGTATTTCAGATTTGAGTCTAAAAAAAAAATAAATCAAGACCTTTCATCTGCTTCATTTGAGATGAGTTGAAATGTGCCATTATGAGTTAATTTTTGATCATCTGCATGTTTTGTTTCAATTGTTAGTTTTAATATAAGCACAAAGAATATTTGTAAGGAGGAAAAAATTCAAGTTTAAAAAAAAATGAAACATTCTATTCTGAAAATCTTAACATCATATGAAAAAAATCATAGGAGGTCAAAAGTAACTTAGCAAAGCCAGCAGATTCCACCATTATTTCAGAAGAGAAGTAATGAGATATTTTCCCTTTGGCATGATGAGCTTATGTATTTAGGGAATAGTAAAACTCCAAAACTATTGCTAGTAGTCAAAATAAATACTACCAAAATATATCCCAAATCTGTCTTGTGTATTTTGTCTTTCATTAGATATTTGAACAAATTCTGTGGAACATGTCAGAGTAGCGAGGAGATATTTTCATTGATTTTCTATGCCACATGGGCTTCTCTGAAAATATTATATTTTACTTTTTTTTAAACCTTGGTTGAGTGAGTGGATGGTTTCCCTGAAAACAAAGTCTAAAACAGAACAATCCACGTGGGGTTTGGCTGAATAATAAAATGAAGTGCATAGCTGTGGTTAGAAAGAGAAGATGCTGAGGTCAGGTTTCAGCTGTCTACACACAGGTGGCTGGTCCTATCTGAGCTGCTTCAAGGCATCCTACCTGGTCTCTGACAACTCAGAAGGCTACAAATCTTTCAAAGACTTTGTGTCATATCTGCAAGCATTTCATAGTCACTGTGAATACTTTTGGGCACCTCAAATGGAACAAACCACGTACACTTAGGCCATAATATGATTAAGTCCCTTTAAATAAGCAAGGGAGTCAAGCTCATCATCCTAAAGCAAGCTGCATAGCGCAGTCTTAATTTTTCATGAAAGTTTTCCTTGTGTTTTCACATATGTTGCAATATTAGGCTTTCCCAAGTTGTTTTGTTTGCTTTAAATTGTGTGAACTTCTTTAGTTAGCAACTTACAAATTATTGCTTTGAATTACTAAAGGCCACTAATAAAACAGGGGGAAAAAAAAAAATTCAATCTGTAGCCTATAGGTTGTTTTTATTTTGATCCATTTTTATGTAGTATATCCCTATAACTTTAAAACTTTACATTAACTGTTGTAGACCGAAACTTTTCCTGTAATTATAAAAAAAATTGTAATTATGGGAAATAATTGTAACTTTTTTCAAGTCTTTAAAGTTTACCTAACTTTTTTCCAATATCATCCTTGCAGGCTAATTTGAGTTCTTCCCAAGGAAATTTGCCATGTGGGATTGAATTATAGCAATAACAATTGACTTTAAACTTCTTATCTGTGTAATCATTATTAGATCCCCTTTATTCATTGCTATATGTTATGAATTTTTGTCAGTTGTTTGTGGTTTTTTTTTTTTTTGTACAGTCATCTTTACTTCATATGTATTTAGGCAAGAGCTAGTAAAACTGAAAAGAGGGCATTTTAATGAAGACAACTTTTATGCTTATGGTAAATCCACATGAGGGAATTGTGTCTGTTTTAGTCAAATATTTGGATTCTTTGAACACATTTCAGATCATACTGTGGTCAATACAATCCCCTTTGAAGTCAGTGGCAAGTGGCCCAATTAAAATTACATAAAAACTAACTTCTCCACAGCAAGAAAACCCACATGTTCGAAATAATTTTCTGTACGATTCTAAAAGCAAACTGTTGTCTTAAAAATGTGTTTTCCTTGAAAGAAAGTGTGTGTTCCCGAACAAATATTTCCAGTTGCTCAGCATGTTGTTCTACTTCGTTATTTGTAATGTCTTTACAAATATTTCTCTGGATGTGACAGTTCTAAATGGGTATTTCTTCTACCCCAAAAGGAATATAGAACCTCACAAACAGGATTCATTAGGTTGCAACTTATGTCTCTTTCCTAAGGCCGGTTATTCTGACAATACCATTTTTACCTCCTTTTTATAAGTCTTGAACTTCTGTCAATGCTTACGCAGAAAGAGAGGGTTAAAAGAGCATCAGTTCCAATATTAGTTTCGGCGCTCTGATAAATCTCATTTATATGGATATGGCTATAAGTCAGACATTTTCTATACTAATCTTTGGTGATAACATTGTTACAATGGAAACTCTGGAAAGGAAGTAATTTGCATTCTTATCCAGTGAGGTAAACCAACAAGGAAAGCTAAAAAGCAGATTTCATGAGCTTCCTATGTCACAAAAAGCAAAGTCGTGAACTCTAGCTTGTCCATGTGCTACATACTTTCTGATAGACATTACATTCAACAGTAATTGCTACAATCTTTATGGACAACACTCAAAAATAATTTCCTTCAAGGAGAGCCTGAGCTCGGGTTAAAGAAAAGCCCACTGCCAATTCTCAGCATTCGAATACCGCGTGTAGTTATTTCTGTAGCTCAAGAGATTGCATTACAACCCATAACTCCTTTTTAACCCTGCCAAACTGTTGCTGCCATGGAAACTCAAGGTGTCTATGACAGACAAGCAGTGAGATATTTCTTTTAGCATTTCTTGTTATTTCTTTTAACAAGCCTTAGCCGCTGCCAAGCTTGCTGTAAGGACTCGCAAGTTACTTGAAAATACAGGTTTAAATCATTGAAAAAGCTCAGATATGACATAAGTTGAAGCCAAATACTCTGGTAAGCAACATAACTTGAAGATAATAAATCTATCGTTATTCCCAGGTAATTGATCAATATTTGTTTTCTACTGGGCAATACAGGAAGTTAAAAAGAATTTGATATTAACTGCAGCTGTTTTGTTAAGATTGGAAATAAAGAAAAAACTTTCCCCTAAGTCTATTATGAGAATACTTGCTCATTTTTACTGCTGGCTAAGTGCTGTTTATTCTTATTATGGTGGCATATTTAGAGAGACTGTATTTAAATATTTTCTTTTTCTTTAGAGAAACAAATAGTTTGGTGCTGATGAAATTATTTTATTCCTTATTGCAACCTGTTCCCAGTTATTTTTGGCTAGTAATGTGCTCTATTACTCAGTTTGCGGTTGAATTTTCTGTGCTTCCAGCTCATAATTTGCATCTGATCTGACTTTCACACCACACAGCGTCTTGCCTCTTACTTCTATAAGAGAAACTAAATTTAAGCTTGTTTCAACTCCAATGATTTTCATGAATTTCCACACAAGAGCTACACGTCATGAAACCGTTAAAGTGTCTTATTACCCAATTATTCATATCTTTCATCAGCTAAAGCCTTTGATTCAGGTGAAATTCAGCCACATCCTTGGTTAGGAAATGGGATCAAGCCTATTTATCTCAGTAAGTGTCCTGTACAGCCACAGCACAGCTCCAGCTTTACCAGCTCTACGATACTAGAGGAACATGGACCCACCTACAGTACATATCAAAACAATTTTTTCTCCCTCTTTCCCCTCTAAGTTGTATCAGTCAATTCCTACTCATCCTTGCATGTTAGCTGGAATTCATGATCTTGCACAATAATTTAGCAGGTTTTGGTTTCTTGGTAACTCTAACCTTTTGGTGATTTATTAGGATCCAAGTGCTGACAGTAAAGAAGTGAATATTCTAATTTAGAGGATATTTGGGACCATTTATTTGCAGGTTTGTTGTGTGCTCACGGTATGTGCAGCCTTCCTCATTTGTGCAAATATTAATGCTCCCTTATCCCCGTGTGACAGCTGTGCACCTTTCTACACCTGTAGGAGCTTAAATAGGAGCTTACTCATGCAAGCAGTGGAGATTTTTCTGCAGCTCATCTAGAGGCTTCTGTAAATATATTCCTTGAAGTAAACGAATGGGCAAGGGTAAATAGAATGTGAGTATGCCTTTCACATGTTAATTTTTTTATTCTAATTTCTGAGAGTTGGGGGGAAAAAGGGTCATATTTCTATATTCCTAGTTGTATGGAGTGATAACTCACATTATTAAAGAAAAGAACTGTTATCAAGTGATAAATTTCCAACTTCCAGGCCTTTTAAAGTAAAAAAATCTATATACTGTGTGTTGCCTAAGTTACAATAGCTGCCAATGATCACGGCAGGACTGTATGAACACAGCTCCAAAGACAAGATTAAACAGAAGCAAGTGGCTAAACACAACACTAGCATTGCTCTCAAATTATTAAATAACTAATTCATTAAACCACAGAGCCAAATTAGAAAAGCTGGCCATTTGTGCATGTAGACACACTGTAGTTAGGATAATTGGGACCAGCTGTTGTACGGTTTTGTTTCTGGAAGGGATCCAATACTATTTGAAGGCAACGCCATAACATGGAGGCAGGCTGCAGAGTGATGATAGTGTTTCTGCTTCCACCCTTCAAGCCCTTTTTCCTCAAACAGTTTATCTGACAGCTACGATGACTCAAACTCTGTCCAGCTCATCTAGCAATCATAAACCAGCTGGAATGATTGAACCCAGAATTAGTTGGTGAAAAACAGATAATTGAAACCTCTCCCAGTAATCCGTTTTGGTTTACCATCCCAAAATATATACCCACTTTCTTATCCTAGTACATCAGGACTGAAAAAAAAAAAACCAACCCAACCAACTTTACCTAGATTAAAAAAGCAAAATAGAATGAAAATTAAGCTTTTTAATTAGTTATGTTCAAATTTCTAGTCCCAAATGTTTTCCACAGGGAAGAACAAACTATTGCAAAATCTCATTTTTAAACTTGGCAATTTAGATATTATTGCATAGCACAGTATGAGAGCTTACATAAACGCAAGCTATAAAGGGTACTGCAAGTATCTGAAAGACTGCACATTAAGTAATCTTTTTTCCATGACACATATTTGAGTCAAAACAAAAACGGATTTAAGGAAAATATTACAAATCCTACAGTAACAGGTATACATTAGTGAATTAAATTCTCATTTCCAAACAAAAAAAACCCTAAGTAGTAACAGTGAAAGTGTTATCTTGCTTCTATGCTCTGGGTCAATTTATAAAATATACACTTTCCTAACCTTTATAACAACATTGCTGTCTGAGCAGAAAAAAATTAATAATCTAATTTGAGATAAATACAGCAAATCTGTGGCATTTTAACTGAGATTCAAGGTGTAAGGAACTTCAAGTCTCTGCCCTACAATTTTTTCTTAATGTTGCAGACAGAGCAGACAGCAAGCACCTGGCTTGACTTCTTCACATGCCTCGAGCTATAGATTATGATGCTGAAGTTGTTGACATTATTCTACTTTTTAAATAACCAGAACTGAATGAAAACTTCCAGATGGGAAGCATATTTTTGGTTGGGTGAGGGAATAAACAAGTGCAACAAAACCCCCAAACAAATACACCAAGTCTTAAAACAAAGATAATTCTCAAATTAAAGAAAAAACAAAGCAAACCAAAACCAAGAAACAGTACTTGCACATATCAATTTTCCCCTCTTTTTTGAAAAAAAAAATCTTATTTTTCAGCTTACACTGATTTTATTACATCTGTCTGTTCTTTTGATTGCTTTTCATCTCTGACACATTTGCAGAAGATAATCAGAGGAGATGGACATACCAGCTCTAGACTATAACACACAATGGTATGTTCTGCAAAGACAGATGCTCCATCCCTCAGACCAGAATCATGGTGCATTGACAGAGCTATACAACACCTCAGCTGTTTACTCCTTTTTAAAGTCTGGAATTGTTAATTCAGGCATTACACAGCTTTGAGAAATCAGAGTAATATCTTCTTGGCACAGTGCTGTGTCCCATGGAAACGTCAGCTCATATTAGTGTTAGCTTGGGGACCACTGCTGAAGAGTTAGCGTACGAGTGTGCACATGCAGATATATAGGTAAAACTTACTGCCACAGAAAATAGTATTCTGCTGTATAAATATTTCACAGCTTATCTAGGGAGGCATCAAATAATGTGCACCGCAAATTAAGTCTCTGTTATTCCTTTGGTCTTCTAAATTAAATTTCTGAGGACAGCTAAAAAGGTTTTCCCTTGATTAAGGACTCCAAATCCACCCATAACTTGTAACTTAAGGCATTCTCCTTGGAATAGATTAAAAATTACACAACAAAGAGGCAGCATTAATATCACTGCATCTGTAGGGTAGTCTATTGTCAGGGTGGTGTTGAGTCATGCGTGAGGGTCGTCTGAATTAGAGGCCTCAGGCATAAACACACTTTAAAGAAAATGAATGTAAGTGATTAAAATTGTGTTTTCATTCACATAGCTAAAACCCCATCACTACCAAAGATGTTTTCCTCACCAAAAGAATTCTCAGGAATATAATCAGAACTTCATACTGAGGATCAACACAAAATGCACTGTTACTGCAAGCGTGTAACTCAGCAATTCAGAGCAGACATCTCACTAATATTACAATTAACCTTACAATTTCCTCAGTTCCTTTTATCTTAGAAGATAATTTGGAAAATACACAGCTGAATACCTATAACTCAAATCTTTCCTTCAAAACAAGACAGTCATTCTTGTAAATATAAATAAAACTCAAAAGCCATCAGACTTAAAAGGTGATTTTTAAAGTCTCAAGCCATATAAATTGCAAGACAACACCGGCTAAGTAGATCTTTTTAACCCACTTTAACAAGTAGAATTACACATGACAAATCACAGAAATGATATGCCAATATCATCTGCCCATGTTCAAAGAGGAGCACCGCAAAGCTCCAAGAAGAAGCCAAGAATCACATTGCAACTCAGCGATCACCAAATGAGGGTCTGATACCTTCTCTCCAGGAAGAATCAAAAAGTACCAGTCCTTTATTAAGCTCCAAAGACACTGCTTCTGGGATGACTCCGCTACAGCCATCATCTTGCTTTCTCAAAGAACAGCTGTGTGTTCCCCACCCTCTCCTGCCCATCTCTGAGAAGAGTCATCCCTCTCTTATTGCCTGTTGACCTGATAGCCACAGCCCAGGTGATCAGCACAACAGAGGGGGCTTTTGTTTTCTGCCACTGCTGCAAGCACAGCAGTAAGGGGTTACCTTTTCCATGACTGGGTGATTAAAATGAGCTTTATGAACACTACATTTCTTCTTGTAACATGAAATGCCTCACATCCTAGGCATCTGACTTTGAAAGGTTCTCTTATAAACTCTTGGAAACTTGAGTGATAATAAGTGTGTAAACCCCTGTATTGAGTTATGTACTACAGTAACTTTATGCCCCATTTTCCATTTATTTTAAAAATCATGACAAAATTACATTTTCTCCTAGGTAGATAACTTGCATTTTACTTCTTTCAGTTTTAAGTTAGGTATCTATCAGGGACTGGCTGTCATATACGGATGAAGACCCTGAAGTGCATAGCCTCAACTGCAGAACCCACATTAGGCTATTCTGGAAACAAACCTGACCCAGGGGGTGGGAGTAGGGTGGGGAACCAGTTCTTTATTTTGACAATTTCTGCAAGCAACGAAAAATACTGTTTTGTGATAAGTTGAAAATAAAGTTTCCATTGAATTAATAAGTGGAAAAAAAAAGCCAGGGGAGATGAAACAGGTTTTTTTCCTATTATGAAGCCTCTGAGAAAAGCAAAGAAAGGAGGTTTAAGAGAAGATTGTACAGTTTTATCATGCATTGTTCAGAAATATCATGGTTTGTTTTTATTCTTAAGAATCATTATGTTCTAGTGAGACCTTTCTCATGTGGGGAAAAACATTCTGAAGCTTTGAGGAATCTCCTGTCCAGTCCCTTGCTGCTAAGCCATTCTTAGTGCTGTAAACCAAAATTATGTATCTCTCCTTTGTGGGAGTATTAACTGCAAGCTGTTCCTTGAAACTCCTCAGTGTGCTGCAGTTTTAAAAGCTGGGTTTTTTTAAATAAAACTATAGAGGTGGCTGGTTGGGGTTTTTTCAGTTTAAAAAAAATACTATTCCACTACAACAGAGTTTAGTTGAATTATGGACAGACACTAAACTGGAAGATGGCTTTGTCCTGTCAGATCCATTTGTCTTCTGGAAAGCAGAAGAACATCTCACACCCATTTCTTCTGTACCATTGACAGCTGACAGCATGACGTCTGCAAAGTTCTCAAACATACGTACATGCATGGATTGCAAAGCAGAAGGATCTCTTAGATGTGGACCAAGTTTCTGATCTCTCAAATGAGAGCATTTGCTTGAAATTTATCTCTATTCTTTCAAGAAGAGAAATCCCTGAGAAAGTCCCTGTCTTTACATCCTGGTTTTGATTAAATAATGATCTCAAACTGAGGTTGATTTTAGACTGCACTACCTATTTATTAGGAACTGAAGATAACCAACTGGGGTAAACAGAAGAGATTCAATCTGCTTATATTTAATACAATAAAAATAAATAGTTTTCTAGTACACATACTACCTTATTGCGCTGAAAGCTGTCCATGGAAAGAAATTGCTTTAAAAATTACTTGAATTTTAAATCTGATTTACATAGCTGGAAATTTAACCAAGGCCAAAACGACTTGCATCTAAGTCTGAGTTGATGTTGATACAAGTAGGAATCACCTTATAAGATTTCAGTGCCTAAGTGCTTGCCATATGGCAGAAAAAGAACTTAATCATCTTTTGTAATGATCATTCTTATTCCTCATTTCATATCAGAAGCTATTTTAAGCTTATGTTACATATTTTAAAGCATGGATTTATTCTTTATTACTAATTAAAAATCCATATAGCTAAATGTGTTAAACACTGAGGATGCAATCACTGATCACTGGCTCAATAAATCAGGTTACAAATGCTCACCTGATGCTGAGTTCCCAGACACAGAAAACATGCTCCAAAGCACATAGTGTTAGTATTCAACTAACAGGCAGGTATTTTGAGAGAAAGCAGACAGCAGCACGCAGAATTTCATCAGATAACCTCCAGAACTGACACTGGCCATTTGAAATCTTGAGCAAAGGCCACGGCCAACAGGGTGCCTGGAGAGGAGAATAAAGGGTTGCGGCACTTTCTGACACTTAAAAGGATGGAAGTAGTTCCCTGTAAGGTCTCCCATGTTAGGCTAAGACAAGAAGTTCTTTTGACCCTGGAAATGAGGCAGTTGACTTAGGCATCTGTTGTAGAATAGTGCAACCAGTGGTACTTTTTTACCCCAGGTTTTTTGTCTTTTTTTCCTCCTTAAAAAAAAAACAGAGTCAAAACAACTGTTTTCCCCTGTTCCTGGAAGAGAATTTCTGAATGACCTCTCTTTACAAGAATCTCTGGGTGTTTTTCAAGATTTAGGAGCTGCCAATTTGAGATTTCCACGTGCAGATCTCAAAACAGTGTATAAACTTATAATTCCCCCTACCCTACCCCTTTTTTTAAAAAAAAACAACCCACAGCCACAAACCACCCACAACTCTCATACATTAGTTCTATGATCTGCACACATCTGTCTAACATCTATTCAGGTATATAGTAAGATGTCCAGCAAAACCACCAGTTATTTTCCCTGGTTTTGCAAGGGACTTCTCGTTGCATAAGAGTAGATTAGGAGCTCCTGTACCTTCAGAGCTGTGGGTTGGAACATCAATCCTTTTTCCTATTCAGTGATTCTTTTGTGAGAATAAACACAGACTTTGAGAAGGATTTATCCCTCTACCCTGAGTCACAGAGGGGGAAACAATGGAAAGAAGGTGTCTACAGAGAAGAAAGTCTACAGAGATTCATTGTGTTGTACAGCAGGTCATCTGACAGTCTGGGTGAGCAGTTCAGACCTGGCACCCAGGCGAGTGCTTAATACACCAAACAGGCTTGGCTTCCCAGGTATCTGGTGTAGATTCACATTCTACTCCAGTGACCGTCTCAAACAGACCTTCACACGCTGTGTAGTTCCTACAGAGGCCTTTTGCAATCTCAGGTGAAAGAGATAAATTGTGGCGAAGTGATGCCAAATCCCATATCCCCACAGAGGCAAGACTGACATGGTTCCTCAGTCCAGCCAGTAGCAAGGCCGAGCAGGTGTTCCCAGTAAGTACAGACAAAAAAAGGCATTTTTAACAGCTACATATACATGCAGCCAACCACACAGAGCAAATACGAACAGCACCAGCAGCCTCAGCCTGTCCCCCTCTCTGGTGAAGGTCTCTCAGTGGGAAATGCACACCTATATTGGCATCCCTGCAAGAGCTGGGTTTAAATAACTTGGTCCCTCCAGTAGCTGCTCCTGGATCCCCAGTTTCTGGCGTCTGGACATGCAAGGCCTGAGGCCCACAGCCCCACTCAAGTAGACACCTTCTCCCACACACCAACACCAAGACCCGCATTGCAGGTCCCTCCAGCAACTGGCCTTCTACTCAGCCTACTCCCTTGCACCCTCTCTCTCGTCTCTAGTCCCTCACACCCAGAGGTGTCTCCAGACTCCGTGGTCTCTCCAGTAGCCAGCTCCTGCCGGTACCTCACTTCCAGACACAGGCCCTCTGGGCTCCCAACCCACTTGTTCCACTTGCCAACTAACTCAGCTTGATATTCATTAGCAATTACATTGGCATACAGGCCCTCACCTTCTCCGGTTGCTGGCACCAAGCCCCAGTGGCCTGTGATCTCACCCCAACGTTTTCCTCCTTCCACCACATGGCGAGTCCTGTACCCCTCTCAGCCGGCACACTCCTCAGCCCTGAAGGTGCTCTGGAGGGACATTCCTTTGAATCATGTTACTGGGCATCACCCCCAGACCATGGGGCTGAGCACTGTCCTGGGAAAGCCTCAGGAGGAGGCAGATCAGGGTCCTCATCCATCTGCCGAAGTTACAGGGGTTTCCCCCACCTGCTGTTGCTCCTCTGCACTCCTTTGCCTGCACGGATGGAGCCCTTTCTCACATAGCCTAACAATGCTTGTCGTGAAGAAGGGAAGAGTTTGTGAGAGAAATCCAATTACGAGGATATGATTAGGGTTTTCAGATATGGTTGCTCAGTCCACTAATGAACCTAAAGACACTCCACGTGGAAGTCAAATAACATATCAGTTAAGCTATCCAAGCCACGGACTCAGTTCAAGCTGAATCTAAGCATACCAAAATAAAGTGAATTTCTAGGACACTGCATACTCCCTGAACCATGAAAGTAATCTCATTGCAAAGTATTTGTAATCACTTTTGGACACTGTTAAATTTTGTAGAAAGCAAATTAGTTACAGTTGTAGAAAAAAAATTTGAAATGTCAACAATGCAAGCTTTTTGTTGATTGCAAAAGACATTTTCCATCTGGGCCCAAGCATGAAAATATCCTGAAGTGACCTGCATATGCCAGAGCTCAGCTGAACTGAATGATAATGTAATCCTACAAAAATCTCCAAAGAGGGAAAAGCCTTTTCATTTAGGGCTAGATCCTTCTTCCTGTTGACTGAAGTCAACAGCAGTACTTCCATTAACTCCTGGGGGAGGACAGGTCTTAAAGTGATCCAGTGTAATCACTTTTGATATGCAGACACAGATACACACAGAGAGAAACTACAGGCTTGATACAATTGGGGCAAATAATTGGCAGAAATAAAGAAATCTAGAATGCTGTTTCATCCCATTGATACTGAGCTTTACAGTCAGAATACAGCTAAGAAAACAGTGTACCAAAAGGGTTTATACAAACTACAGCTAATGAAAAGGATGTTTCTCGATTGCAGGGAGAAGGAGTGAGAGAATTAGAGAGCAATTGCAATCTTAGCAGTAGTCGTTTTTTCCCTCATTATAGCTTAAATTATGTGAAAACACAATATACTGCCTCCTACAACGCACACAGAGTAAAGGCCAATTACAATAAGTCTTTACAAAAATGCTCATAAACACGCTTGTGGCTCTCCAAATGGATCTTGTAATGTGTACCAAAAATGGCTATGAAAAATCTCGCTATCAGACATTACACAAATGGACTGTAAAAGGACTAAATTAGACATCATAATAGAACAGATAATATATTTATATATTAAAATGAACCACAAATATTAATTACTATCAATAGTAAGGCTATAAATCTGACTAATAATGATGTAGTGAGCTACAATCTTTGTTTTATTTATTCATCTTAGGTAATACTTTGAATAAGATCTTATGTTTTTCAGCTCCAGTTTGCTAATTTCCTTGCCCACATCTAGTATCTCCAATCTGCTAAATTACTTTCTAAGAAGTGCTTTGTAGATCTACAGACACAGCAGATGGTTTAGGAGAACACACTGGTCCTGAACAGGAAGATACAGTAGATTTCTTGCCACAATCAGCAATGCATAATTATTTTGAAAGTATAATAAAGCATACAGATGTGCTTTTGATGTTCAGTTGAGTGCAGTATTTCCTTCCAAATTATTTTCTGCTAGACTTGAAGTATTGAGTTGCATCCTTTTAAATTTAGGTTTTTTCCACAGCTATATTAGAAACTGCATGTTTAGAGGCTTTAGTACCTGCAGTTTCATAGACTAACTTCACATGGCCAAAGGCTGAATTGCACCAAGGAGACATTAATGCATATGCATTACTTGTTTACATACACTTAACTAAAGAAACAGGAGCCAAGCAAACCTTCTGACTAGTCAGATGAGAAAGGGTGTTTATCATTCAGGAAAAAGAGGAAATGAAGGAACCATCAAAAGATTTATCTCAGCTATTACAGTATTATTTTAACTAATTGCAAAGTAATGAACCATCCCTCCAGACTGAGTCTGTCTTGGGGGGGGCAAAGGAAACGCAGCACCCAACCGGCTCAGTCAGCCAAGCCATGTCTCCCTTATAGTTCTGGAAGCACCAGAAGAAACTCAGCAGTACTTTTTGCAGTACTGCTCTTTGGAATCCAACATATTTCCATGTACATGTACACAGAAAAGTGAAATAAAATCCCCACTTCTCCTGCATATACTTTTGAGATGAATCCAAGTGTTCGGCGTTGCCAACACTCATGTCAGGTCCCAGTGCTAAAGTCTGGGTAATTCTTCCATGGCTGCACGGAGGGAGAAATTTTTTTCCTCCCTTCAGAGTTGGTCACAGTTAAGTTCTAAATTCATAACTGGAACATAATTCACACAGCAATTTACATGCACTGAGAGATTATGCGGCCTCACTCTGGAATGCTGCACCACAAAGGAAGTTTCTATAGTTATTTAAAGCAAGCAAGCCTTTCCCCAGCTATTAAAGAAATTTAATCTTCTTATCCCTATATGGAAACAGTCCTTGTTTATATAAAAAAAACAGTCCCCTTGCAATGTCCTATCCCCCCACCATTAAGTTGTCTGTTCTTTTTTGCTTTGGCAAAGACATTGCAAAGGAATGTGAAAAACTTTTATTAGGTGTTTATTATCAATTACCAGATAATGAAAACCAGCAAAGTTAATGGAAAAAAAGTTATCCCTGGATTTTGGGTTAGATTTTCCTTTTCCCATGGGAAACTCCATAAGAACAGGACAAAGGAAGCAATCTGCAAGGTTTCTCAGATGGTTCCAGAGAGACTGACAGAAGGACAGAGTTATTTTCCACTCCGTCCGTTGCTGAACAATTGGGGAATCTGACCCCTGCATCTTGTAAGCTTTACCAACATCAGAGAATTGAGTGTATTCTTCAGGAGAAGAATTAGTTCAAGTTTATGGGGCTTCCTCCTCCAGCTGCTCATGAAGACCAACGCACAGGCAAGGCCATTTTATTAGGCTGGCCACCAGTTTCACAGGCAACAACAGGGAGAGGCTGCTGGTTCCTGCTAAATTTATCCTTTGGTAAATGTGTGAGGAAGTTATTAACAGGGGAAGAACTGCATAGATCAAAGGCTCCATCCCCCAAAACTTCCATGTGTTCTTTTGTCTACCATTTTTTCAGTGAATTTGAGAGATATATTGCAAGGTTTTAAATCTGAATACATCTTGGATGTTTTGCCAAGAGTTGTCATAAATACAGTGTTTTGTGTCCTAACCAGTGTTCCCAATACTATAAAGACAGCTACAGGAAAAGAATTGGGCCTGTCTCCCACAAGAATAAATCATACCCTTAAAATACATAATTCTTTGTTCATGCATCTCTTCTTAGATATTGTTGTGATAGATCCAACAATTTCAAGGAGAAAAACACATTCTGTGCAGATGAAAGGATATCTGATTTATAATAAAATTCTAACATTGCAGATCACTCAAAAAATGCCACAATAACTATTATTCCAAAATGCTTGCAAATGGCCAAAGGGCTACAGGTGCTTTATCAAGTTATGTATGATAAAGCCATCAAATACCATCAATACAAAAAGCCCAGAACTGGACACAGTGCTCCAGATGGGGGCCACCAGGGCAGAGCAGAGGGGCAGGATGACATCCCTTGACCTGCTGGTCCCACTCTTCCTGATGCCCCCAGGATGCCATTGGCCTTCTTGGCCACAATGGGACATTGCTGGCTCATAGTCATCCTGTTGTCCACCAGGACTCCTGGGTCTTTTTCCTCAAAGCTGCTCTCCAGCAGGTCACCTTCAGTCTTTGGGGCTTTTAATACTAGATAGTTACAATCCAAGAATCACATGTAGGAAATGAATTTATTTTGGAGTTTTGTATAGGGTAGATTAAGAAGCAGAGAAACCAAGATCAAGTTCAATTGACACTGACGTCTTTATATACACAGAAGGTGAAATCACATACTAATTGTTAGGCACACCAAGAGGGAAATAGCAACATTAAATTATGATTATGTCGATGGGACATTTATTCCACTTATTTCACTTTCATTTATTTCCAAGGTTTAAGCACAGCTGAGTTTCCTTATGTGAAAGTATCTAGAAGGCATGTTTTACTTCCCAAGAGTTTTACTATAAGCAATAAAAATATTAACTTGATATCCAAATTGTTTTTTATTTTCAGAAGTGGTAAGAGGTCCATATGTATTCCTTATCATATCTATATTCAGAATTGTCCTAGAGGTGAAGGGTCACAAGCCATCATTAAAAATAAAATGTAACCCTAAGCTTCTCAGCTCTACAAGTCATTAAAAAGTGATCTTTCATCATGGGTTTCTTCAGCTGTAATAATATATGTATTTATTTTTTTATCCCTTTATTCCAGTCTCTGCTATTCAGAAAACTTACTTCTCTGTTGTGCTTCATTTCCTGGTGAACCATTAATCAAGCCAACCAACATCAGCAGAAGTAAATCATCTCTATCCTTGCATTTTTAGGAGCTGACCTGATCTCAGTTTGGTAAAGAAACAAAGAAGACTATCTCATTCATCCAAGCTTTCCTTCTCCCATCCCACTTGGGAAGGGTATCTCTCTGCCTATTTCCATTAGCCATGACAAGCTACTTTTTCCTTGGATATTTGGTTTGGAAGAAAGATTGTTTACGTACCATCTAATCACAACGGAATGATAAGGAGAAAAAGAAAAGAAAAGCAGACAAGGAGGAGAAAGAGAAAGGCAATAAAGTGATTGTAGGAGGGAGCCAAACTTTGAGTTTCAATAACTTGAAAGGCCACAGTATCAGCTACTCGTGAGGAAGTGGGAAGAATCACAGCCCTGGTGGGTGGTGCGGAGAAGCTGGGAATACTGTGAACCAGAGCCATGGTGGGGGGCCAACGCGTGGGTTGGTGTGATCAAAGGCACTTGGTTCCCACTGTAGGAACCCTGACAGGAAGCAGCTGGGACTGGGAAGGCTGCTCACAATAAAGAGAGTGCTCTGGTGACCAAAGGAGTCATCTCATAGTCCCTGGTGAACCTCCCATGCTTGCTGGGGAAAGGAAGTGTAGTGGATACTCTCCACCAACCTTGGCTGTTCATTGCATCTGTTATCAGTGGCTTTATTTCCACTTCTGTTTTCTCCAAGACAGCTAATTTAAGCTTCACCCTTTTTTGTTAGGTTCTTTCTCTACCCAAATATGTGCATCATTAAATTTCTTAAGTAGATAGTTTTTCTAGGTGATGGAAAAGTTTCTCAGTTCCCCTACAATAATTTTTATATTTCACAAGTCAGTAGATTGCCTCCTTGACTCAAGTTTTCTATAATCATTAATAGTAGTAGTTTGGATGCTTTTGACACTGTAAGAGCTGGCACTAGAAAAGCAGAGAGAGGGAAACTCAACCAGTTTCAGTAATTGAAGGCACCTACTTCTGCTTTAAAGATCACAGGCTCAATATCCCTTTTCCAAGACTTGTTCTTACTCTGAAGAAGCTCCAAGGGAAGGATACTAACCACATTTCTCCACTTTCAACATACCAGGTAGCTTTTGTAGATAGGCAATGGCAACCTACCAACCCCAGTGAAACAGCAAAAAAAAAAAAAAAAAAAAAAAAGCACTTGCCTGTTTTCAGGTGGCCACAAACACAGAGCAGTTCTTCTAGGGAACAGCAGGTCCCACCAACCCCTTCAGGAAGCCTTGAGCAAAGGCAAGGAAGCAAGACAAAACCACAGCCCATGGAAAACAAAGAGCACCTGAAAGAAAGAGCTGGAGGTTAAATAGATCTCCAGGCCAATGGGCAGGGGAGTGGCCAGGTGAGGCTGATCAGGGCCATTAACACCAATTAGTGCCCCTCAGGCCCTAACACCTGCAACCATTAACGGAAATTTGGTGTGAAGTTTCACAGCACATCTAATCTGATGCAAACTGTCATTCTTGATCCTAAATTTTAAACAAAAAAGAGTACTAGGATAGTTACCTCTGAACCTTTTAAGAAGCAGCACGTTCAAAATCCAAAGTGAAGAAGTAACAAATCAAAAGACTGGGTGAAAAAAAAAAAAACCTGAATCAACCCAACCCCCTTCCATCAGATCATATCATACCTTAAAAATCATGTATTATTTAATTCTTTCAAAAAAGACAAACAATGCTATACTTATAACACCTTACATGTATAAATTCCTGATACAGATCTACAGGTAAAAAACCTGTTATTTTAATTAAGGAACAATTTTCCCAGTTTTGATACATTATAGTCAAAGGAATATCACAGGTTTTGAGGAAGCATAATACAAATATGGTCCATTTGTAAATTCAGAAACCGCTTGCTTTCATTACTGTCTCGTGAAGTTCATCATGACCAGTTTCAGCACTGATTCTTCTTAAATAACAGTAAAAATCTGGAAAACACAGTGAGACTGAAATGTCAGATATGGTTACATCTGGTCCAATTTGGATGACTCAATCTTTAAAATTTTATTTTTATATATGTGAAAATGTTAACAGTACAACTCACAACAAACTATAGTTTGGGGTTTCAGTACAAAACCTTTTTCTCATGTGTGTCTCTAAAGGCGATGGTTCAGCTTGGCACTATGGTGTAATTTTTTAGATTAACGAGTTACTTCTAATGAGGATGGCAATTAGCCACCTCTTTTGCCCATGTGCCATGGGGTTCAAACATTTCAGACATTTCAAATACCACTTCATGCTCCAAAACTAGGTACATCTTTATATCCTAGACCTTTATTAGAAAAAGTATTCATAAAGAGTGATGTCACAAAATATGAACCTCCTCATCTTTGAAAACCTAAGAAGACTGCAGTTTCAGTTAAAAAAAGAACACAACAAAATAAAATTAAAATATTAATCTGAATTGATTTATTTTTAATTTATTTCAAATGAAGTAAAATATGGATTTAATTTTAAAGGAATGCTTTTCTTAGAAATTTTGAAGCTGTCATACATGTCTGATTACAAACAAAAATATATAAAAGAAATAAATTTATGTAGCGTCTCTGGGGGCTGGATTAGATCTCAAGATGAACAAATAATAATAATGAAATAGAAGTGCTAACTATCTTTCATTATACATCCTTCGTTGTCAAATTAATAAGAATACCAATTTTTGCATAGTTTAGAGATCTTTCTTCAGGAATGAAATAGTTTGTTACTGAAAACACCTTTATTAAAATTTAGAACTGTAATTACAAATACAAACTCAATTAAGAACATACAATTAAATTAAAGCTGTGCATCCCACAGCCCAAAGTTATAGATGGATGCTCTCTAGGCATTACTCTAACTCTTTATCTCAGCTGTACCTGGGAGATGTAACTCTTAGCAGAAATAATCCAGAGTATTTGTAACCCAGGAGATCTTTCCAGAGAGAAAGAGTCCCTCTCAAAATCCTGCCCTCCCCAGAGGAGCGTGCCTATTGCTGCAGGCAAGCTGCAGGCCTCTCACTGGTGTAAACCCTTTTATTTGAGGTGATGTATTCATGTGCTTGTCAAACCTACAGTCACTGTCTAAGACACTTGGGAACTCTACCGGTGTGACAACGTCATGGCAGCTACAACAACCCCGTATCTGGGAAATAATATTATCTATCTATCTATCTATCTATCTATCTATCTATCTATCTATCTATTTCTATATATTATGGGCCAAATTCACATTGCATGAAAATATGTAGGAATATGTTAAACTAGGATTATTCTCAGCATTGTAGTGCAGCATGTCTTTATGTTTTTTGATGCCTGTCAAGTTTTATGCTTTATGTTACTTATTCTTTTAATTCCTTTTGTGTCCCCCAGAAACAAAGGGAAGAAGAAGTATCATGTAACAATTAGCTCCCTGTGAACCATGAGCAAATGTCCCACAGATGGTTTGCAGACCTCTATATGTTATACTCTCTGCTCCACAAGTCATTGTCTCTCTGCACACAGAGGAGGTAGACAGCCCCTTATGGCTCCCCTATACTTGTTATATATACCCTTGCCCCGTGCTTCACTTTTATTGCATTTAGCTAAGATACCGTGCTACAGTTTAACCTCCAGGCAGGCTTGGAGGTAATCACAGGTTTACACAATCAGCCACATGAGGTAATATGGGGAGACATTAACACTTTCTTCCATTTCAGTTCAGTGTGACTTTGCCAGTTATTTAGAGTGAGAGGACAAAGGGTCCAAAGTCAGAAAAGGTATCTCTAACAAATCAAACATGAATCTATTAAAAGTAAGAAAAATCTTGTGTCATTAATTTGGCATATCAAATGGGCAAGGAAAAGTAATTTCTGGCCATTTCTGAAGAGAAGTTTTCAGGTTTGAGGGTAGTATGCTTTCCACATTGCTCTTCAAAAAGAGAAGGTGGCAGAAGAAAAGGATCAAAGATGTTCCCAGCTACTGCCCAGCACTGCCAGGGGAGGACTGTCTCCTCTCCCTACGGATTCCACTGTACCCGGGGAGGAAGGAAGCACCTTCAAGTTTTCTCACTTATTGATCTTACTCAGATCAGAATTTACCTTTATAAAAATCAAAATTTCACTTTGTTTCTATGCCTGACTTGTTTTTCTGTAGTAGCATTATCCTATCCTTTTCTCTCACAAATAAAAATAATCTGAAAAATGTCTGCAGACCCACTGCAAGAGCTATTGTTTTAACTCTCAGATGTCTAATCAGTATTCCTAAAAGTGTGAGACATTGTGCGGGGATGTATTGTAAAATGAACTAACCTTTCAAGGGAAAGATGTCAGGATTTGACATGTACAAACATGGGAACTTTCAAAGTTGTGTGTTGGGTTTTTTTTTTTTTCTTTTCTTTAAGCTGGCTTCTGTCACCAATTAATCCTGCATACTGTTCTCGGGTAAGCCACCTTTTTGTTGTTGTTTTTTGTTCAAAAAAAAAAAGAAAGAAATCCATATACCTATCAATCTATGCACAGTATCTATTTAATCTATGGCAATGATTCAACTTTTTTGTACAGAGCTTTCACTTATTCACTGCTTGCTGTCAAGACTAGTGCATGCCTATCAGCTTCTATCAATGCACACTGGATGAATATGACATTGCATTTTTTTTCCCTATGTCACCAGGTTCAGCATGCAATAAAAGCTCAGAGTTTAGGTTAAATCATCCTACCCTGGGCTCAGATTTACATGAGGCTGCTCGGAGGGAGGATTTGGGGGCTCTTTCATAGCACTGCCATAGAGTGCTGCATGTGCTTTATTCCTTGGACACAAAGAAATGGTTTGGCATGGTTATTCGGGGCACATCAGATCCAGGTAGAGTGCCTTGGTGTAAAGGCTGACAATCCTGTTTTCTCTCTCTCTGAACAGTCCAGGGCAGAGGGGCAAGTGCCAGATGCAGGGTGTGCTTTCTTCTAGCTCTGCCACAGGGGCAACATTTTGCTTAAACTTGGATGCCTTATTCTTCTGTTGACTAAGTTATTTCTTACAGGTTCGTTCACAAGGCTCTTGTATCTCTACTGTAAACTCATTCTGTTGACTCGCAGTAAGTGATGAACTTCTTGTCAGTTGCAGAGATCATAATTAAATTGACATTGAATCCCTATTTTAGGAAATTCCTCCAGTTCAATCTTATTATATTGGGCCAGGATAGCTTGAAGATACTCACACAGGTGCAACTTCAAACAAAACCATATCACTGTATCAACTTCCCTTCATTATTTGTTGCAATATTTCACTGCACTGGGTAAAATAACATGGATTGTAGAGATGATCACTGAGTACTATGTCGATAATTTCTTTAATAAAAGGTGTAAAGTTTAGTATCTGTCATACCAAGCAAAACGTATAACTCAGACTGGCTGTATGTATTTATTTGTTGCTTTGCTTTGGATTTTCATTTTTATTCTCATTCTCCAGAAAAATCAGTAAAGCCATTACACTACTTGAGAAGAATCATTTGGAGAAATACTGTAGGGAATTCAGATAGAACATTGAGTTACACATAATTAAAATAAAGGTGGTAAAACTCATTTTATTGTTGCTCATGTAGTATTTAAGCTATGGAAAGCGTAGACACTGAGAAATAGCCCTTCATTTTTCTGTATTTCTAACCAAAGTCCATGGGACTCACTGCTCACCGACTAATGCAAGTCAGGTAGAAACAAGAAAGTGAAAACATAAGACCTATGGCCATCTTCAATTTGAGAACAGGATGCATGAATTACCACTTGACGCAATACAGAAAGGGTCTAATGAATCTCAACTTGATGTGCCACAATGCAGGCTGCTGTTGCTCTAACTATAGAGGATGGTGGATGCCATTTAAAATAGCTTTTTTAAATTTTTTAAAAATAGCTTTTAAATAGCCATTTAAAATACCTAGGGAAAAGCTGATGGCAGATTTTCCTGCTTCCAGACACCCTTGTTTAGTCAGTAGTAAGACTTGTGGCAGATATATGCAAAGATGGTCATAGTAAAAGCAGTTGTGGAGCATACAGTATTTGAACAGTTGCATCAAGTGACTGTACTGTTAGACTCTTCAGTACCACCGAGAACCTAAATTAGTAGAAATTAATCCATTGTCATCAGTCATGCTTTAATATAATTCCTGCAGCCAAATCAATTTTGTGACATAAATAAAAATACTTATTAAATGTATTGTTATGTGACATAGATTTATTCAAGATTTGACACTGCATTTAAACCTAGTCTTCATGAATATGGACACTGTGAATGCCCTGAGCTTTATAATAAAGGGGCCTTGTATGCTATAGATTTGAAAGCTTGCTTTGAACTCCTTGAGTTTATATAGTGTGAGAGAGACTATTACAAAAGCAGTAATGAGAACAAGAGCAAAAGGGGAAAAAAGAGGATCTTTTGGCAGGATTCAGCAGCAGTTACTTTGTTTTCTTAGTTTATGATTTCTCAAGACTCTGTGTTTCAAACCAACCTTTCCCAATCTGGGTTCCTTAGGGTTTTTTTAATTGCCCTTCTCTTACATAAGGAGAATTTCCTCCTTTTCATTTACATATTGTTTTTCAATGCAGATCTCTTTCACAGTATGAACTTTCCCAGTCAAAGCTTCATAACTAATTTTTGTAATTCTATGTCTGTCTCAACTCACACACGTCCCATAAAGGAGATGT
Source organism: Gallinago undulata (assembly GCA_026546715.1). Classification (NCBI taxonomy): domain Eukaryota; kingdom Metazoa; phylum Chordata; class Aves; order Charadriiformes; family Scolopacidae; genus Gallinago; species Gallinago undulata. Next base: position 12,242,274 of record JAOTQQ010000032.1, read on the forward strand.
TCCCAGGGTAGTTAAACCAGCTATAGGAGTCAAAGTTGCCCTCAGGCTAAAACTACTCTAACACAAATTTCATGGAAAAACTACTAGCACTTTTCACAGGTTATGAAACTATGATGCCAATTAAAGTCTCAAAATCAAAATAGCAAATAAGCAGAATTTCTCATTTCCTCATCTCCAGTGACAAAAAGGAACAACAACAAACCCCCAAAAAGGAAAATAAAAACTGCATAAATATTTCATTATGTTTCTAGCTTATAAAATTTGATGTTGAAAAGACAAAAGATATGCACAGTATGTTTCATAACAAAATTTTCTTTAGATTAGTAAACTTTGTTGTTGTTGAAGTGATTCACCCTTGGGGAAAAAGGAAAAACCAGTTTTAACTGACAAGGAAAAATAATATTGGTCCAGTCAACATTTATAATATTGGTTTTACAGATGCCAATTAGTTTGAGAATTGCAAAACTGAGAAATTTCAATATTTTTAATGTACGTTGTACAACAATTACAGCTTTGACACAACCAAGTATCCAAATGTAAATTCTACTCTATTAGTAACTGGGTCAAATGTTCATGTGTGTTTTAAATTCCCAGAGTTAGATCACTGTTGATCCCCTCTCTTAATTCAAAGTCAAGCTATTTTAATGAAATTTCTGTGTTATTTTCCAGTAACAACAGGCTTAATTTAGTATATTTTTTTCTAACATGAAAGCATACATTTTGTAATTAAGTTTTCACTACCTAATTATCATTTCCATGAAATTGTCTGTGAAATTAGTAGGCATAAAATACTTTCTACAGTGCCTGAGTGGCTTAGGAGAGTACATGTCATTTTTAGAAGTGACTGAAGAGCTCAGATCATACTGACTTTCTGTAGGGCAGAGACTTTTAAGTCACTTGAGCATTTTTGTCAATAGCAGCTGATTCAGCATAGAAAACATCATGAAATGGTGAAAGCTCTCTGTATTACAGCCTCGTTTATTGAAGAAGTTATTATGTAGCATTGAGCTTTAGATTAGGCTCATCCACGTATCAAAACAACACATTTATAATTGGTCTGAACATTTTGGTTTTTTGACAGCTGAAAACAAGCACTGTTGTTCTGGCACCAAATGCAACAGCATACATTACTGTTATAAAATCATAATAGAACCATTTGGGTTGGAAGGGACCTTAAAGACCATCTAGTTCCAATCCTGCTGCCATGGGCAGGGACACTGCCCACCAGACCAGGCTGCTCAAAGCCCCATCCAGCCTGGCCTTGAACGCTTCCAGGGATGGGGCATCCTCAGCTTCTCTGGGCAACCTCCCACCCTCACCACCCTCAGAGTAAAGAATTTTTTCCCAATATCTAATCTAAATCAGCCATTACCCCTTGTCCTATCACTACCTGCCCTTGTAAAAAGTCCCTCTCCAGCTTGCTTGTAGGCCCACTTCGAGTACTGGAAAGTCACTATAAGGCCTTGTCTTCTCCAGGCTGAAAAGCCCCAGCTCTATCAGCCTGTCTTGATAGGAGAGCTGCTCCATCCCTGAAATCATCCTCTTGTCCCTCGTCTGGACTCACTCCAACAGGTCCATGTCCTTCTTGTGCTGAGGACTCCAGGTAGGGTGTCCCCAGAGTGAACTAGAGGGGCAGAATCACCTCCCTCGACCTGTTGGCCACACTTCTCTCCATGCAACCTGGGACGTGGCTGGCTTTCCAGGCTGTGAGCACACATTGTCAGTTCATGTTGAGCTTATCATCAGCCAGTATCCCCAAGACCTTCTCCTCAGGGCTGGTCTCAGTCCATTCTCTGTCCAGCCTGTATTTTTGCTTGGGATTGCCTTGACCCTGGTGCTTGTCTTGTTGAATTTCATGAGGTTGACATGGGCCCACCTCTCAATCCTGTCTAGATCCCTCTGGATCCCATCCCTTCCCTCCAGCATGTCAACTGCACCACGCCATTTGGTGTCATCCGTAAACTTGCTGAGGGTGCGCTCAATCCCACTGTCCATGTTGCCGACAAAGATGTTAATCAACACTGGTCCTAGTACTGACCTTTGAGGAACACAAATCACAATATATGGTGTCTAAATATATACACATATGAGAAAACCTTAAGAGAAGATATAAGATCAACCCCAGTATGAACATATGTAAGTAATACCATGAGGGGAAGGCAGTAACTACGCCAATGCAACTGGGATGCCTCAAATGACTAAGAGATTGAGTCATATCAGAGGAATGTGGCTGTAATTGCCTCTCTCAGCCACTTCTGAGCTGATAATGACCCATATTTATTTGGCCGTTACCATCCTGGAATACAGTTATTTTTGCAGTGACTTGACCCTGCACCCTGGCAAGGCAGGAAAAGATTATTAAACTTAATGTTAGAACTGGAGATCATATCACTCTTCAGCAGTAGGTGCCATGTGAAGTTCTTTGCCTGAAGTGATTTAAATTAGCCTAAACCAAGTTCTGTTCAGATTCAACCGTTTTCAGTTCTGTTTTAAGTTTTTGTGTCCCAGTTTGGGGTATCGATGATTCCAACTTGCCATTGCCCCTGTAAGCTCAGACTAATATATCAAGTAAATATTTGGAATTCCTGGAGAAATGGAAAAAGATCTACTGTAAGCAATTACTAATACATACCAATAAAATGATGGATAAATGAATTCTTCAGAGTTAATTATTTTGTCCACAGGCCACATCTGAGTGTCAAATGTTCATTATGACCTAGACCTTCTAAAGGTCTGCTTTCATGCATGTCTGTATCGAAATAGTTCAGCTGCTCATACTGGAACTCTGAATAGCTTGCTTATATGGATCATTTATAAATCTAATAGTATAGATCTTTCCTCCTTTTTTGTTTTATTTGCCATAAGAAAAAAGATTTTTGTCAAACTCTTTTTCACAGAAAAAGTTTGCTTTTGGAATCTGTCATTGAAATATCAGATACGTACACATGCACACACATCTACCTACACAAGAGTATTTTTCTTGTCACAAAGAATGTTCAGGCATAGTTACTCTCTTATATGCTTGCTCAAAGTATACAAAGTGTATAAATCAAATTTAGTTTTCATGGTAGAATGGCATCCTTGCAGAATCAATGTAACTGTGATACAGCCTTCCTTGTAGATATGAATTAGTAGTGGAAATGCTGGCACATCATTAATGAAAATATCCTTTCTCCTCCTATTCCCAAGATCATAAAAATGTGTTTCTCTCTTTTCTTACTTAGGGAGCTCCTCAAACCTCAAGAGACCCAAGTTGGAGAAATTCACTGAACAGATTCCAGGCTTGTATTTTTTAAAGCTCCATATCAGGGTTCCTGAATAGTTTGAGTATGGTCTTGAATAATTCATTCCCAAACCTTTGTTGTTTCATCAGATAGTAGATTTCCAAAGAGGTCTGTCTCTGTTCCTCAGCTGGCTAACATTATGTCTTGCACATTCCCATTCCAGAGATATGTTTCTAATTAAGCCACATAATAAGAGTTTCCTGTGCTGAGGAAGAGAAGGGGAAAACAAATAGTTTTGAAAGTGGAAGTTTTATTCCATTTAGGCCTATTAGACTCAAGGCTCATTCTGTTTAAAATATTGAATCCAGAAAAAAAAAAAACAAAAAACTAAAATAAACATATTTTTGTTCTGCAATGTGATCTGTAGACTTAATTGCGGCAAGGAACAGAATCCTCCTTCCTGAAACAAAATATAAGACCTTGAACGCCTGAAATTTATTTTCTGCCACTGGTGGATAGGAAAAAGACCAGAAATGTTTCTCAAAGGGAGCTTCCTCGCCTGCTGGCTATGAAAGCTTACACTGGAGCATTAAGTTAGAAAATAGATTGTTATTTCATTATTTCATCCTTAAAGCAGCCCTTAAGGGTGGAAACAAAACGGGTTTGCTGAGTATGAGTTCCCATCCACTGGAACTTTTGAAAAGATGTTGATTCTAAATCAGTTTTCTGCTATCCTTCTGATTTTGCTATTTTCTAGTCATCTACTAACTTTTAATATGTTTTTACTTTCTTCATCCTTTGAAATGCATTTCTTAAGCAAATCAGCAGATGCCAGCCCTACTGGAAAAAAAAAACAACCACAAACAAAACCTAAAAGAAACTCTAAAGATGTCCCAATGCCTCAGGATCTTTTTTTTGCAAAACATGCAGCATGGTCTCCTTTACTCTTTCTTCTTTTCATTTCCTCAATAACAGTGTTTGTTAACTAAAAATGTTTAAACCATGTCAGATTTGGCTTGGGATTTACCATGGACAGAAAGTTCATTCAAATCTGTGGTTAGTCTGACAGTGTTTGGAATAGGAAGTTAAAGGAGAACATAAATTGTTGCAGTTGTTTTCTCAATCAAAAGGAAGGCTAACGGAACTTGCTCATTGCTCATGTGTTCATGAATAACTTATTCAGAACACTGTGTTACTGGAAAAATATCCTCTGGGCTGACACATATCCACACGTCACTGTAGAGCCAGCAGCTGACAATCTCAAAATGAAAATACCCCCTCTTTTTTAAAAATTTATTTTTAAAGGATGAATAGTTTGTTTCAGAAGTATTTTATGATCCTAATAATATTGGCACAAAGATACACACACCCTGGTATCCCTGTTCCTTGAACCAAGTGCCAAATTTGTGCCTTCTGATCAGAAAACTAGTATTTTCAGTACATTTTGCATAGCGTCACAAGCTGATTCAAAAAATTGCACAGGATAGCTCAGAGCCCTGCCAAATTCATATCACTTATTTCATATTGCAGGTAAACTGTAGACTGTCTCTCACGCGCTGCTCATCAGAATGTTCTGACATGCAAGAACTTGTGCCAATGAAGTCTGTGCCTTGCCATTCAATGATTTCATTGTGTTATGATGAAAATATTAACTATTGCAAGACACAGCCAAGTACAAAAAGAAATGTAATGTTAGGGTTTAGGAATTTGGATATAAGTTGCAATAAATACTGTCATGAGAAATTATTACAACAGGAAGACTGCATTTCTTGCTGGTAAGATACAAGTTTAGTATTATACAGTAGATAATCGCTCTTATTTGGCCAACTAACAAATTTTAAAGAAAAGAAACTCTCAAACATGCAAGCATTTTTTCAGTTAGGAAATAGAAATTGGGTTATTCAAAGCTAAGTACAACTAGTGAACAATTTCTTGAGTTTGACTTGATAATATTAAGCAGAGCATCTGAGAAAAAAGATTCATCTTTCCAGAGTTGTACATTTCTAACTAAATATTTGTATAAGAAAAGTTTTCTTTTGTAGTTGGGGGGGGTTTGGTTGGTCATTTTTCTTTTTCTGTTTTTCTCTGTCTTCAAAGAATAGGGGAAAATGTCCCAAATAGTTCTTCAGGTTCTTTGATATGTTCAGTACAACACCCTTAAACAAGTTCTACCTTAGGTAGGTAATCCCCTGAGATAGGCTATTACTTTCCATTGTCTTCAAAGGTCCTATTTTAAATTTGAGGTACTTTGCAAATATAGAGCAATATGAAAGAAAGAATTGTAAAGGGCAGGAAAATAATAATAAAAAAAAAAGTATTGTGTACTCAGAGGTAGCATTACCTATATTAGGCTCACCATTCTGAGCATGAAAGAGCAGAAAAAGGCTTTGAGCTACATGCAGTAATAGATGTCATCCTGTCCTTTGCCTTCAGTGATAGCAACTAATTAATCTTGCATCTTTTCCTATTGCTCCACCAGAATTAAGTTATTCCATTTTTTGACAAAATTACTTTTGAACATGTGCAAAGAAGCTCATTGGTATTCCAATCATTTGTTGTTATACCAAAGCTTCTATTCTGCTACTGTAGTATTATAATGTTTATATGGTCTCTGACCACGATCTTCTTACTTAAACAACTACCTCCAGTGTGAGCACAAGCTTACTGCATGTAAACAAAGCACCAAACTAACCTGTGGCTCTTTCAGAAATCTGTAATATACTCCTAGGTATTCCCATAGCAGGTCTTCCTTTCTTAATACTGGAGTGCTGTCAGGCTAATCATGGGTGATGATCTTCGAAGGGAACAGAAGGACATTCAATATGCAAATGCAGCTACAACAGACAAAGAGTGCACACAATTTTGATTGTAAAAGCAGATCAGCAGTCCATTAAACACTACATACAACTGTCATATTTTTGCATAAGATCAGCTCTCATTACAGCACACCCCCAAACCTGTATTTTACTTTGTATTTTGGAAGAGATTAGCTCTAACTTCCCCTTTAATCCAATCTTCAGCAGAGGCAGACAATTCACTCCTATCTAATCAGCAGTGTAATTAATTACAAGCATTGATTAGGCATCCTCCATCTGAAAGATGAACAAGCCTGATGTTGCTTATGAGTCTGGACTGGTCTTTAGCAAAAGGTAAACTGGCTGCAGACAATGAGATGAAATGGGATAGATGTACTAGCTGGAAGTATTAAAAGGTGGCTTATTTATATCACAGCTGGATATTAAAAGCAGATGTATGTAATAAGGCAGATAAAATGTCAAAATGTAAGTTTAGCTAATGTAAAGTGCTGTCTTCTTTACAGTGTGCTTTCAAACATCTTTTGAATCATAGAAATTAACTCAAACTACATTTCTATCCTAGGCAGAGAAAGACCAGGTATATGCAGGCAGTCAGAACACAGAGTATCATTTTCCTTGATACATGCAGCTTACTGAGGATATATGCACCCTAAGTCAGATTTTGGTGGCAAGTCTCCCAAGACCATGAACAAAAATCATCAAAGCAATTGATGAAACCTGTACTGAGTCCACTGCCATATTCTGAACTAAGTGGGAAAATAATTTATTTTCTGACAATTTGTTGTTCCAGTAAACATTAAGGACACAATACTGTTTAAAATAAAATTCATCTAGGCACAGCCATCAGTGTTTAATTAGAGAGCATGAATTATTGAACACGTGCTGTTGCTCTCTTCAAGCTTTCAAGCCAGAGCCATGTAGACTCAAATCATGGCATGACAAAAGGGCATGTTACTCTGAATCCTTTTCTAATGTTCTTTTTCTCTTTTTGACTGCAACCTTTTCAGCAGTAAAATCAACTCAACATGCTAAAAGCAAAATATTAAAGGCAAATCTCCTTGTATGCATGCAGGGAAAACATTTTGAACAAACCAAAGCCAAACAGCAAACCCTTATCAAGTCAAGATTTGCCATGTTTAGTCTAATTTTCCCCAGTTACTATTCTTGCAACTGGAGTATTTTTTGATCCTAGAAAGTACATATAGATTTTAACACATCTGTCCACTTGCCAGTTAAAAGTGGCTTCCATATGCACAGTTTAAGTCTTTCTCTCTGGTGATGTCTGTCCTGGGAAAGATCTTGTCAAGAGAGGACTTACTGAGACCAGTCAGGCATTGCCCGAGGTAACTTTAACTTGTATCTATTTGAAACCCTTGGAAGAGAGTAGCCTACTCTAACCACATATATGAACCTTTTTATAACAGGTCTCTTGGTTATTGTTCCACAGATTATGCAGTGTAATTGTTAAATAGGAAAGCATTTCAAATAAGAAAAGAGAAAAAATTAGGCTTGCCAGGCTTTTAAAATTTCTGCTTATGGTTGTAAAGTAAGCCTCTAGCTATTTTAGCTATTTCTTCCCCAATTAAAATAATTTTTATTTTTATTTTAGATGAAGAGATACACCACTAGGTACCGTTTGTTGCCAGTCTCTTTCTTTTTTCCTGTTTCTAGACCACCGTGTGTTCCATAAACTCAGTTTCTCTGGGTGTGCTGTACTCCCAGGGCTGTCTTTCCAAACAGGTCCACCATCCCTAAACACTTATATTTAGCCTTTTTTAAAATAAAAATAAATATTTTTTTTATTATTATTATTCCATCCCCTGGAGAGATTGTCCTTCATGAGTGTGCTATAAGAAGTCCCACTGTAGTCGTGACTCTGTTAGATCCCATTGCAGAGTGGGAGTTTTACGTATCATACAAGTACATAGACATCAAGCGAGAGGAAAAGCCTTGTACTGCTGAAGTCAACAGCAAAACATCAGGGTGCTATCCAGGGTTTGGGTTAGAAAGTTTACAAGCAACATGAGATATTTGTGTGTAAGGTTCTTTAGCATGGTCTAGCTCTTTACTATGGTCTAGCTCTAACAGCTGGAAAATGCTACAACTCTATAAGGTCAAGCCCATTTCTTTTATTGCAGCAAGTTGTTAATGTCTTTTTTCATATGCATCTATATCACATATATTAGTAAATAGAACCATTCTGTAATAAGGCTAAAATCAAAGTTTTACAGTATGAAAAATACATGGTATATAAAATACAGTGAAATTGAATAAAATATAATGAAGGGGCCCTCGGTGAACAAACAGAAATTGCATCTGAACTAAACTACTTTTGGCAAAATCAATTACAAAAGTATCTGGAAAGAAATATGCACTCTATTAATTTTGATGAACATGTTTTATGCATTTATTAAAATATCTTTTAGACTAAGTAACTTTTTAAAGACCAAAAAGAGAAGTAAATATTTTATTCAAGCCAGTTGTGTCTAACATTCAAAGTTTGTTATATGTGCTATGGGCGATTTAAAATTTATAAAGTTTCTCTGGTTTGTATAAGAGACCAATTTTGCTTTATACAGAGAAACTTACTCTAAAAAGTAAAACTAAGCATTTTGTCAGAAAAATACCTTAAAACTGATATATTGTCTGTAATAACAGGTAAGGGTTTCTCTTCTATTTTCTTTCGTAATTTTTTTTCAATGATAGCTAAGCTGTGGATATTTGCCAGAATTACACTGAGACCCTTCTTCTGTGATTACCTCAAGTTAAAGAAATATGGCTGCAAATCTGTTTTGGGGTTGCCAAGTCTTTATTGGGAGATTTACCTCTGATGGTTTGCCTTCATTTTGTGTAAAAGGCTTGGGGTTTGGGGGTTTTTTGTTTTTTTTTTTTGTTTTTTTTTTTTTTTTTGCTATATAGCTAGCAGCAATCATTAATATCTCTTCACACAGAGCACCACTGTAAGAGCCTGCAAGGTATAGTGCATGAGTAAAGAATACATCCTTTGAGGCACTCTGAATAAAGTCTTGATAAAGCCCTACAAGGAGGAATACACAACTATTGGTCCTGTACCTATATATCACCCACAATATTTCTTTCGACCTGACACAATGAAAATCAAATTAATATTTTGCATAATTTTCAAATGTCTCTTACAAGGCAGTTGAGTCACAGGACCTGTTACGTTACGCAGTATTCAAGGCTGTTGTACAGTTATACTACAGCCAGAGGCTGGTTGTTTCCTTCTAACTTTCAGGTAAAGCAGGGAGGGACATTCAAACTCTTGCTGGAGAAACTGGATAGAAAGATAAGGATTATGATGAGGCTGGACTCTTTGGGAAATGGTAATTAGGGCCAACTGAAAAGAAAAATCTAAATCCAATGCTGATATTTTTTTGAAGTTATTTTGGGTTATCGGTAGGTTTTGCCCAGCAAGAGGACGAGTGTGCCAACAAAACCAGACATAGGAGAGTGACATGCCAATACGCAAAAGGCCATTCATGCCCCTTCTCTTCAGAAGCTGTTCAGCTGTTTTACCTCCAAATGCCAAAAGTTCAACAAACAGAGCTAATTTAGGATCTAACTACAGTAATCTTAAGTCTTCTAAACACCGTCTTTAACTGAGACTTTGGAGTGAGAACTCCTGCCTGAGGCCTTTTCCACTCTGTTTGCCTCTCCACATCATCTAATGCTCCACATCTGTTTCCTCAATTTTCCATCAGGACATGCCATTACATCTCAATACTAGCACAGAGCAAGGCAGGGCTAGTGGATGTACCTTTATTGGGATCTTTATTCCCATTAGGACCACTTCAACAGGATTCAATGTGATTTTCTATGGTGCACCACTGAATTTGATATAGAAAAAAAGAGGAGCTGACATTCTCACAGGTTTGTTTTTGCAACACTTTAAACATCTCTGAACTGCTTAAGAGTGACTCGTTCCTAAATGACTTCAGAGTTTTACACTCTTTGTAAGATACATTTTCAAGGTTTCTATTCATAACTGCTGTACAATATAAATGTATGCGCATGCACATATACTTTGTATGCATATTATAGTGTATATATACATACATTCTATACATAGAGAGAAGGCAGGGGAAATTGAAAGTTTAAGAGGGAGAGAGCACTGAATTCTCATTTACAATTTCATGGAGGGTGAAGAAAAATATGGCTTGAAGGGAATATAAGCAAAGAATTAGCAATAAGAAAGGTTCTGTGGGCCAGGCACATGATGAGGGACACGTGAAAAAATTCTTATATGCTCTATATAAATGAAAAAGAAAAGTGGCATTTTGTAATGTGTGAGTCATTTGTTTAAATTAGCTCGTCAGATCTGACTGAAAGGTTTCCCTCCAGCAGCAACTAAAACTAATATCAAATCCATATCCACCAGGCAAAAATCAGGACCGACAGTTTTCATGCCGAATGTCTCCTCCTTTGCAAAAACAAAACAAAAAGTTTGGCTATCTGTACTTCTGACTTTTGTCTTTTTCAACAAAAAGCACTGTTTATGTCCACACAAACCTTCAGGAATTTTATTTTTGTCATGCATTGTTTCAGATTTTCTTAAAGAGGTTTTGCTTTATTTAAAAGTATATCAGCTTTAAGAGATTTGCCTACCTTAAATCTCAAAGATCGTATTTATTGCACAGAGGGTTGTAAGCCACAGGGCAGTCTAAATAGGGAAATAGCACAGGGAAAGTCAGGTAAAGTCTGAGAAAGGCAATGATGGATGAGGAATAAGCAGATTTTTTAGTACCTTACCTTCCCACTACTCACCAGATGAAATTTCTTTGACACTAATAACTGCTGCCTGTTTTGTTTTCAGATGGCTTTGTATTAAACCCAACAGGTTATTGCAAACCTGGGATATGTCTTTGTTTTTGCAAAGAATGCTCTCAATTTTTATGCATTGAGGTTGATTAAATCACACTTTCTGACACCTAAAGGTCACAAATGAGATTTTTAGGATTAAATAGGCAAGCTAAGGCCTTCTTAGCACCTGTGCTACCAACACCCAGCTGAGGCTGGTTAGGTACAAGTACTCTTCTTATGGAAGCAAATCATCCAGGTAAGGACAAGCACACAAGGTCAGGAAGCAGCCAGGTGCTCCCAACTTCTGTAATTTCACCAGAACCTTGGTGGTGCCACCTTTTATATCTGCTGAAGTTCACACCAGAATTTTCACCATGTTACTACCTTACGTTCTGAATAGCGAGGAAGAACTGTCTGCACCGTAGACTTAGCACCAAGCTAAGTCATTTACATTTGCTCAACTGCAAATGTAAATTTTATATGCAGCTTTTTTCTGCTATTTATTTATAGTAAAGCTAGTTCTAAATTAATGCTCCACTTGCCAATAATGCAGCCACTTATTTCTTCAATAAAGAAATGGCTTTTTTTTTTCCTTAATAGGAAACTGCTATTATGGACTATGCTTAATTTCAACTGACTTTTTCAATCTCTCCTGATACTTTTTTTTTTTTAATGTTGCACCTGGTCAAATGAAACATTGTTCTTATCAAAATAAAACAGCAGATTACATTTTTACTATGTGAAATTACATGTTAACTTAATGAACGTTTCAAAAACAAGTATTGTTTCAGAACAAAGACTTTGAATGTAATCATCCTGTTTGCTCCTGTTTTATTTATAAGTAACAATACACAGATATTTTTTTCCTCGGAATGTTTTAGTTTCAATGAAAAGGTGCTTTCCCATTAAAAAATAAAGTAAAATCTCACTTTGGGAAATTTTTGAGCATTGATCCACAAGGAATGATCTGTTCAGCCTCCTTTTATACCACGCTCTGGTTCTATAATAGCTTGGTGGTTTAGCGGATCAATGACAGTGCATAAGTCAAATATTCTCACAAGGCAATTTTGTCACAATATCTCAAAGGCTGGGGTTTTTTGGGGGGAGGGTAAATGGGGGAATATATATGCAGGGTAGAAGACCAAAATAAAAAAAAAAAACAAACTTGTTCACTGTCTCCAGATAACTACAAGCCACTAAGTAATTTTTTTTTAAAAAAAAAAAACTTTTGAGAAGCACACCTAGTTAAACCTCCCAGCAGGTTTAAGAAATATTAGTAACAGGGATAACGCTTTGAACCTCTCCCCTGGCTGCCCCGGGGGAGATGGCAAGGCCTGCTCCCGAACTCGCCGCACTGTTCAGGAGGCATGGGAGAAGGCTTCCTGGGCCTGGCCCCACCGGCACAGGCCCCGAAGGAAAACTGCCAGAACCACAGTACAAAACCTGGCTATAAAAGAGTAAAAAGTTTCCCGCATCACAGGCATAAAACTTCTACGTCGGGTATCAACGTTTTTAGGCCTGGGAAAGCACCGGGCGGGCGCCAGCGACGCTGTTCCCTTCCTTCTGGTGAAGCTACCCCCCGCGCCGGCCCAAGGCCCGTGGTGGCTCTGAAGAAACATGCGGGCCCTCTCTGTCTGGGGGCCTCCCCCCCAATTAGCCCCATAATTTACTGTCACTTAATAATAAGACAGAAGGGAGAAACTCGGGCTGGTAGGGAGGGATGGAAAAATCCTGGCCTCCAGCTGTGGGGGGGTAGTTCTCGGAGCTGGCCCGTCTCCCCAGCAGGTACAAAAGGCACCCACAGCTGAGGCGGGGGGACACAGAAAGGGGGACCTTCAGCCCCCGGTGAATTACAGACCAGCGCCAGGCCCCTGGAGCAGCAGATCAGCTCGCGCTTTGAAGGATAAATCAAAGCTTTAATCGGGCCTGTCAGTAAAGCAGGTGTTTTGACTGCCCTTTATGGTTCATTTTTATGCAAAAAAGGCTGTGGGGATACAGAAATCACGGGGGATTGAAAATAAATGGCACTGACAGCACTGATCCCACCAGGCGAGGGGGCCAAAATCGGTCTGTCTTTTCATATTATGAAATATACCTAATGGCAGGCTCTTTAAACCCCCCTTACACAATGCGCTGTCTGTGCGCCCAGGTCTTTCTTTTCTCTCACTTTCCTCCTTTCCTCCCCCGCTTCTTTTTTTTTTTCTTCTTTTTTTTTTTTTTTTTTTAATTTGATATGCCAGGCGCCCTTCACTATTCTCTGGTGATGAACTGCCCCAGCAGCCACAGCAGGTTCAGAATGTTAAAGAGCCGCCGCTCACCCGAGCCGACAAAAGCGTCCCCTTTTAAAGGGCTTAAAGGACACTGTCGACACTACCGGCAGCCCTGTTTTAGGATAATGTCTTTTTCGCCTTGGTTTTCGTTGTTCAACAGCCTCAACAAATAAAAACGTCATAAAAACGTGTTGGTGCAGAGTCTCCCGGGTGGGCCGGGGTGAGGGGGCATCGTGAGGAGAGGGGCTTGTTCCATGCGTCCAGGCTGCTCAGGATTTCCATCCCTTGTAGAGGTTGTTCTGCAAGGCTGAGAGTGGGCACCCACCGCTGCCCTCATTTATACTTTAGCACTGAGGTTTAAGTTCACTCAATTCCTAAGTCTCAATGCTAACAAAATTTTAAAAGTCATTTAAATCAAATGTTTGAGCACACCGAAGCTGAAGCCCTGTAGCATCCTGTAATATGTAAAAGGTGGTGGAGGAGTGTTCTAATGCAGCACAATTTTCCAGACAGAAAAAAAAAAAATTAGGGCCTTTTTTCTTTGGTTCTGCTATAACTCAATACTTTTTAGAGTGTATTCTGTAACATAATTTGAAATACTACTGCAGGGCATTGCTAGTAAATTCTATTTATCATTTACAAGTCATAAAGCAGGCAAAGGAAAAAAAACCCAGCAAGTTCTTCCCCTCCTGTAGTTTCACACACACAGTTATTCATATCTAGTGCTTCACCACTCACAAATGACAGCTTTTCACCCGCTTTACTAAGGAATTGATTCTTTTCTCTTTCCCTATAAATTAAAAAATAGATTTTAAAAAGCAACGCCCAGCTGGCATATCCTTAAGACAGACTGCCTGAGGACAACTTTTAAAAAACTTTTCACAGACTACATATAGATTAAGAAATTCATTATGCTTGATTGTGATCATTAATACTTCTGTTTCTAGGCAGAACACTTTTATGACTTAGTTGCATAGGATATGAGATCAGTATCCCTTTTTTCAAGGTAAGCTGATGCCCTCAGTTTCTATAAATGTTTATGCATCTTTGGTTTTTGACCCACTAAACTACTCTGTGAATTCCAAAGGAAATTTAACTAACCCATAAAAGTGACCATACTTTTTTACCTTTACCCATATAATTCAATTTAAGACAGATTATTATACTTATAAAACATGTATTTTCTACTCAAGGTTTAGGTATTGCACATTAGAACTGACACTCATGTTGCCTTTCTATCAAACTTAATTTCAGAATAATTTCTCATGCCAATGACATTATTCCATGCCAGTAAAATTCCTCATGTGCTTGTAGTATTGAGCCTTGAAACCCTAATTTTCTCAAATATTTCAAGGCCACAGTTTATGTAAGCTTTGGAAATGAACTGCTTCTAATAATTTGCTTGAAGAAAGATGATACAAGTCATTAATCATGGCAAATATACTTAGATACTGTGGACATTAACTGAAAATTCATTAACTTTTCTCTCTGGAAGAGTTGCCATGCTCAGTAATATTTTGGATGTTTAGATCATAAGGTAATTCCAACGTTTTGATTAACAGTCTCTTTGAAAAAAAAAAAAAAAGCTCAACAAAACTTCACAAGAATTAGAAGTCGAATTCAAATTTGCTGAGTTCCTGTTCCTGATGACCTGTTTAATGTTCTTGCTGTAAGTCCACTAGCTGTTGGTCTACGCATAATACAATAAACCATAACTAATAAATAATACGATATTTATTTGCAATGATTTTTCAAATCAAGGCTATTACTGGGATCTGGTATGTAGACCAAACTACAAGTGACTGCATTGTCCTGAGTAGAGGTTTTTTTTTTGGCAGAACAAAATGCCAACCCATTTGATATGCAGTTAGCAAACACTTTAGCTCTGAGCAACACACGCATCACTTGTGGGAGCAGAATCAAACATTCCCATTTTTTAATTTTAGGTGAATTGTTTCTACTTAGTTTGCCACAGACAAAACTCATTTCTGCTTTCCATTAGAAATTCATCTTACTCATGAGTAATTTTGGTCTTGACAGATTCTCACGTACCTCATATCAAAATGTCAAATCTTTCCATCATTTCCTGTCTCCAATAATTTCAGATATGACCTAATGCACAGGGTTGATCTCTGACTCACATGTAGCAAAATGCCAACATACATGCGTGGATTGGGGTGAATTGGAGGTGAATATATTGCAAAATTGTAAATCAGCTGGGCAATATTTCAGTATAAATCTGCAAAGCTCAATCTTTCTGCAAATATGCACTGGTGGGTAGCAACACTCATCATCCCTGGCTGGAGCTGTCTTTTGTCCTCACCAACCACCCTTGGGCCAAAGGCAACCTCCTTCCGCCCGATTCCTACCCAGTGGGATGATGTGGCAAGAGTTTATTTTTATCACGTTTGTATCGCTTCTTTCACAGTGAGATTTCAGTCTACAGTGGGACATCTAGACACTGCTGAAATACAAAAAATAACAAACAATAGTGCCTTCAAGCTAAAGATTTAGTCCCCAGGCACTCTCAGAATTGCTCAAAACTGCAAATACTGAACTGCTGATGCAACACCAGATAAACCACCAACAAAAAGCGTGTCAGAGAGAGGAGGAGAAGAGGGGCTGAAAAAAAATTTGCTTACTGAAGACAGTATTTGTTGTTGTTTTTTTTTCTTTTTAAGTCTCGTAGACCAATTCTAATATTCACTGCATTCAGTTTTCTAAGTGGATTATAAATACTGGGTTTGATTTAAGTATATTTAAATGGACAGGCAGCCTACTTTTAAGAGGCTCTGTCTCAACTGATAGGTAGTACATAATGTAGTTGTCATAACCATGCTGTGTCCATATTCCCCTTCTTTTAATGAAAAACAGATGCGGGTGTACGTGCATTAGTCTGTTTTTTACTTTGTCAAGCAATAAGGAGGATCTAAGCCACATGTATAGGTATACAAGCCCAGTAGATCTGGTCATGGTTTTCAGTTTAACATTCACGTCAAAATTATTGTATTTAGCACTGATTTGTGAAGGTACAGGACAGAAATAGTGATAAGCAGCATGTTCTCCCCCGGGCTTCTCAGGACTTTCGGGCTGCTTTTTTTTCTATGGGGCCCTCCCTGGTAAATCAAGATTGTTAAGTACCTAGATATGTTGTAAAACCAGTTTTTCCTTCTGTCTAAAAATAGATGGAAGATTAGCAACAATAATTTAAAATGGACTTTGTGAAGACAAATTAATTATAATTCACATTCCTTTAGTGTCCTTTCACAGGATCTGTTTACATACTGATGAATATGAAAGGGGTAGTGGAGAGTTTGTTGTTTGGTTATGCTCAGGCTGTAGTTTAAGCAGAGATTAAACTTGGATGACCATGTAACACTTATGGAGACCCTCAAATGGTGAGAACTTCAGCTCCACCTCCCATCAAATAGTCATGATACCTTGCTCAAACAGAAGGTATAAGAAACTACAATTGAATCATGACTACTAGAATAATTGCCTGAAGATCTTTTACATATTACTTAAGGTTGCTCATCCAAGTACAGTCCTAACCCAAATGGCTTAGATATTTGGCATACGCATTGCAGTACAAGATAACAACGATCTTAGGCGTATTACTTACTACTACCACCAGTATTGGTGAGTTACTCTTTAATTAGCAACTAATGTGCTAAAACTGATTTGAATTTTAACCCCCTCAGTATAACATGCGTTCTAGCCCAAGTGAAAAGCTCCCTTTGAATGTTACTTTGAACAGCTATGCCTTTCTTCAATGGTAGTGTTTAAATCTTGTCCCTATATGCTGCATTTACAAGTTACAAAGCTGGTACTATTTGCATTTCACAAGACATAAATAAAAATATTTTTAGTAACTCAATAACTTGATTAGTCACTTAAACTACCGCTACTAAAATCAGACAGGATATGAATAAAAGAACATTTTTCAGTAATTTAATTAGCAATGATTAATGATTTGTACATAAATTTTATTTTATTTATATTCACACTTGTCTAAAGAATGCTAGCCTTTCAATTTTTAAAAAATATGGAAACAGAGAATGCAAGTCAATTAACATAGTATCTCTCAAAACTGCTAAATTTTACCCCTTAAACAACATATAATTAAGCAGTAGAACTTATTAATCTAAGGATACTGCCATTAGGCCAGAAAGCGTATAGATTTTTTTTTAACATGTAAAGTAAGATGGTAACAGACGGTCAACACAGGAAGTGTGTTTGTAAAAACATCACACATGGAAGTGTAACAGAACATAAAATAATTTATTTAATTATGAAATAAGATTGTATTATATTTGCCAGAAAAAAAGAAAGTATTTCAGGGGCATATATTACAAGTCACACACAAAAAAATTCTTTAGTTATGCTTCTTTAAATTCACATTAAGTTTAGAAGTATGAAAAAAAATATGCTTGGGAAAATTTATAGGATTTTATGAGAAAAAAAAATTCAATAAGATGTAAAGCTTAATCTCTTGTTTGCTACTTGTAAAAGAAAATATTGCAAGATTCCAAAGGCTTTTGTAATTCAAAGCAGTTTTGAAATTGTGAATATGTGTTTCTTTTCCACTGGAAAATAATTCTTCTGTGTGCCAGTGAATTTTATTACAAACTATTATGTTTCTGAACATAAACAAACACTAATTGACAAAACTGTATGTGTAGGCCACGTAATAATTCTCTCTCACCTAGTTTCAACTTTATCAGAATACATTCGCAATATGAGAAAATGATTTGTTGTGTCACAGCCTATGAAAATAAGGATAATAAATTTTATACTATCCATGTTTTTGCCAGTTTCTCATAATGTTGCATTTACTTAAAGTGTTATTGAATTTATATGATGGTGACTATCAGCTTTTCCAGAAGTACAAGTATAACACCATTCTTAATAGTTTGATTCATTTCTATACATTTCTCTGCCACATAGTCCATTTTGTTTTCATTTTTTTGCCTCTACTTCTGTGTAATAAACCAGTTGGCAATCTTTTGGGAGAAAAATTGACAGGTATTTAAACCTTTCATGATTTGCCAGTGAATAATTAAATCAACATTTGATGACCAACAGTGAAATACTCATGGAGTGTTTAACTAGGATGAAGACACAATACTTATTTGGTTGAATTTCTAGTTTAACAGTTTACAATTCCAATTCATGTTTTATAGGCTAAAGAAATTTCTCATTTCCCAAATGGAAAAGGAAGATATAAATATAAAGTAATATAAAGAAAAAGTGGTGGCTGATATGCATCTATTTTAATGGCCTTTCATCATGTGATTTTAAGAATATTTATGCCCATCCCCTATTTTCCCAATACCTCTTCTCTCCTGTCCCCATTAGAATGATTCTAAGGTGGCCCCAACTGGAGCCAGAGTAAAAGTAAGAAAAAATAACCCACAATATCAAATTTATTTTTCAGAACATTCTGATCTGTATATTAAATAGCTACTCCCATTAGGCTGTTCACATTATTTTTAATGACAGTTGTATTCTATGGATACAGAGTCGGGATTTTCTTTGTTTGGGTTTTGGGTTATTTTTGTTTGTTTGTGGGTTTTTTTTTTTAACCCCAGGAGGTAGAGCAGTCTTATTTATCTGACAAAGTTCAAACTGTGTCAGTTATGATTGATATTCTTCCCCTTCTGCTTGTCACTACTGAAGGGAAAGGTTGATGGTAAATATTCATCTCTGGTGGTTAAGAAAGTGACTGTGAGCTTCCTTGGACTTGTCCGTCAGATTGAGAGCAGCAACCTAATTGAGACACCAACAATATAAACCTCTTCTGGGATCTCCCCTAGCTTCACACAGGGAAGCACTGGTAGAGTATAAAACCTTGAGTAAGGCACTGGGCTGTCCTTTCAGTGAGAAGGAACTGAGATCAAAGGCAAGCCTTCCCCAAAACACAGTAATAATCAGTTTGGCCAGATATTTTAGCTGATATAAATCTCCTCAGCCATTACAACTTCAAAGGACGCAGACATTTTGACACAACAAAGATCAGACCCACAATACCTCATAAACTGGCGAGACTCTGATTTTGCAGATGTCATATGGTAACAATTGCAAAAACATTTGTTGTCCAGAGTCTCAGAAATGAGTAGACCATCTTTGCTATGAAAAGATGACTCCAGCACAGTTTGGCTTACTTCACCCCCCTCCATGTTACATTTCAAGATGCCAGAATAATTCTTTTACCAAATCAAACTAAAAAAGTTTCATTAATCTTTAAAGCTAATAGCTAGTTCACATCAGACTTTTCACATGCTACGGTGAATAAATTGCACTTTTAAATATTTTTTTATATCTGTTTCTCTGTCCTACTCAAGTGTGCATACTGTATGTTATTTAGAGTAACTGTATGACTTGGCTTGGCGCTGCATTTTAAAAAGATACTCCAGCAAACACCCTCAGCAAAACAAGATGGAGTGTAAGTATGCCTGTGTTTTCAAAAAATTAAACAAAACAAAACAAAAGAACAGTCAGGCGGGTTCAGAGTAATCTGCCAACAAATTTTAAAAATATGAAGCTAAAAAAAAACACCCAACACCTCAAAAACAGATATACTACTTAAAATTCCACAGAGAGAAAAAAAATAATAAGAAAACACAACCACTTAGACTCTTTTCTGGTAGCCGTAGTTACATCTGTAGTTGAGTGATTGAAAAAGGCTCACAAAATTAGTCAGTCTTGAATTGCTACCCACATGACCTGGCTTTGGTGGTGGAGGTTACAAGAATTTAGCTTCAAGAACAGAATAAGAAAAGAGCACAGAGCTGAAGAGCAAACAGAGAGAGAGAGTGGCAGATCTCATTTAATTTAAAACTGTTATTTTTAGCTGTCAGCTCTTTCAGGCGAGTCAAAAGGACTTTTCCCCTTTTACGATGAAACTTTAATATGGCTTTTATCATTTTCTGACTAACGGGTCAAGAGAGCTCAAGAACCATAATTACTTTTTTTTTTTTATTTACAAAATTTTCAAATTGCCAAGTGTCCTCTTTGGCACAACACCCACTGCCTGCCAGGAGCGATCTGGGGGCCCCCTAGGCACACCTCCAGCCTGGGACCGATGCAGCCCCCGAGGAGGATGGATGAAGGGAAGGTTTTCTGGGGAGTGAGCACAAAGAGAGAGTAGCTCTTACAGCAAACCAAACTATCATCGCAGCATTTGGCCATTTTGTTTGGCCAATGAATTCAATAAAAGTGCTCCAGGTGACAAAGTAAAGGGGTTTCCCCATTTCTTTGAGCATTACCCAAATTTTTCAACTGCCTTCCCACCATTTGGCATGCGGCTAAGCTTCCTCTGGCTAGAAGTGACTGCATGGGGCTCGCTTCAGAGTTTATTCATGTCACTTCCGAATATAGTTAGAAGGGACACGAGAGGGTGACATGAGATGTCCTTTCCACTTCTTTCCTTCTCTGCTAGAGTAGGAAATGGCCCGCATAACCTAATAAGTATTTTCTGTCTCTAATTTCTACGTTTGTAGGAACTGAATGAGCTGATTACAGAGAGGTCCTTGCCAATCTCTGAACTAGAAGAAATGTTCTGCTCTTTCACTTAGGATGCCCCTTTCAGCCATTTTTTTTTTTATTTCTTAGAAATAACCTGTTTCTTATAGAACGTTCAAGAAAGTCCTGAAATCCTAAAACAAACTGAGAGGCTACATCTAAATTTAAACATGCATCTCTGTTACTTGTCACTTTAGTCCCCAATAGCCTCCAGCTAAACAGACACACTCAGTGCTATGAGAAGACAAAGTTACCGTAACACAGAACAGTACAGGAGATACCGTGAGGATATTCTCTTCTCCATGATGTTCCCCCAGCTTCCAACCAATTTCTTCTAATGGTGGCTATTACCCACAATCCTGCTCTATGATCCTTGTTAGATATCCTCTGTGAAGAGTTGCAGTCTGTTCACTAATTGACCAAAATGGTCCAAAGAACTTCTCCTGAACAACCAGCTGCTGATACTACAATTTTTTCTCTTAATCATGTTCTACATTAAGGAGTCACTTTAAAAACAAACTTGGATGTGGAGGCAGGATGGAGACATGCATTTTCCATTTGTAATGTTTTGGAGATCAGATTTCGTGCTCACTAAACCACTTTCTTTGTTAATGTCCTGCTTGAATGAGATCCAGGACACATCCTCCCCATTGTCTCCCAACCTTTGCTTTTATGGTTATCAATGGGAGACGGGTCTTTTAAAATGCCAGTTTTCTGGATTAGAAAACCACATAACTTTTTATAGACCAAATCTCATTAGAGGAAATAGAAAAGGAGGGAACTAAAAGCCATGTATATGAAGTTACATTAAGAGTATGCTCATTGTGTAAAACGGGTAAGCATTTTCACTATTCAGCAGAAAATTTAATTATTCTGCCCACAAACCAAGCAAGACCTAGCCTTCCAACATTAGACTCATGTAGATATCAGGGTGCTGTTTTCTCTAAGTTATAGTAGAATCTGCCCTATTTCAGAAACAAATTTTTAAAAAAGGAGATATTTGTCCACCCTGGCATTCAAACTGCTGGCATATACTGCACTTGGCAAGATTTCGCTGGAAAATGCCAGTCCAACAGTATCAAATTATTAATACACATAAGTTTGAGCAGAAAGTAATTGTGGTTTTCCAACAAGCCATAAGAGAACATTTGCCGCTGTTTCGATTACCAGTGATGCTGCTTGGCCTGAACTGCCTTTCTGTAAGTTTTGTTATGTCTTTGTACAACAGAGGTTGGCATCAACGTGACAGAACTAGTCAAGCTCCTGGCTGAGACAACTCATCATTGGAAGCACTTGTCACCCTGGTTTGAATATGATTTGGAGCAGAAGGCTGCCTGTTCATACATTAATACCTGCTTTTGGTTTCCGATTGTTCTCCTAACTTGCCTATGCACGTATCAGTCTTGTCACCCATAAAACCCAGAATAATTCCTAAAAACTTTCTAGAATTATGTTTTATTCATTGTTTGTGAAATGAATGTTATTACAACTATTCTTGTTTTACCTTGCCTGTTATTTTTTCTACCTTTCACTTGAAGTCACTAAGCAATTTACATAAGTCCATTTGAGAGGGCAAGTAAGAAATGTGCTTATGTTCTGGTGTTAGGGTCATCATGACCAGTGAACTTGTGTCTTCTGAGGTACTTGGCTATGGCTGATTAGAGATGTCTTTTTACAAGATAGCTTTAATCAGTGGTCTGATTTTGTTGTTCTGTTTTAAATCAGACTGGCACCCTTCTCCGTGCAATTGTATTTATAAATAACTTTTGTACTCCCCAATTGTCTTTTAAAGTAATTGCATTTGGAAAAAAAAATACATATCCTTTTTGTAAAGTTAAGAAAACATCCATACTAACTCATCAGAATATTGATATTCACTTTATGAAAACCTCTTTAAACGCTTCTGTATTCACTCACAGTTTGTTTGTCCTCAAGCCAATTCAATGCACCTGGGACATAAGTCTTTCTGATTTTATTTCTGGTGTTTAACATACTCAACATTGATCTCCTCAAAATGCAATGAAAACAAACACACACACGAAACCCCAATCCCTTACCAAGAAAACACATTGAAAATAAATTAGAGAATAGTCCTCTTGGTTGAACAGATTGACATGAGTATTTTGCTGAATTTCATGTTGTGTTATAAAATAAATTGGAGTCCCAGCAATATATATTCTAGGTTATTTGCTCAGTAGATTAAACAACCATAAATATTGAGTGATTCAACTGAGCAGCCCGCGGTGGCTGGAGTCAATAGTATGTTAACAGATACCAGAGCTCTAGAAGACACCAGAAAATTGTGTCTAAGTAAGCTTGCTAAATTAAGCTTACTAAATGCAATTTTTCTAAATACTTGAATTATTTTACTAAGGGCTCACCTGAGAGTTTTCCCCACGGGTCACATACTAATTTGCTAAAGCTGCAGAGGGGAATACTGGGAGAAGCAAGGAGACCTTCCAGGGAGTCAGGACCAGACAGCCACCCCCAAGTAGGCTGGAATAAAACAGGAAAATCACTTCTTATTGTGCTGTAACTGGAATCTCTCTCTCATCAATAATCTCTTCTGAAATAAGTATTCTAAACTATGAGGTAAAAAAGCAAGAATACTTGTATAATCTCCCATAATCCCTGCAAAAAATGTTCACATTTTTATGACTTGGAGAGGTACTTCAGCATACTCTCCCTTATTTCTGCTTTCAGGCGTCATTCCATCAAATAATGCTTTGTGGGAAGATACCATTAAACTACATAACAATACTAAACATACAACATTGCTGCTAACATTCTTTAGAAGTGATCTGTCATATCTTACTTAATCTCACTGGTCTTTTCCAATGAGTGCCAGACTCAACATTTAACCCAAAGATTTTTCCAACCATGTATAACGTACAGTAAGAAACTCTTCTGCAAATTGCCTGGGAACATACTGCAGAACAATTCTCAAGAGGAAAACACTAGGCTGAAATATTTTCTCATGCACCTTCCATGTGGGTGACATTCCTCTCTCTTTCCAGATTTGCCCTCAGCATGACCGAATGGACGCTACCCTTCCGCACCCATGTTTGTTTGTGTTTGCCTCCTGTTGATGTTTACGAAAGCTGTTTCCGATACCCTCACAAGCATCATCTTAATTTTGGCAGAAGTTTCTCTGTGTTCGGGTTCCAAGGGGGATGGAGAGAACACAAGCTGTCTCCAAACTGAAGGAATCAATTTTCATTTCTGAAGTCAGACAGGCTTTCTTTTATTGCTTATTGACTCCATAGAGAGATAATAATAATGTTGCTGCTTTCAGTGAAAAAGACCATTGCTGAGGACAATGCTCTCAGCCAAGAAAGACACCAGATCTCCTCTTCCCCAGACCGCTCTTCACTCCCTGAGTTACAAGCCAGTCTCTCTCCAGAAGCACCGTTTGCTACCTGGCCAGCTCGCTCAGAGTCCCAGGGCATAAAAAGAGCGTTAATCTTTTTGGCCACCAGTCCAAAAAGCAGAGACAAAATGAGAGAGTGGGCAACAAGCCTTCTCCAGAGCCCCACCGCATCCACGGGTGGAGGAGCTGACAAAGCCAGCCTCTCTCCTCCCGGCAGCCCGAGGAGTCACCATATGTTTGGCTGCCACCCATACAGCCAACAGCCCTTGGAAAAAGAGGCACTGAATTCATTCAGCCTCCCCTTGCTAAAGCTGACAGACATCCAGCCTTAAACGGGCCGTGTTGGACCCGCTGGGCTTGATGAACCAGCTCTGCATCAACAGAGTCTACCCCAGTCCTCACCAGCCTCAGTCAAATCCTGCCCAGGAAGGCACCGGACACTTGACAAGATTTACCAGTCATAAATTACTAGGTCCAGTGCAGCACCTGACCCAGAGGGTTTACCCAGAGAGACACATCTGACATCTGCAGAGTCCCCAGACAGGCTCAGTACCTTCCACGAGGCACCAAAACCCTGGAGCACAGTTAGGACAGAGTACTGTTTCTCTCCGAGGACTGTCCAGGTCTTTTCCCTGCCCTTCCTTTTTCCTTGGAAATTTTGTATAAGCAGCAGCATAGAAAGTGAAAGAGAATATGTATTTTTTATTTTTTCCATTTTAAATAAAGTTGTTAAAATAATAGTGCCTTCTGGGAGGCTTCCCTTGAGTTTCAGGGAAGTAGTATCTATTCTTATTCTTTCACACCCTAATTGAAGTTGACACTGACAATACATGGTTTGCAATTCTACTGCAGTTTCATTTTCAATCACACACTACCATTAAGGACTCACTCTTAACGCAACAGTCTTTTAGAAGTTCTTTCAACTTCTGAACAATACCAAAGTTTGATTGTAAGTAGATGAAATAACTACAAACACTCAAAAACCTGCACAATTTTTTTGCCATAATTTCTGATCCTTGTTCTTTCAGTAAAGCTTATGTGCCTGCACTAGGTTTTGCCCAGCCCAGAAAGAGTATCTTCAACGCTTATGAACGTATTTTCTCTTTCAGTATCTGTTCCTATTTCAATCTAAAAAAAAAAAAAAAATTAAATTTACTTGTAAAACAGTAGTGCGTTCCACATACAGATTCTCATTTTATAGATGACTATACTTCTCAGAAACTAAGCCAAGGACCCCCATAGCAGACACATTCACATGAACATGATCTCTTTTTTTTTTTTCTTTTTTTTTTTTCCTTTAATCAGCTGTGAGTAAAGTCTACACAGATACAAGTGGCTAAGCTTCAATTTTAACTTTGAAGTTTCATTCTTATTTAATTGCCAAATAATCATGTTGGCTGCTTTCTGGCACATTTTTAATATATGTTTTCTTTCGCCTAAATCTTTTACTTTAAGACTGCAGCTAATGACACGTCCATACCCTTTCCATAAAGCGGTTTCCCTGTGGTATGAAGGAAAGAGATAATTTACTCTAATACATGCAAAAATGCAGAACTACATACGCTGACAGACCCTCACTGTCACTCTGCACAGATAACTTGAACTGCTGCTTGTTCTCTCTGAGTGTTTTGTTGCAGACTTTTGTAAATGATGTTGAAGAAATTTGTGTTGAGTAATACAGAGCACCAGAACATACAACTGCTCTCCACCCACGCTGGCAGAAAGCCACTGAGTTTTCAGTTGTTTACAGATGTTTTTGATGATGAGTCTCTTTGCTTTTTTCCAGACAAAGTTGTGCACTCAAACGTGCCACGTACACTTGGCTGCTCTAACTGCTACGGTGAATGAGACAAGAACCATCAGAGACACCTGAAGTTTGGTTGCCCTTCAACACACACATCTATGGTTTTGTTTCATAGACTTTTAATATCATAAGGGATGATGTTAAAATGACTTGCCCTTGGAAGTCATGGATGCCCCATCCCTGGAAGTGTTCAAGGCCAGGCTGGATGGGGCTTTGAGCAACCTGGTCTGGTGGGAGGTGTCCCTGCCCATGGCAGGGGGGTTGGAACTCAAAGATCTTTAAGGTCCCTTCCAATCCAAATGATTCGATGATTGTGATAGCATAACTTGGTTCCTTAAAGCCAAGGCATGCAAACACCATTCACCTAATGCACTGCTGAAGCTGTAATGCCTGACTTATGTTATCTTTATATAAGATTTTTAAAGTTTAAATTACACGTCTCTTCATAGACTCCAAAGTCCAAACCTGAGGATGTACAGGGATTTTAATATCATCCACTGATATTTTGAAAAGATGATGATAAATTTATCACTTCACCACAAACGTTTTTCTATTCTGGATACAAATTAACACGTTCTTTTTGTTTAGGTGGCCTAATTATCGTAAGAATTTAAGAAAGCCAGATGGGTCAAAACAAGCCCAGGTGGTCTCAAGCCTGCCGATTTACCAAGCTTATGTTTTCATTTTATTTGAATAAAATACGTCCATCACTCTTTGTCAGAGGTGCACTAAGCTGGTTGTTTGTCATCATTTATATAAAAGCCAACCAGGTTACCTGTCAGTTTGAAAATATTGTGGATAATAGGCATTACTTGAAGCAGCACAGGCCTGATTAACAAGAAAACTGGATTATTTTTTTTTTAACCTATTCCTTTCCTTTTCTTCTTGGACTGTACTATATAAATTTGGAAATGTTTTTTTCCCCCCCATACACTCTCATATGCAGGCAGTACCTTCAGCTCATTAGACCACACCATTCTTAGAATTAGCTTTTTCCTGGAGCATCAGCGATCAGCTGCCTTATTACCCATCCAGAATTAAATAGAGTCTGTCCATGATCCATCCATACATATACAACTGATTATCAGGCTCACATGTGCCTTCCTTTGCATTTCAACCATGTTTTATAGCAATGCGCTTTTAAACATGTAAAAAGTCTGTTACGTGTAGAGAGAGCAACCATTTTATTTCAAGACCAGCTGAAGCCTGTGGAGACACAAACACAAACCTCTCCCATCTAGACTTTGCTTATTTTCTTTGTCTTAGCTATTTTTTCTGTACATAATAGTAATTGAATAGTCTGAGTTGTCCTTCCAAGATCTAAATATAATCATTGCTGAAGGCTTATCTTTTTAAAAGATAAAGGCACTAAGTTATGCCAAGTTATTATAGCTACAGCACCATATGTGAGAGACTGTTTCATTTTCCATACACAGCAGAAAGAACGTTTCCTTTTAAGGCATAATTCATGGTTTCTACTTAACATTGCCATGGTGACCCTAGGACACTGCCCTGCCAGCTGGAAATGAATCCTGCCAAGCAGATAAATATTGCAACTCAAAAATACCATTTTGAAATGAATAATTTAGCACAAAAATTTCAAAATTATCACTGTCCATATTTACTGTAAAAACTCTGTGGACTTAATGTGCAGAGAGCTCTCCAAGACCATATGGGACAGCATTGTCTTCACAGTCCCTTTACTCCCTGCTGCTAGATTTCTTTATTTCCCCCCCCCAAAAAAAAAAAAATTATGCAGTGTTTCAATGAGATGAAGGGTATTAGTATCCCAAACAATACGGGAAGGGACAAAATGAAGGAATTATCTGAATTAAATAAATAGCAGGGAGGCTTCCTCTGACACTAATTTTCACAGCAATTTAAGGCTAAATACACAAAAGACTATATGTACCTTTTAACACAGTGGCATCTGTATTATTCACATACTTTCTGTGAAATACCTGGGAAGAACTTTGCACTTGACTGGGAATGTCACACCTGAGTCAATCAGCAAGAAAAGCAGATGGTGGTATGGATTAAGCCTCCAGTCTACAGTGAAGACCACCCTTCACAGCCACGTCTGGACCATTTAGGCTGTGTGTTACTGGCAAAGCAGCCCTAAAGCACTGAGTTTGGGATCCATCACAGATCCCTGTGCTCCATGCTCTCATAGCAGTGCTCACACTACAACAATTCCATGTTCAACAGTGACCAAGAGTGTAGGTCTGTAGCAACCAATGCCAACCAAAGCCCAGGCTATGCCTTACTCAGGACCCACCTCACCTCTGCAGCAGTGCACACCATCATGAGCAAGCCATTAGTTTTCAGCCAGATTGAGTCTTTGAGCTGTTCCACATTATCTTTGTTCGACAAAAAGTGGCAGCAAAAAGCATAGGCTGGAATTCCTAGGGAGAAGATGGGAGGGCAGCATATTGGATTTGGGTAAAAGGCAACAATTTTAACCAAAAGATAAAGCTAATTTTTTTTTTTTAAATACCCAATAAACCATGATCAATTTTATCTTCAGGGCAACAGTTTATGACAATTCTTCCTCACAAAATACAAGTATATGAAAGTATAGTTGGTGCTTCTATTGTAACCAGAGGTATGAGAAACCCCAGCTTCAAATCCCTTTCTCTTCCCAAGAAGCTTCATCTTCTTGTCCAAACCACTAGCCTCCCATATAATTTCAATTTTTACCATTGAAGCCGCTGTCTTTGTTTAACATTTAAAACACATATTTTTTGCCACAGAGAGAAAAATATAAAAGAAAGAAGAGCTGAGGGGTGACTGCCTGGAAAGGCAGGCAATTGCCTTCCAGTGCCTGTGCAGTTTCCAGTGTGCAGTTCTTTTTCCTCTTCCTGTATTTTCTCTGGAGTGTTCAGGCAGAAAAACCTCCACAGCACTGAGGCCCTCAAATGAGTTGGGCAACAGTTCACTTGTTGCCTGTCATTTAGCTGCTCAGGCATTATAGAATCATAGAATGGTCAAGGCTGAAGTGACCTCCAAAGGCCATCTAGTCCAACCCGCCCACAGTCACAGGGACACCCCCAACTAGACCAGGTTGCCCAGGGCCTCATCGAGCCTCCCCTTGAATGTCTCCAGGGAAG
>JAOTQQ010000032.1:12279432-12292815 GCA_026546715.1 Gallinago undulata
GCTCTCCAGCCTGTCCAGGTCTCTCTGGATGGTGGCACAGCCTTCTGGGGTGTCAGCCACCCCTCCTAGTTTTGTGTAATCAGCAAACTTGCTGAAGGTACATTCCATCCCTTCGTCCAGGTGTTTCTATCTTCAAGCATTTACTTAAATTTTAGCAGTCTTACACACGCAATTAGAGAAGCATATACAAGTAATAAAGCAGGAATACATGGACAAGGGAAATAAAGAAGAAAGAATAAAAATGTGCAGAGGGACCTCCCTCTTCATTATTATACTTCCTTTTGGCCTGACAATGAGGTGTATGTTGAATACAAGGTGATCCACTGCCATATTACCTTTTTAACTGAATCTGTTAAATCTTAATCCAGTATCAGAACACCTAGGGCTTAATTCACACCCTGTACGACCCCAGTGTTTGTATCAGAGTTACTCTGAGGTGCCCTTGCAGCTTTGTCACTCGGGTTACTGGAGCCTGCTGGCTCAGACTTTGGCACAAGGGAGGCTCTAACCCCCAAGGTGGGCATCCAAGGCCAGCCAAGAAGGCTGGAGAGCAGAAGACAATGGAGCCACTCTTTCAGCTGCCTGGCTTTAGTGGTGTCTCTCAGGGAGAAGCAATATTATGGGGCAAGTGGCTGCATCCCTGGTAGCTACACTGGTCTGAACTGGCCCACAGAGGTGCGCTGCAAGAGTCCACCGCAGACACCTCTCCCACTGAAACGGTCTGGGAAAGGTCCCTGGAAGCAGAGGCAAGCAAAGCCCTCCCCATTTGGCAGACCTGCAGAGAGGGATGTGCCAGGAGAGAGGCCAGATTTTCCTCTCCAAAGTGAACCAACTCTGTAACAGGCAAAGCCTTGGCTCAGGCTGGGTGCTGCCTGGGAGCCTGGCAGACCTGGTGGGAAAGACCTAGGTGCTGCAGGGACCACTAACTTGAATTTGAGTCACATGTTTTAAAATAAAGTTTTCAGAAACACCCAACTCTTTTGCATTGTGAATATTTTGACTCTAAGAAACTTTTGCCATAATCCCCTATCAATTTATGGTTTAATTAGCCCATGCGGAATAGAATTTCTTTCTCTTTCTATACTGAATACGTAAGAAATACTTGCAGTCATGCCCTGTAAGTTTTCCTCTCTTTCTTATCACGTTTCCTATCTGGCTCTGGATCCACCCAGTGTATCAACAAATCTTTTCACAATGGTGTAACCAGAACTGAACCAAGTATTTCCATTTAGGACGTATCAATGATTGATAAAGTCCTGTTCTCATGCTGTCAGCGTTGTTTATCTCTGAGCTTTACACTGCCTGTATTTTTTTTTTTCTTTCCTAATGCCCTTTCCATTCCTCTGAGCATAAACTTTCCCTGTGTCTTACATGTGAGGGTATGAATTTCTTTAAGAATACAGGTTCAGGCTGCAGGCTGGGTACCACACAAGCTATCTCAAATGGCCTGCTGATCCAGTAAGCTTCAAAAAACCAAAACAAGCTAGAAAATATCAGCAGCTAAAGCTTTCATACGAGTGATTGAAATGTCTTCAAGTACTTTGTTCCCAGGTATGCAAAGCACATGTGTGCTGGCTTGCAGAAAATGCCTAAGAGTTAGAAAGGAGAAGAGATATCTAAGTGATCCATGGTGCCTGGACCAGCTCTTGACTCATCCCAGAAGGTGAGGATTACTCTTCTAATTAAGAAGACTCCTGTAAATTAATGAGAGACTTCCAACGGCCTAGCATTTCATTAGTAGTGAGGGTTGTCTTATTGTGAGTTTCGTTACTGCTGTTATCAGGATTGGGTTTGGTATACAGTAACGAATGCTGACATTCCTGGTCGTGAGATCAAAAGATACTCTGAGGAAATTGAACGGTGTCACAGTCTGTCCTTAAACCAGCAATAAATCAAAAAAGCCCAGATTCACAACAGCAAATTATTTTTTTTTTTTCCCCCAGACCTTAAAGCTTCTTGGCCAGGATTTAAAAAGCGACAGAGAAAGAAACAAGTCTTTCAAGGACAGTTATTTAACTTTCTGATCATGTCATTTTTGAAGTTTCGAGGGACTGGCTCCATTCCTTTCCAGTTCCACCTTAAAGGGACAAATTGAAAGGATTTCTCACGGCATTTTGCCTGTGTCCAGACTGACAATGCAGAAACCTTTCAAAACGGAGAACAGGAAACCTTCAGGAAGTTTTCTTTTCCTTTTTGTTTGGATTGCAGATCAATTCAAGTCTGATCCGAACGAGTTCAGCACACTCATCTGATGGATCCAGACCATGCACAGCAGCACGTGGACATCTGGGTGAGATTAAATGCCAGCCTTGATAGCTCAACCCTGTTCCGGCTGCGCTCAGCAGGCGTTTTCCTTACTTGGAATGTGATTAGCTGGGGGCTTTTGGAAATCCCACCCTTTGGCTTCCTCTTTAGAGACCGAATTGCAAGAACTGAAAACCAGTCATAAGCATTTCAGCTAGCCAAGAAGGCCACTGCTCCTGCCTGCTGGCAGCCCCCCAAGCTGCCCACCGGGAAGGGGACAGCTCTTCTTGGCAGCCATGGGGCTGGATGCCAGTGCAAACACCCCTGCGCTTGAAGTTCTCCTGGCAACTGAGAGCTCCAGCAGATCCCTCCCTGCCTCCTTACTAACCCCAGGAGAGAATGAGACATGCCTCATGCTAGCTGGCAGGGGAGTAAATAGTAGGAGCTGGGGGAGACGAGGATGAAAATATATTAGAACTCCAGATTTAGGTTAAGGATTCTGAAAAAATGGCAACTTTTCAAGGTCTCTGGTTCTGAAACATTGGGTACACAAGACCAAATTGAGGAGGCAGGTGAACGCCTGGGAAGGCGATACAAGACCTAGTCTGGAGCAAAATACACAAAGAATATTTTAAAGTTAAAATGTATGAGAATAAATTATGCTTTTGGGGTTTACCCTTGACTAGTGTAACAGCATATTTCTCAGGGTACAATGCACTGAGGTTGGGTACAATCCCCTCACTGGTGTTTTCTGTGGCAGCAGAAGGAAGAACCTGCAACTTCAGCTCCTCTCCTCCAGCCCTGGGCAATACGTGGGGGATCACTGTAGGAGGGAGCAAGTGCTGCACCACCTCACAGAGCAATCTCACCCTGTGTATAAAACCATTTCAAACTTTTCAAGTTGACACCCTTGGTTCAGTGAACCGAACTGAAATTATCCAGCCCTGTCTGTTATACAGAGAAAACTGATTATGATCCGAAGTAAGAACAAGACCTAGGATACAACCAGTGGCTGTAAAATTACTGAAGTCATTACAAAAGTTTCATATCTGTACTTAGTGTGATCACCCATAGCCTCTTTAATTCAGCTTATAACTGGGCATAAATTTAAAAGTGGTACTTCCTACACAGAATACATACATATGTCTTTATCTTACTTTCACACACCCTTTTCCAGCTTTTTTGTCTTTTCTGCCCTCTGTCCCTGAATTGTACCTCTTAAGCTTCTTCTTTCAGGGTTGCAAGATTTAACATCTGAGACATATTTATATCCTTCCCTTGCCACTCAAGTTCATTTTTCAGTGAGAAAAAAATATACTTTTCTTTCTTGTCCACCCATATTTCCAGGACTGCTTTCACAATCCCCTTCTGAACGGTAGAAGTTTGTATCACATGGATCAAACCCATTGTGGAAAATGTATCTCCCAAATTACAGTTCAGTGTATTTTTAACAAACCACAACTGCCTGGCTTTGCAAAAACACCCACCCAGTCATTAAAAGTCTAAGGACATGGAGCAGATCGTGCTTTTTGAGGGAATTTGGAGCCAGCTCATTATGTGAGCAATAGAAAAAAGTCGTCATTGCTTGCTCTGGGCAGACTTTCAGTTGCATCTGAGGTTTCATTTTACGAGATATGTGAAGGCTACAGTTCAATGTTTATCATGAAGCAGAGTAAAAAGGAAGGAAACACAGGACTTGAAAGCTAAAGAATTTTTGCTTTCTCAGTAGTAGCTTTATCAAAGTGACAGCCAGGCAGCACTGTAAATAAACTGTTTCGGCTTCCATTGTGCTCTTACCTGCAGGAATTCTCCCATCTGTGAGGAAAAGGTCACTGAATCCTTCCCCAAGAAGTCTGTCAATTGGAGACTCTCTCCCCAAATCATAATCACTGTCTCCGGCTTCACTATCACCCCGGCCACTGTCTTTCAAGCTGAATTTATCCATATCTTGTAGGGCATATCTGTAAAGAGAATTGTGGTGATCGTGGAATTAAATTATCTCATGTACGTTATGTTCCACTCTGGAATAAAAATACACGTCTATATTTTCTGATACATGTACGTGCATGTGTACCAGAACAGTCCAGACCCTTACCTGTAGCTTCTGGAATACTTGTTTCCTCTAAAACTTGGCCTTGGCTGATACTGGCCCTGGTGAAGCATCGAGAGAAGCTGAGAAACCTGCTAAAGAAAAGGTGCAGAGACTAATTCCTTGAAATGAAAGCTCAAATTCCTAGTTGTAAATCCATTCATTCACTTCTCAGGTTTGTTTGTTGGGTGGTGTTTTTTTTTTTTCCCTTTAAATTTTAATTAAATCAAATTCCTGCACATACATAATGCAGTACACCAGACTATTTAGTAGTATAGTATCTGCCACAGGAAACAGCTGAAGACTTTGTACAATGAGGAAATGTACTGCTGTTCATTAGCCTCTGAACTCATAATAATTAATTCATTAACAAGTAAAACAGGTAATTAAACAGAGGTGGAGTTTTGTTTTGTTTTAATAGATTCAAATTAATCCTTTACCATTTCAGGATCCTAATTTAAAAAAGAATAGTCATCGTTCTGTGTGTGAAGAGTTAGGAGGACACAGCTCTCATTTAAGCCATTACACAGCATTTGCAGTAAAAACTGAGATGGGTAGTCTCAAAGCCTGAGACAGAGTGGGCATGTATCAGATACACTATGATCATATGTTGTTACAACAGCTCTACTTAAACTCTGTCAGTGTTTAACCTTTTAGTTCTCCATCCCCATTAATGAAGGAATTTCCTGTATTGTTTCTGTATAGAAACACTCTGGCACTCTTTCTTAAACAGAGCTATACAGAGGGGAAGGAAAGGCAAGGGAGGAAGAAAGAGTAAACCAGAGCAGAACAGGGGCTGTGTTACACTCTGTTGTTTCAACCTTACAGGAAAGAATCAAGAAATAATTCTACCAATCACAGATTTAAGCTGGCTCCCCACAGTAATGCAATCAGCTGACACTGGAGTGACACTGCAAAGCTGTGACATCTAGAGAGAAATCCATGACCCATTCTCGTGGGGCACAGATCTAATTGCCCATCGCTCTCACAGGTTGCATGCAGAGGACCTCCACGCTCCCAAGTGAAGGCATGAATGAATGGATGTGCAAAATATGAGGTATGGACCTTACCTCAACAGCTGGAGTAGCATGGGTGAGTTCCAGGGAGAAATTTTCGGGCACGTGGTTAGAGGAGATTGTCACCAGGCTGTTCAGCGATTGGTGGCTGTGGTGGCTCTGCCGGCTGCTCATTTGTCCCCTTTCCAGGGTCGGAGATGACGACGGAGAAGCTCTGTGGTGAGACCTGATGGGTAACGTGCCATTAACCGTCGGCACTAACGTAATGTCCCCTTTGTGGATCTGTCGCGAGGGTCTTTTCGGGTGGTGCTGGTAGGTCGATTCTGCCACACGGCAGTTGTAGGATCTGGTGTCCTTTTTCTCCCGATTACATCTTGTAGCAAAGATAACCATAATGACCAACAAGACGGCACATATCGATCCTAAGGATATTATCGTTATCATGGAGACATCCAGGGAGGGTTGGCTTACTAAAGTTGCTTCTGTGCTTGAAAATGAATAAACATACTCAAAAACAGTACATTTCAGAAGTGCTTTAGTACTAAGCTGAGGACTGCCCTTATCCTGGACTATCACAAAAAACTCCCATTGTTTTGCTGGAACTGATTCAACACTCACATTGATAGAGATGTCACAGGTTTTGGGATCCATCACAAAGATGCTGTTTTCCTTGTCAGCTGCTATGGAGCAGCTGAGTTCAGAGTTCATGCCAGAGTCTCTATCCGTAGCCCTTATCCTGGTGACGAGAAAGCCAATTCCAGCATCCTTAGGGATGGAGATTTCTGCCGTGCTGTTGCGTAGTGCTGGCCCCACAATGACAGGAGCGTTGTCGTTTTCGTCAATGATGGTTAACACAACTGTGGTATTGCTAACAAGCTGCTGACTCCCTCCATCTCTAGCTTGAACCATAAAGGCAATTTGATTTACTTCTTCATGATCAAAGGTTCGCAGGGCATAGATGGCCCCGTTGGAGGGATCAATGGTCACATAGGTGGTTATAGAACTTCCCAAAATATAGCTCTCCAAAATAGTGTAGGTCACCTGCCCGTTGTCGCCTAGATCTGGGTCTGTGGCTGTGACTGATGTGATATATGCTCCCGGAGAGTTATTTTCCAAGATAACAACTTCGTATCTGTTTGTCTGGAAGCGGGGTGGGTTGTCATTTTCATCACTGATTTGGACAGTAAAGTGTTTCACCGTGGAGAGACTTGGCGTTCCCTTGTCCTCCGCTATTACAGTCAAGCTGTATTCAGATCTCTTTTCCCTATCTAGAGTGGCATTAGTCAAGATTAAATAGTTATTTTCGTAAGTCTTTTGAAGTTTAAAGTGGCCATGCCCATGGAGCTTGCAAACTATCTCTCCATTCACACCAGAGTCCTTGTCTTGCACCCTGACCAGGGCAACAAAAGTGTCCAGGGGTGACCCTTCAGAAACGTAAGCTACCTCTTCTTTCTCTGGGGACATGAGGTTTAAGTTAATTTCGGGTCTGTTATCATTCACATCCACGATTTTAATTATAATTTTGCAGTGAGCTGGAATAGAATTTGGCCCCAAATCTTGAGCCTGCGCATCAATTTCATAGGATTTGGTTACTTCATAGTCCACTTGCTTCAGGAGGGTCAGATGCCCCTTTTCTGAATCTATCTTAAAAGTCTCTATAATTTTGGCAGACACATGACTGCTAAAAGAGTACACGACTTTACCATTAGCGCCCTCATCTGGATCAGTGGCATTGAGGTCTATGAGCAAAGTCCCAATTGGCGAATTTTC
The DNA here is from genome assembly GCA_026546715.1 of Gallinago undulata. Lineage (NCBI taxonomy): Eukaryota > Metazoa > Chordata > Aves > Charadriiformes > Scolopacidae > Gallinago > Gallinago undulata. The sequence goes on from JAOTQQ010000032.1 coordinate 12,286,552, forward strand.
TAAGAGTTGGATTATATACGACTGTTGCTCGAAAACGGGGCTGTTGTCATTGGAATCGGAAATGCTGATTTTCAGGAGGGATGATCCAGACCTCTGAGGCACCCCTTTATCTGAAGCAGTGAGCTGGAGTTCGTAACTCGACTTCAACTCCCGGTCCAGCTCTCTCACCACGACCAGCTCCGCATACTTAGCGCCATCAGTCCTGGTTCTCACCTCGATACTAAAAAAATCATTCGCAGAAAGGGAGTAAGTGTGAAGGGAGTTGTCCCCTACATCTGGATCAAAAGCGCTGTCCAAAGGGATCCGGGTTCCTACAGCTGCACTCTCTGATATTTCGATTGGGATAAGAGCTCTGGAAAACTGAGGAGAGTTGTCGTTAATGTCCAGCACTTCGACTTCAACGTGGAAAAGCTGCAGATGCTCAGTGGGCAGCGTGATCACATCAAACTCTATGGAGCAGTTTAAGTTTTTCTGGCAGAGTTGCTCCCGGTCAATTTTAGCTCCTATGCTGATTTCTCCGTTATCCTCACGGACTACAAGCAAGGGAGAATTCCCTCTCTGCATGGCTCGAAAACGAACCGAGGAAGGGTTAGGCATTTTTAATAAAACATCAGCTACATCCTCCGATAGTCTTGCAATTACCGATCCAACTCTCTGCTCCTCATAAATCCTGTATTTCAAATTCTTGCCCAGCACAGCCTTATTGAAAGATATTATCATGAGTGCAAAAATGAATATAAAGTGCATTTTACTGCCGATTCGGTGCATTTGTAAGGTTTTGCAATTCATTTCTCCAAAGCAAGTTAAAAAGCAATTATTTTGACTTCCTCCGGTACCTTAAACCCAGCGCTCATCTGGTCCTTTAAAACTTGAAAACGCCTTTTTTTCTAGTCAGCCGAGTATTAATATCTTACCAGATGAAAAAAAAAAAAAAAAAAGAAAAAAAAAACAACCCAAAACTTTTCTCTTTTTTGATACACACCGTGCCAGGACATCCAGACAGGATCTGTACGCAATCCACGTTTTTCTCATTTGCCTCCCCGCTCTCTCTTCCAGGCTGAAGGGTGTCCGGGCAGCCGGCTCCTCTCCCCCGCCGCCAGCATCCAGGGACCGCCGGGGAAGCCAGCGGGATCCGCAGCCTCTCCTCCCCGCCGAGCTCCTCTCGCCTTCCCTCCTCCTCCTCCTCCTCCTCCTCCTCGCCGTCAGACTAAAAACCCCTCGCTCGCCGGCTCCAGCCTAAAATCCTCCGCAACTTGGCTCCAACTCCCCAAGACAAAGCTTTTTCTTTTTTTTTTGCCTTTTTTTTTTTTCCTTGCCCGGCATGTGGAGCCCCGTCCAGCCAATCAGCCCGCCCGCCCCGCCGGGGACAGGGCGGCCGCCCCGCAGCCCTGCGCGGCCGCGGAGGAGGGGCTGGGGGGGGGGGAGGTTGCGGGGGGGTTGCGGGGGGCACAGGGGGGGACGGGGCGGCTCCAGCCCCCTCTCGCCGCCGGTGTGCCGCCGCCAAGGGGGGGTGGGTGGGTGAAGGGGGGGAATGGGGGGGAAAGCACGCAAATCGCTAACGGGCAACTTTAAATCAACTTCTCCCCCCCCCATCGCATTTTCAGGGCACTTTCAAGCGGTGGTTTTTGTGGGTTGGTTTTTTTTTTTTTTAATTTTCATTCCTCCCCTCCCTGCCGGGAAAAAAGCCTCATTTACATACTTTTAGGTTGCCTTGTTTAACTAGCTGGGCTCTGTTTAGCGCGTTTGCTTAGTAAACGAGCTGGGGGTGATGTCTCTCTCTAACCGCGGCCTCAAGAGCGTCTTCTGGCCGCTTACTCACCCGTTCCCTGCTTTGCCTCAACGTCTGTGCTCCTGCCTTGGACCACACGGAGATCTCCCCCCTCATTCCTTAAAATCTCTCCTTCTTCCTTCCCAAGTCACTAACATTTTGCACACCCCTGGCTTTCCCCTGGCTCCCTCTTGCAGCATTTTCTGTCCTCAGCGCAGCTGCATTCGCCTGGACTTGGTTCTTCTGCGTGTGCATGTGTGCAATTGTTCTCTCTCTGCTTTTTTTTTTTTTATTTGCTGCTCCAGTGGTTCTCCAGATGATCTTTTTCATCCTAGCTGAAAAAGCACTTCGTGCTTCACCATGACGATTTGTGCAAAGCACACCTTCTCCATGCCAAGTGGTCTAAAGTAAAAGAAGCCACAAGACAGATTAGGTGTTCGGATGGTGGCAATTTCCTTGCCTCTCTGCTGTTGCTGAAAACTGTTTTCACGTTTACACTGAAACACATTTGCACACACACACACACACAAATCAACTTATGGCTGAGCCAACGATGAATTGTGTGTACACTAGAAATGCTCTAGGTCCTCACGTGAGCTTCAGTCTGCACCCGGGTCACAGAGGCTGAGGTGTTTCTTCTCATTTCAAATGTATCTATTTATGATGTGATTTCTGTTTCCTCATCTCTGCATTTGCTTTTCAAGTTTATCATTTTAGCCACGGTCTCGCCATGCTTTTCATTGTTTTTCCGCTAACTTTGTCCATTTGTTTATTGGTGTTGCCCATAATCATACCATCACTCTCTTTTATTGCTCCTTTCCCTCTCTATTCCCCCTCCATGTCCAAAAATGTAAAGAGTAAATCTCTGATTTTCCCAATTTACTTACTCTCAGCAGAACTCAGGCAAAGTCACTTAGAAGGTTTTTGCTGAAAAAGAAAGCAGAGGAGGCTCAGCGTGAACTCTCCTTCTTTTTAAGCATTCAAAAGCATTTTATAAGCCATTGTCTCTTTTTTTTTCACAAACCAGCGCCGTGTGGCAAATTGTGCAGAATAGAAATGCCCATAATGAATGTATTTAGTACTGGGTCACGCTGATGAACATTCTGCCCCCATGAATAATACTGTTTTACAAGTTTGCAGCCCTTTCAAATTGCTGATCTCCAAACCCTATAGGCAAACTAGAAAAGCTAACACAAGCAACTGGGACTTCAGAAACCCATAGCCATCTGGCCTAAATCTCTAACAATCCAAGCCAATAATTATATCAATTCAGGCTTTAGTGAACCCCTTTGCAAACACCAAAAGAGCAAAGAAAGGAATTAGTGGCCATTCTAAGTTCTGGTGGAGAGAATTCAAAGATAATCTAATTCCATTAGTTCATGGACAGCTTTTTTTGCAGCTCTGATAAATCTTCCTAAAACATTTTTCCAAAACACCAGTGTAAACTCTTTTCTGACGATAATTGGGGAAAGAGGTTCAATTAAATGCTGTTCTTAGTGTCAATAAAAAGTATTTTGTTGATAAAAGAAGTCACTGCCCCTTTACATGATGAGTACAGGAGATGAATAATTCATAGTAAAAATAATTTCACTGCTTAAAACCTAAAATATCTTATATTCCTCTAAAATGATAACACATTCTTCCAAGCAACTGTTTAGTACATTTAGATATGCAGAATTTGCTGTATGCAATTTTTATCACTTTCCAAATAGTAATTCCACTCCATCACACCCGTCTTTCTGAGAGACATACTCTGTATATTAATAGACAGCAGGGTACCTACAGATAGGAATTAGAGCACCTCTTTTCTACTTTTCCTTTTTTAAATTTATTTTCAACCTCACCACTCAGGCTATATGTAATACCATCACTTAAGTCCACGCTGTCTTGCAGCTAAGCATTTACAGTGATGATGAAATGTCACTGGCACCAAGTCCTTATCTGAATTCTGAACTAAAATAATGAAAAAGCCTGGATTTTCTTTTTTTTTTTTTTTTTCTCCTCTGACGTTCATCTGAACCTACAAGTGAGAAGGAACACGTCTCGGGGTAGTTTGTTTAGATGCAGCAATGCTGAAGCGCGTGGCGCTTCTCCAAGTGCTACTCCTGCAGGGTGCTTACGAGCCACCGCGGCGACCCCAAGGCTGATTCCTCCCATACCCACAGTGAAAGAGTTTTGTCTGAAAGTCTCTTAAACTCCAGTCCACCTTTGACATGGCAGACTTCCCTTACAAAGAAAAGGGAGAGTCCCACGTGCAGCCAGCAGAGCCTGGTATTGTGAGTGCTGTTAGGCACGTGAGGGGAGTGCTGCTCGGCCTCCTGGATTAGTCCCACCTAACAGCCATCTAGTCACCGCAAGGTTCTTCTCAGAAGTTGTGCTCGCGTTCTTCAGTGACGTACCTGAGGAAGGAAAACAAACTGACTCCAACTAGCACTTCCCTGTGCCCACAGTACTATTTGGGAAATAGTCCCTCAGCAGGGACAGGGGAGAAAGAAAATAATTTCCTTAACAAAGATAGAAGCACAGTGAAATTAGCACAGTGCCATTTGGTTCATTCCCCTCCCCGCACACACACAAAAATGAGGTTTTATTCACTCTCGGTATGATTTATTGCCTTATGTTGCATCATGTTACAAAATGTCATACGCACTATGCTCCAGTGCACAAGACATAGCAAGAGAAAATTTGATTTGACACCTGCGTAATGAATGTGAAAGACAAGTCTTCCTAAGTCAGAAGTGTATTTTAAAAGAATATTTCCATCACAATGAATGACAAAATTGGGGGGCTCCCTCTTCCCTTTCTCCCTCCTGTTGTCTTTCTTCCCTTCTCCTTTTCCTCCCTCTTTCTCTGTCTCGTCCTCTCCCTCCATCCCTCCTCAACAAGCTTGTTTCCCAAAGCAAAACTAATGACAGAGCTCTCCCTGGTCTTTGTACTTTGCATTTCCATCTGTTGCAGCACGAGTTGAAAGCGAGTGAAGAGAATCCTTGTAGGCAAATGAGTCTATTTCATACTCACACTTTTGGACCCACAAATGAGCTGATCAAAGGTCAGTATGAGGCTGTTCAGTGGAATGGGTGAAAGGAGGGGGACATTTCAATCTGTTTTTTTGAGCACACACTGGTATTAGAGAACTCAACACAAATTAATGCTGTATTTGTCCAATCTACTATCTCTCTCATCAATCATGCTTATACCCGATACCTTTTTCAGAACTGAGGTGCATCAGAGGCTGGATTACATTAAGAGATATTAAAGTCACGATGGACCATTGGTTTATCAATATAATCTCAGCATCACAGTCCACATTAAGCCCAAATACATTAGGTAGGGGATATATTTTCATCTGTGGAATACTAAACGTCAGTCAGGCAGGAGTTACCTGTTTCACCTGAAAAGGCAGAGAAATGGGGTCAGAGGATCCTGGCAGGCAAATCAGAAAAGCAAAGAATCCACTTAATACTATCAATCCTGACCTCCACAAAACCTATACCTTAACTATAACACACACATACCTATACCTCAGAGTAATCCTGCTGAAGACGTGCTGCCTACGTGCTTCTGCCCCAGTGAGAACGCTGCCCCTTCTGTGCGGTGTCCAGCGGGAGCAGTCTCTCTGTCACCTCAGAGAACATCGGGAAACATTCGGTAAAGGTAGTAGCTGTACCAGGAGAAAGTATCTTCCTGCCCCAACAAAGGGCCTGTCGAAGCCCTGGAATGCAAGACCAGGTACCTAGAAATAGGAATAAACAGAGAAATTTAGTTCAGAGCCCTGATCTATAATTTTCACTTTTTCATCTTGCTTAAAAAAAAAGCACCTGATCACTCATTAAAATACATCAAACTCCAGAGGTCTATACACCTGCTGATGGGTGAGAATATTTTTTTTTGATCAGTGAGTTCAAAATTAGATTTTACATTATCATCAATCATCGTGGCAAAGGGCAGGGGATCAGATTTTCTGCTGCATGAGTAAATTTCCGTGACAGTTTTGCAATGCAGCGTTGTGTATACAAATAACAAGTTAAACCCATATATGTTCCAAGCGTGGCAAGTGCTGTACCCAGATATTCGCTCTCTTTCTGAACTAATAAAACATTTATCTCTCAAAGTTTTACCAAGTGCAAAAGAGAAAAATGCTTAAGACTTACGGTTTACTAAGTCTCTATTAAAAACAAATGCCTGTAATATATCGCTGGATGCTTCTGAATTATTTTGAGGCTTAGTTAATATGGCAGAGTGTATAATGGAAATTCCCTTGTTTGATCACTCTGCTGCATTTGTCATTTTGTTTAGTTATTTCCTTGTAAAGCACGAAGTAGAGTATCTCTATTAGATAAATTGCCCTTAAGAGTAATATATGCATTTCAGCAAAATGAACATCCACGTGTGCTCAGGATGAAAGGCACCTGACAAAACGGTGGCAGACTTCTTTCCCACCACACCTGAGCCAGCAAGGGTAGCACTATGTGGCCCTTTTCCAGGTTCTCACAAAG
>JAOTQQ010000032.1:12292915-12306662 GCA_026546715.1 Gallinago undulata
GGTGGCAGACTTCTTTCCCACCACACCTGAGCCAGCAAGGGTAGCACTATGTGGCCCTTTTCCAGGTTCTCACAAAGCCATCTAAACCAACGGTAGGTCCTGTTGTGTAGCTGCCCATTTCCTAATGCATCATTTTCTCTTCTGTCCATCTCTATCACTGCAAATACAAATACTAAGGAGAGCCAGATGCTTCAGAGGATGGTGGCTATAACCTTCAGTTCACGCAAAGGGGAACTCAAGGAACAGAGATGCTCTGTCACCTCCTGTCCCCTAAAGAAACAGGCTCTGTGGGGCTCCAGTGGTCACCAGTGCTGCCAGACACCCCAGGAAAAGCTTTTTTTCCCCATAGGAGAAGCTCTAGGAACCTCTGTGCTCTGGATTTCCCACATCTGGTTTTATTCCAGATGTTAAGACATTACTGTACAGCATGCACTGGAATTTGGAACCCTTTATGTGAGTGAATTTGAAAGGCTTTCTGTGCCTTACACTGCCGGTATTCTGCTTTGACAAACGCCTTGCTCTTGTACCTTGCAACACACTAACGAGCATGTGATGATATTTTCAAGGCCACTCTTACTTTATACAGAGCAGAAGGAGCAGCTGCATCTGTGATACTTCTTTTCTTCGCAGGAGTCGAGTTTCTGTGAAGGAAGGGTTGAAAGTTTGGTGTAGATGTGAATTTAGTCAGGGCTGCAATACATACTTTGTCAAACTACCAGCTCAACCCAAGCTTTTCATGGAACTATAACTTTCTCCATTGCCCCTGGGAGTTTAAAAAAGGAGCATAATTGCTGTTTCAAGTGTCTTCAGACCAGACAAAGCACGTATTCAATCTTCCACTGACAGCCTGAGCCAAATGATCCAGATCCCCTCATCTGTACCTACTGCCAGCAGCTGTTTGCAACCAACGTGCTCTTAGGACAGGAGGCAGGAAGGGAAAGATGGAAAGGAAAGGGTCCATCATCTTGTGCAGCCACGGTGGAGCCAGGGGCAGCTCCAGAGTTTTTAAGACACTTCTGTCTTCTTCTGACCCTGGGACTGATGGGAGCCAACCCAATGCAGGGAAAGCTTTTGAACAGCTTCAGGGTCAGTTTAAATTGTCTTAAAGAGCACAAGCCTCAAAAGACTGCAAAGCTGGACACAGCGTCTTGTGGCAAGAGGGGACATTTGATCAGATTTCTCCAGAAAAAGATGTTCTTGGGAAAATGTTTTCTGAAAGGATTTGAGCCTCCCTCTAACGCAGCATTTAGCAAGCTTGTGTTATAAGGGACTGTCACATGAAAAGATCCTTAATGGCCTTCTTCTCTTCAAAACCTCAGGCACAATTCACCACCCAGCTTGCTTTGTGAATAAGGACCAAATAGGATGTTTGTTTTATTTTACAGTAAATATTTATGCAGCACTTCACATGGGTATCTGCGTTTTTTTTATGCTTGACTTTTTTTTTCTGGGAAAAAAAGAAAATAAAATGCTCCCTGCTTCAATGTCATGGGAAAACATGTGGAAATGTAAACCTGCTGTAGGAAGCAGGCACAGTGGGAGCTGTAATGGGAAAAAGGCAGGCATGGTTTATCAGCAGAATATGGAACATATACTGAACATCCGGCTTCCCAAGTAAGTTGTTAACAGTGCTCAATACAAATGTTTCTTTTTAAAGAATCAGATGTTCCTCTTTTCTTCTTCTTTTTTTTTTTTTTTCTTCCCAATAGCTGCAGTATGGTAAAACTGGTGCCATAAAGTCATTGCAAGAGACAGCAAACAACTTTGTTATCATAATGGGCTTTTTTTTTTCCCCCCTCCTTTTTTTAAACAATGGCTCTAGCAGGTGGCATGTGGCTGAGACCGGGTCTATCATCATCTCCAGGGTGCCAAGGCGTCCCTCAAAGTTTCTGTGGGAGGAATTTGTTGGTGGGATTTGGATTGTAAAGGCACGTGAGCATCTGCTGCCTGCTCAGGCTCATTACCATTGACACAATTAGCTCCTGCAGCTCTCGGCCCGGCAGCCAGAGCAGGGTCTCAATTTTCTTGCCTCTCTGACAATGCTCATTACCATTCATCTGAGCTCACGGGTTCCTCTGCCGCCGAGTCCGGGCCAGGGGGCTGTGAAAACAGATCACACGCAGAAACACTCGGGGAAGGAAGAGCAAATTGACATAATAGCTACTAACAGCCTAAAATCAACTGTCTTGCATACAGCACCACCGACAAACTTCCAGTATATGCATAGCAAGGGCTCTTTCCCTTCTGTGTAAGTCACTTTATTCCTAAAAACCACATTCTATGGCTTTATGCTATCGACTGCTTTCTGTAAGTAGCTTATAACCTTTCTCCATGATTCGAGAGATATTACACAGCATTACTGTTGTCCTCCCATACCGCCAACTACTTGCAAAGTTCTGACAAACTTTTCTCTTTTTTTTGGTCACTACATGTAGAGGAACGGTCAATTTTCTGCCTTTTTAGTCTGTTTTCCAAATTAAGTCTAAGTGACATATTTTTGCTCCGTACAGTACTGCAGAAAGTAGGAGTTTATTGACATCTTCCTCTGGCAGCCACAGCCTAAACAAAACGCTAACACGTATCTGCAGATAAAGGCTTCGCATTCCTCTAAGTGTCCTCACCCCACATAAAACTGCAATTATTTTACATTTCCTTACAATAGATGCTGCATAACTCCTCCTTGCTGGCCTTACGTCCTTTTATTACTACAAACAAACTTTAGCCCATATGGAAAATTAGAGAAGTCACACATTTTTCAAATAAATCACCCAGCTAAAAGCAGAGAGGAGGGGAAGGAGAAAGTGGGAGAGAATTTAAACCTGAATACACGTCAAGGATCTCTGTCTTTGAACAAAGAAAACAGAAGGGCTTCAAGGCCTGAATCTGCAATAATCTTGCAGTTTTTGAATGTTGCATAGATAGAGATTTGTGACTTTACTGAAGTATATTAGATTAAACCAGAAATATATTTACCACAACATGTCTTTCCTGAGACTCAGCCTTTAGGAGGTCTTTGTAACCCAGGAGGATGGAAAATATCACATTGAGCTGGGGACGAGGCAAGGGCATGACATTTGCTTTCAGATGTTTTTAAAACTCAAGGAAGTGTTATTGTTTCCATAAATCATTACTATAAGTTTATTTTCCTCAACCCCCTCCCTGTCTTGTTAGACAAAACATGAGCTGGGCATTGTCATCGCTCAGGGCTAAAAAGAAAGAAACGATGGCGTTTTAGTGAGCTTCCAAAATGATGACTCCCACAGATTTAATCTCAGGTTTTGGGCAGCAGGGTCGTTGTACAAGCCCCGAGAGCAGAGGAGAGGAGGAGAGGAGGGACGAGGGCCATCTCCTGCCCTGGTGTCCAGAGCCCACGCTTGTTTGCAAAACTGCCCCAATTCCCCTGGCTTTGTCATGGAAATGCGAACCCTGAAAGAAGAGTCTATTATGTCAAATTACAAATTATATTATAGGGTTTTAAGTAATTGTTTGCTGACTGTTGTCATGCACATGTGGTTTGTTGGACGTTGATGTAATCATTTTGGCAAATTTCCACCGGCAAGAACCAGCCGGGGTGAACTCTTAAATCAGCTGCTCTTGGGGGTTCACATCGTGCAATTAATGGGTGAAAGACAAACACAGACACCCTTCAAAGTTAATTTACACAGACCCATTTTAGAAGTAGTGCATTATGTCTTAACTCTATGAAATGTATTGTGGACATATTAGCATTCATAAACCTCATTAGAAAGCCATTAGTTCCAATGAAAGACTTCTGTATACATCGTTCTTTCTTAATATAAAATTTAACATTTTTACGACTAGCCAAAAAACATAAAGAGTATAGGAAACATAGCAAAAATATGTGCTCTGTTTTTCTGGAGCCATTTGAGTAAAGTTTTCATCCATCAGAAAGATTTTTGTTTTAACCAGACATCAATTAAAAAAAAATATGCAATACTATTCCAAAATAACCTTAACTTACTGGAATGCATTCTCTCACCAGGCTATATAAATATGGGTACACCCTTTCTTTTTCCCCTAATTTTGTGGTCCAAAACATCTATGTCAGATCCTGGAACACTTCAGTATGATGTAATGAAGCAGTTGGCCTTTCTTTTTCATAAATTCACTAAAACAGTAAATAGTAATATTACAGTGACTGGAATTTAAAGCATTAACTCACATGCTTACTTTCCAAATATAGCTGTGTAGTCTTTTCAGTGAAATAATTTGTAGGAGTTATATATATACACAAATATATATGTATTGTATGTATTTTTATATATATAACATTTTTAGAGAAACAAGAACTTGAGTAAAAAGAACTTTGTAATAAATTTTAAGCTTCTTTTGCAGTTTTCAAGTATTTCTAATTGTTGTTCATGGGTACTTTTTCTTAAATCATCCATGCTATTAAGATATTGGTCTTCTGTTTTGTCCTTCTGCAGACTTCTATCACAAAATGAAGCCATTAAGCAAATGCAGAATAAATCAAGCGCTCACAGTATGGCATATGGATAATTTCCATTAAAGACGTTCAATATATAGATAAAAGGAAAACTTGACAAAAATAAATGTCAGAGTCTAAGTGGATTCGGTATATTGCTGTCGGGATTAAGTATTACACAATTAAGCTCTATGGCAATTTTAGTATTATTGCTAGCAACCGTTCTCCTAGCCGTACTGTATTGTTTAAACATTGATTTTTAATAGCTTCTATAACATAGTTCAAATATTATTTTTTTTTTAGTGCCTTGGTAAAGAAATGGTTCAACAGTTAACAATAAAAACCCCTTGCAATTTGTCACTTGGATTCTAAAAGCTATAAAAAACAAGTGATAAACGTACAAAGCGCACATTAAGAAAACCTCAGTGTTTTGACAAGTTTGATGTTTTTTGTTGTTAGCTTTGCTTTATGTTCACTTTAGACAAAACACCTGCACCAGTTTTAAAACAGTTAAGTAATATGTACTCTGTCATATGTGCTATGAAAGCTAACAGCATGTGTTTCCCTAGGTCTGATGTAGTTTGAAATTAAACCAGGGTGCTTTCTTTTTCAACCGTGGAAACTTTTTTCTTAAGTAATTACTATTTCCATTAGGGATCACATCAGCTCATTTAGGGATCCCAAAGAACCTCTTCCTAAGCTGACTTTAATACCAGCTTTTGCTTATAGCTCATGAAGATAAACACCAATCTCTTTGGTGATCTGAGCATGAGAAAGACAAAATCTGTTGACTCCAGTATCTACCTGTGCGGATGAGTTACTGGCTTAATTTCATCCAAAATGCATATCACTGAATCCAGATCAAGTTGAAAGGAAACACCCAGATTATATGGATGTCTCGTATCTGCAGCCAATAACATTTTAGGAGTTTAGTTTTCAGAGTTAGAGTTTCCATATCCTCTAAACTAAGTTCTGATCATATTATTTTTCTGATATTCACCTGGGTCAAACACCATTCAACCCCAAAAAGCAGTTGATCCATTGGAAATTCAACACGGTTGCAATGCAGAGGCAGTACTTCAAGTAGAAATTATTCTTGTAACTACTCCTCAAGCTTCATTTTAATTCATTAGTGTCTGGCGGCCCGGGGTAGTTTGATTTGTCTGTGCTCACTTGGCCCTCTCTGGCTTTGATGGATGTAAAGAGTCATCTCTTTCTTACCTTTCAGTTCACTGGAATAAGGGTAAAATCCTGGAGGTTGCAGAAGGAAGGACTGTGTTTCTGGATTGTATGTATTAACCGAGCTGATTGCCTCTGGAAAGTCCATCTCCTGAAATACCTGCTATTGAGCCAAATTCTGCTGCCACTAGTGAGTGCCTGGGCAGCACAAGTCCCTCCTTTTAACAGGATTAAAAGAAGGAAATAAACTCTTTTTCACTGAATGACTCCTGCTGTGGGCCACATTCACGTCGCATTTGCCATAACCAAGTGTAACTGAAGGGAACCCCATTTTTTATAAATTCTTTTTTTTTTTCTATGAAACACAAAAGAGGTGTTTGGACTATAAGAGCAATAACACACCTGAAACAATATGTCTTTTTATATAATAGAAAAGGAAAAAAACCCCTGAACCTATATAAGCCCCACCCATGTGGAAATGAGAACAAAATGATTGACCTCTGTTCTCAACTGAGGTATATCCACAGTCTTATGAGTCACATGTTTATGAAATCAGGACACTTCAGAGATATTTCCCTTTGAAAATTACTAGGTTTAATTTATGATACCCCAAAATCACAACAGTGAAATGGAGATTATGAGGTTTGTCATTGTATGTATAGCCAAGTAGACAAAAGAGGGAAAGAGTGCACTTCTCTGACATTTCATCACTAGTCTTTTGTAGGGCATCCATCCTACTATAAAATCTATTTGCAAAACACAATAACGTTATCATTTATGGATTTTATTATGTGTGCTTTCTTCCTAACTTCGTAAAAATATGAAAGCCTAGTGTATTTTAAATAAGATGCATGCACTGCGCATTTAAAGTAAGCATCAAAACTACCTCAAGAGAAAAAAAAAATATAATAAAAGTCAGACTTGAACTAAAGACCTATATTATTTTGCATATGAATCCTATAAAGTCAGCCTGACTTTGCTAACAGACAAGTGCTATTATGTTATCTTCCTAACACAAATTCACCCAATAATTCAGTTTTCATTAAAATCTGAAAAAAGTTCTGCTTTGTAGCAGTTTTCAGTTCTCAGGCCCCCAGTTGGTACGTCTGCCTTACTTACATGGCATATACCATTTCAAAGATTGACTCTGTGTTATGATGCAACATTGCTCTCACAGTATTTTGACCACATACTATAGTGGTAAGGACCTGACAGACAAATCCAAGCCCACAGACGTGCAGCCCTAAAATTATCTCTCAGTCCTAAGTGTTTTCCTTGATGGGGCCTTGCTTCTGAATGCCATGTGCTACATCAGGCAAGCTTAATGCACATATTTTGCAGCCAATATGATCTGAGATAGCTCCTAAAATTGATGGTTGACTCTGGTCTTTCAGCAGTTCCTTCTGCTTTAACAAATTAATATTGATGTGTCTGATAATACTCAGTTATCATAAAAAATAAAATAAAATTACCCTTAAGGTATCTGTTTTCCACAACTAATCAAATTGAGAAAGAGATAGGATTAGTTTTGTTTGGTTTGCAGTTTGTGATGGTTAAACAGTCCTTAAGAGGGACTACTTCTTTCCCAAATAATTATACTTTTCTTCTCATCCCACTTGAATTTCCCCATATACTTTTAAAAATTAGTAATTAAAGCCACTGACCATTCTCTCAGCCAGGCTCTTCTGCTAAATTACTTTAGTGAATCACAGCCTGTTACGTGGTTCATAGAGTTGTTATGGCACACAAATGCTACAGACAATTACTATGGCATCAACAGAGAATACCTACTTAGCTAGATATGGACCTTGATATGGAAAATACATACAAAAGACCTATATATCAGTCTTGTCTTTGAGATTTGAGGAATATTTTTTTTCTTTTTCTCATGATTATCACTGCATTTGATCTAGATGTCTTATGCTTTTTTCTTTTTGCTTTATCAGATGAGTTGCTTTTGCTGTTTCTCTGTTGCTCATTGTGTTTTGTTTTCTGAGAGGGCTTAAAAGTAATTTATATATATCTATGCATATGTACCTTTCTAAAATTAAATCGATTATTGATTGTTCCACAGAAGCCCTTCCATTCAAGATGGGTGCCACACTTGGGACTTTCTCCCTTGTAATTTTGTTAGTGGAAAGGGGAGCAGATTCTTTGGTGAAATGGGTAATTTCTGTGGAGGGCTTTATCAAGTCTAAAACTTTGATCTTGGGATGATATTTCATGGGAAGTGAAGAGAGAATGGAGCACTGCAGTGCTATTTTGTCTACTGTCTTTATGGCCACAATGGGAATTTGATGTGTTCTGAATTCAGTGTACCTTTTTCAGGGCCAGTTGACAGGCAAATATAAGTATTTATCCTCAAAGTATAAACAAAAAAAACCCAAACCCAAAAAAAAAAAAAAAAAGACTTGACAAAGGTACAGAGAAAGGATGTCATTTTTCCTGACCCTGCCCAGAAGACCATATGCTGGGAGCCAAGACATGTGAGGCTCATTAACTCCCATCCAAGTTACGAAACCTTGAAGCAGGAATGAACAAGATTTGAGCAGTGAAACGTTTGGGAAGAGTCCATAAATCAAGAAAATACTTTGTTCGAAAGCTATTTGTTTTGTCAATTAGTATTGCAAGGAAAGGGAAGGCAAGGGGAAAGGGAAAGCAAGGTAAATCTTTCAAGTGGGAGACACATTCCATGTCCTCATCTCTGGAAGGATGAGTAAAGTCATGAAGTTAGGATATTCATAGAAATACGCTGCTTAAATGTTTTAGTACGGAGTACATTTTTGATCAGAAAATGTCATCAGAAAAAACATTGGCATAAAAAAAAAAAATCACACTTGGTAGGCCAGTGATTTTTAAAAATATATATCATTAAATTACTCCTGAATCACTGCATTTATGAGCAGCAGAAAACCAGGGAACAAGCTTTAATTGGAGCAAGTTTAGATCCAAATGGAAACAAATGCCAAAATGTGGAAACAGCCCCAATGCCAAAAAGGCCTCAGAAGCTGGCTGCAGCCAAACAAGTACCAATGATCAGGAGAAATAAAGGACATTTAATGCTTCAGTGGCATTAGCCAGTTCCCATCGCTTTAGTCTACAAAATGGTTAAACCTAGCAATAGACAGTTGTTTTATAAAGCTTATACTACACAGGGAAAAAAAAATCCTGAAAACGGCCCAATGCCTTATTGGCCAGCCTGATGTTTGTCTTTGGAGTGATCTGCTTGTGAAAACTCCCATTACCAGCTCAATTATAATAATTGATTCCATTTAAAATTAAAACAGGAGATATTTTTTTCTTTCATTTATAAAAGCTTTACTTTTGAAAAATCAATTATTTATACTCTAGAACAACTCCAGAAAAAAATTTCATTATCATGATTTAACACTAATTCCCACAACACAGCTGAATTATTCTTCATGCTGCCCAGGTACTCGCAGCAGCACTCCTAGAGCCTTTTAGAAAGTCTGCTTTTTTGCCAGTTATATTTTTGTAAAACCTCATAGAGTATGACCCAATTTCTCTGTGTACACGGATGCATTTTGCCTCAAGGAATAAGTTGCCTGAAAGAAAAACGTCCTGCACACCTCCTCGACAAAAATGTGAATTCAGGAAGACTTCATTCCCACCACTTGCACATCCCAGCCAAGAACCAACTTGGGTTCTGGTGGTGATGAGGGATTCAAACATCTCTCAACATTGCACACAGGTAAGTACCTCATTTATACAAAAGTCACATACATATATTTTTACTATACTTTTCAAACTCAACTTTTCAACGGCATCTTATTGATTTGTAAGAGAGGTATCTGACCTGAAAATCCACTTTGTTCCTATGTGGGTGAGATGAATGGCAGATTAAAAGGCAATAATTTCCTCAGAGAAAAACACACGGTGAGTGGAGAACAACTTCTGGATTTGAAGATTTGTATTTTACTTCCTAGAAAAAAAGAAAAAGAAGAGAATTTATGAGAAACTAAAAAATACAATAGATGAGAACAAAAAAGAGGGACTTGAAATACATCATTGGAATTGATTGCATTTGAAGTTGTTACATTAAGTTGGAGCTTCTCCAATAAATCAGAAAGTGTGATCTTAACTCTTTGTGTTGTGTTGTGTTATGAAAGAGCTTCTTAGTGAAACTTCATGGTGAATTATTCTCATTATTGAGGAAAGTCAATGGAAAAGGAAAAAGTAAATTTCAGTTAATAATAAAAATAATAATTGATAATAAAATAATAATTAATAGTAACAATACATTTTCCAGTTTTTTCTATATATATAAAATATATGTATATAAAAACATTATATTGACTGACATGACAATTTTTATTTTACACATGAAAACTGCTGACACAGTTGCTTGACTGAACACGTATGTTATTTCTGAACATTGCATACTCTTCCTCACCTAGATGACACTTATTTTCTTGTCCTGCAATTTTGCAAATTTGCTAAGAATAAGATAAACCATTGTGATTACCCTTTCTGCAGATATTTATATACTAATACGTGAATACACATGCACATATAATCAGCAGTACATTTAAATTAATAAAAAAAGTTACATTTGTAAATTACGCTGAAGCCAGTGAAGTTACATTTGTTTTGTAAGCTATTTTGCATTATTTTTTTATGGAACTCCAGTTTTGTCATTGGCAAACAGAAGAATTTATCATCTTTCTTTTCAAATGTTTATGCCCAAATTTTGCATTTCCCACTTTCTTCTAGCAGTCCCCAGCAACGGCATATAGTTTCCAAACAGTTATGAAGGGATGCGACCTCAATAGCAGATCAGATCCAAGGAGTATTTTCTTAGACATTATAGTGCCTATATTTGTATGTTGCAAGGCTAAGTTCGTTTATCCAGGCAGGTGGACATTTGTGACAAAATCTATCCTGAATGTAATAATTTTGTCTATGTCAGAAACTTCTGCATGTGGCGTATAGGTCTATATATACATATGTGTACCATTACAAATGGGCTTTTTGCACACTGAGCTGTATTCCATAAGGGCCTTCTAGAGGGACCAATCACTTTATACCCAGTTTGGATTCACCTTGTGACAGATAGATGCATATTGTGACCCATACGGAAATTTTTTCCTTCTTATTTCTTCTCTGCTTAGCAAAAGTAAAAGAAATTTGGGCTACAAAGGTATACGCCCCTCATGGGATTTGAGAGTTTATAAAAGCAGGAAAGGAATTTCATTTTGCATTCTGGACCCAGTGGAAGAGCTGGGAAAAATGTTTCAATGGTAGGAATGTGTTTAGTATCCAACTCACAGTGGATGTGCTTATTCTATATATGCACAACTAGGTAGGAAATGGTCCTAAATTTGCAAATCAAATTGAACATGCAGATTAGTGCGATTAAATAGCATCTCTGAAATTTCATTAAATAAAATAATGAAAATGGCATATAAAGTCCAGTTTGCAAATGACCTTTCTTCAGCCTGGAAAACTGGTCTTAGATTTGTAAATGCCCGGGGACATTTTGTTAAGGAAACAATCTTTGAAACAGCAGTTTAGGACTCTTAAGCATCACTGAGAAATCATCCGATATTTCCTGAAAATTTCAGAAGTAAAAGCAAGTTTGGGTATAAATTCAAAGCCTTCACAGCCTGTTCGAGCTGTTTTAGGGAGAAATTTGGCTAAGAACTTGAATTTGCAAGCTGCAAAGCAGTGAAAGTCTCTCGTGCCACTGAGCTGATGGGCTCAGTTCGATTCAGGAGCTGGGATTTCAGCTCACCAGTCACTGTGCCCTTTTTAACTAGGGAATAAGACCTTCGCCCCCTCCTCTTGGCCCTCCGGCTGGCAGAACGGTCCTCCGGTCGCAATCGGAGGAGTCAAAAGGACAAGCTGAGAAGGGAAGCAAGAAGAAGAGAGAGTGGGCAGGAGAACCTTTCCAAGCGCAGGCAGCTCTGCTGCAGCCTGCTTGACATATCTCAGTGGAGCGCACGCTGTAGGAAAAAAAACATGTCACTGCTCTAAAACTGTCTTTTCTAATTCAGTGCATCCATGTATTGTTATAAATCAGTTTCCCAGTCACTGAAAGATACAGAGACAAGAGAACAACTTTGACTGTTAGCCATCAGCTCAGATAATGAAAACTTTCTTTCAGCATTAAGCCGCCAGCGTATGAAAATAAGGACTAAAAATATAAATTAATGCCTGCATGTTTTGCCTAGAATCATAGAATCGTCCAGGTTGGAAGGGACCTTAAAGATCATCTAGTCCAACCATCAACCTAACCCTGACAAAAATCACTAAACCATATTCTTAAGGACTATCTCAACCCGCCTTTTGAACACCTCCAGGGATGGTGCCTCAACCCCTTCCCTGGGCAGCCCATTCCAATGCCCGATAACCCTCTCCATGAAGAAATGTTTCCTAATACCCAATCGGAACCTCCCCTGGCGCAACTTGAGGCCATTGCCCCTTGTCCTAGGAAAGGGTTCCTTCTGCTCACATGCCTACATGCTCATAGGAGTCAGGCGTGTACATTCGTACCAATTCTGGGGTTTTAAAGGGAGTTTTCAAAGCATCTGGAATTCCGCATTACAAGTTGCAGCCACTTACATTTCCATATACTTAAATCCTAATTATAGTGTTGCTGACTGGTGAAACTGTTGGACAGTCAAGGATCCAATCCTGAGGTTAATTTACTATGATTTTTTTAGAGGTTATCATCAAAATATTTTGATAACGCTATGTACCTTACACTTGAGAGTCATATTTCACCACCAAGTTCTTTGAAATATATGTATATATAAACGTTTCTGCAAGTATGCTGGTAATTTTACTAAAAAACTATGTTATGATGAAATAGAAATTTAGAATATGAATAAGAAATAGAAAGTTACTTGAACCACATTATTGGAAAGCTGTACTGATCCCAGGGTCAAACATATAAACAAAGGAAATTAAGAATGAGTAGAGTGGGTGTTTATTGACAGAAATGCTTCCTTCTTACATGTACCTCACCACAGCAGGTAGTCTGCAGTAAATTCTTGATCTTTCTGGATAAAAAGTTAGTAGCATCAAGAATATATATGATCCACCAGCCTTACTTTATCACAATAAACAAAATGTTACTATCATGAGCACCACAGGAAAACAAGAGATACTGTCTTCATATTAGCATCTCTGCATTTGACAGCAAAGATGTATTTTGCCACACGACTACGTCTCAGGGCAGACAGCTTATTTATATAACTTTGGTTTACCAGTTTCCTTCATAAAGAATGAAACCTTTCTCTAAATGATAATCTTTTGACCTCTGACTGGCTGGTGATTTACAGAGTCACAAAGGCAACACACTGTATTTAAAAAGCTTTAAGATGCCATTTAAAACTTTTATGGTGAAACCTTGCTTCTAATAACACACTTGCTGCCCTAAGTTTGGACAGTTTTCTGAATAAAGAAATACCTTTTATACGTTTTAAAATGAAGAATTTACTCATGTTATAAATATATTTTACTCCAACCTGAAAAAAAAAAACCAGCTCCAAAAATATAGCTACAGTTTCATAGTACCTGGGAGTAAAAGAATGAGCAGTGAGGGCAGAGCGGGAGGAGAGAGAGAGAGAGGCTGCAGGAGAAACCCCTGGATGTCTGATGGAAGATAAAATGACATCTTTGATGTAAAAGCACTCTAACAATGTAAACTAGAAGGATGATGTACATAACCATTCTAGTGTAATGGACATGATTTTCACTTGGACAGATAAGATGTTATTTAGATTCTGTCATGAAATATAAGTCTTCATTTTCTTTATACATTCAAGTAACTAGATTTTCCACTCAGCAAAGCGGCACAGTTGAGTAAGTCAAAGGCACAGCATCCAGTGCTCAAAGTTTAAACATCCTCTCTCTTGTGGGGCTGCGCTATTCTTACTCAGACAGCTGGCTGTAGTAAATGTATTTCTAGGCATCTCAGACACCTAACTCCTCTTCTCCTCTTTCTCGTGATCACTTCTGGGTAAAAACTGGCCTGTGCTCCTGTTCCTTTGGTTTTTTGTGTTGGAATGGGGAGGACGAAAAAGGACCTTATATGGACCAATCTCTTTGTGCTAGCAGCCAGTGCCAGCAGTGTGTGTGTGTGTGTGTGTGTGT